>VDFB02105785.1:331122712-331191364 GCA_007258455.2 Sequoia sempervirens
CTTTAAAACTTCTGAAGTACTTCCTAGTGTGGTTTTCGTATGTTAGATGTGAGCAAGAATACTCCTATATGTTTGTAGAATCAAAGTTCATTGCACTAGATACAATGCCATACTAGTTATCCATACCTTGATGCATCATATCTATGTATTTTATCAAACATAAGGAATATTGTGCCATTCATATCCCAATCCCTTGATAAGAAAATCATCACTCATCACCATATCTAATAAAGTCTCAATGACTCACAAACTTGTTGGACTTCTGTATCTTCTCAGACTCAAGGGTTGATCCCTCTTAGTCTTCTATCCTTTTTTCTTGCTAACATGGTATCATGACATTCAACAAAAATAACATATATACATCCTACATCATCATACATTGCATATAGAAAAGAATACTAAAAAAGAAAGTAAATTATCCATTGCATTTACATTCATATATCATACATCACATACGTCCATAACATCACATCATGAATCATGCACATCACATCATAAGCATAAATGGAAGTACATACATCCATAGAATATCATATGCATCCATACATCCATAAAACATGAAATAAAGAGACATTACATCATAAACAATGCGTCAGAGCCATCTCATATATATATATATTAAAAATTGAATTTCATGATACAAATCAAAGTCAATGTGTAATATCATCATACATACTATACAAGAGGCTATGAAAAAATAGTCGATGAATGTATATACATAAAAAATCAAGTTGTACATCAAAAATATGTCTACAAAATGGGGTAGGATCTATCCTCTGCTGCCTCTATCATCATGTCTAGATTGGTCCTAGTGACCACCAGATGGCTATCTATGGTTGGGCTCTCCTGACTCTTTAACCAATGACACACCATCTGAACCCTGAGGCACAACACCACTCCTTTGTGAGTAGTCTAGCTGCCACATCTCTCGTGGGACATCCTAGTGATAAAGTTTCATGTAGTAAACTGCCTCCAAGACAACATCTATGTCATCCATGTGGAAATTGTTTGACCTAGGACTACCATTGTAGTAGCCTCTAGCTGCCGCCTCCTGCCAGTCTCCTTGACTAACTGAATATCTAAATCCTATCGGAGTTGACGCTCATGGTCACACTCTATGGTCAAAGTCTATACTTGTTTCCTCAACTGATCCCTCTCAATTGTGAGGTCCTAGATCTGGGTGTCCTGAGGGTCCTGTCCCTGCTGCTTCTATTGTTGATCCTACTCCTAACATGGTGGAGGTCCTGCTAGAACTTGAACCATTGCTTGATCATGTCCTCCTTGTCCCCGACCCTATCTAATGGCCTAGTCCTGCTAGCCCTTATCCTACTATTGATCCTCTAGTGTCTGTTGCCCCCTACCTACACCTTGACCCCTAGGTCTCCCCCATGGAAGTACTTCTACCGGATCTATCAATCAAAGGGGAGGAACAAACCATGCATCATATGTCGCCATCATCCTTGAATCATACTGACCCTGGTCATATACCTAGGGCTGGGCTGCAAGCTATCTAAAATCCTCTATAGACACATGAGGTGGTATTTATGGAACCCAAGCTGTCTCTCTGGCAGTCCTGGAAAATATGGTTGTGTATTCATCTGCAGGCACACCCTACGCCTCACCAAACTAACAAGCTACCCAGTCTATTAAATACCTCTCAATCATTGTGTACTAGATCGACCCTATGTGTTGGCTCTCAGTTGTTTTTGGTTTGTCCTTGATGTCAAAGGTGGTTCGTTGACATGAGAATATTTGTGATGATATGTTGCATTCTCAGATTGGATTTTTTTTATGATGGTGCTAACAGTGTTTGACATGATGATTTACAATTTGATTCTTCAAGGTGATTGGTATTTTGGTATCATAGGTATATGGTTGTTGATGTTTGACATGGTATACATGATGTCATTTGCTTATTGAACATGTATCTTAGACACTATGCACAATGAATTACACATACTAGAAGATACATATGAGGTATATATTTGTTTATACATTGATGCATTTTTCTTGAGCTGACAGATCAAATGATATATGAGTGGCACATCTTATGTTTGCACAAAACATACAAGTTATAACATTGTTTCATTATGGTCAATCACTTTGTAAAGTGATCTGGTACTGAGCAACATTATTATTGTTTGACAGTTGATCACATTGCATCGGTTTTTGATATGGTTATAAGGATCTTGGTTTATTGTTGACTTCCATTGGCATGTACATTTGGAAAGGTGTTTATACCATGTTTTACTTGGTCAAAATCTCTTCTGAAAAGCATTTGTTTGATTTATACTCCTAATGAGTATCGAGTATACTAAGCATGTGATATAGAAATTGGTTGAATTTCAATGGAATAGACTTTTTAAAAGTCTTGACAATGTTGATAATATTAAGGATCAATATTGTTGATTAATTTTTTGAGTCTAATGTTTATATAGGGTTGTATGAGACTTAGCGCACAAGTGACTTCACTTACTTATTAGTGACTTGGCATTGGTAGTGAATGGTTGGTTATGATGTGGAATGATTTTGTCGGCATACGTGGTTGAAGACTTGTCATCAGTTTCAAAAGCATAATAATGGTTTATTAATTATTGTGTTTTGATTTGTTTTGGACTTCAAAACATCATTATGATTGTTAAAGTCTTTGACAGACTTGAAAGAAAGAAATTTAGGGCAATATCATTTTGAAGGGTTTGGAACCCTAGCCACCATGAGGATATTTTGTTCTCAGTTGTAAATCTGTTCTTCTTTGCCTGACACTAGAGGAGTTAACTAAGTTTGTTGCAATCATGAATAGCAAGCTATGAGCTAACAAGAGCTTGGTAGTTGATAAGGAAGTGACAATGGCTCCTTCAGCTGGGAAGTTGTGGTTGGCTTCAATGATCTTTGTCTGGTATTTGTTTGATTTCCTCATTGCATAATCAAGGTTTGTTTAAGAAAGATTATCTAGGGTTTTTCGATTGAAACCCTAACTTGAGGTTGCTTGACAGTTACATAAACTGTATACATGGGATATCTTGCATCTTTATAAGATGGGTTTTTTTGGCATTTCTCGTGCGACTGCGAAGAGAAATTTTGTGAGACATCAGGCTTAATTCTTATAGTGACAAGAAATTGTATTACATTGAAAATCCTTTTGAATCTCAGATATCTGTATAAACGAAGATGTTGTCATTCTTGAATACAACATTCTTCAATGTGCTTATTGAAAATTTTTATAGTCTTCTATTGAAATTATAGGACTGTAAATTACACTTCCAGGGTTCTGATAGAATATTGTAATTATGTTGCATTGTAATGGAGTTGGTACTCCTAGAGTTGGTGCTCTAAATTAGTGAGGGGTTGGTGCTCCTTGGAGTGGGTTCTCCTGAACTTTGTAGAGTTGGTGCTCTATTTGAATAAAGTGATATATTGGTGCTCTATTTGAATAAAGTGATATATTTTTCGAGTGGTTTTTTATTCCATAAGAGGGTTTTCCACTCAGGATATATAATGTGTTATGTGATGAGTCTTGGTGTGATTGTTTTTCATGTCTATTTGATTTTCATAAGTTATCAGATGCATTAATGTCTTATTTTTGCAATGTTAGTGTGATATGTTGTTACAATGTTACAAGTACTTTCACAGTCATATGTTGCAAACTAGTTTAAAAGCTCTGTTTAACCAAACATATTTTGCATTTTGTGATGAAAAGGATTTAGTCTATCACATCACATGTTCATTCATTGATTCATATTTCAAGATTGTTATGTTTCAATCTGTCATAATGTATTAAAGCTTCTTGTTGTCTCAATATTTGTCATATGTCATTCAGTTGCTCAGTTGTTGTAGTATCTCAGTTGCTTTAAAATCTGGTGTTCTTAAATATATTCAATGATGTTGGTCATCATGTACACAGTCTTATGATTTTTATCTACTTTTTCATCTTGTTCTGATTGTTAAACCACGTCAGTCACATCTTTGGTAAAAGAAAGATATTTCATACAAGTTATATTGACATGAGTTGTCTAAATGAACTGAGTTAATATTTTTTACCTCTTTTCATGAATGCTCTCAAAGTGATTATTTCCCTGTTATCAATAGAAAGGATATCTAAATAAAAAAGATCTTTGTTAAAGTTTAAAAGGTTTAATTTTTTTGGTCTGTCTATCAGACACTGATTCACCCCCCCCTCTCAGTGTTTGTCCATACTCCAACAAGTGGTTGACAAACTTCCAAAAGACCAACATCTATCCTAGGTGGATTAGACCTATATGAGGACCCTATGCTCTGATACCAATTGTTAGAAGACTAAAATCACTGAGAGGGGGGAGGGGTGAATCAGTGATTCATGTTTGCGTTTGAACCAATAGGATAAATGATAGTATGTGAAGCAAGCTTAACTTTTAAATCAAAATATCAAATGATAGTTTAAAGAGTAAATTTGACTTGTGGATGAACAATATTGTATTTGCATGAACCATGAATTAAACATGAAACATTAACAGAGGATGAACTTAACACTTTCACATGTATCAGAGCTCACATTAATAATAGAACCTTTTATGCATGAAATGTGCATTAACATATATGAAAGATTGATATGAAATGTGGCATAACATTGACAAATATGAAAGACTAATAATTATGCATTTGATAACACATTAAAAACAGACTGATACGAAAAAGATCACACATATAAAATCATCACATAACAGAGATTTTTGTCTTGAATGGAAAACCCTCTTAGGGAATAAAAACAACTCGAAAAAATCTATCGCTTTATTCACTTAGAGCACCAACTCCACAAATTTCTAGAGCACCAACTCCACAAAACTCAGAAGCACCAACTTCACAAAATTCAAGAGCACCAACTCCACAAAACTCAGAAGCACCAACTTCACAAAATTTAGGAGCACCAACTCCACAAAACTCAGAAGCACCAACTTCATAAGATACATGAGCACCAACTCCACAACAATGCATAACAATTATAACATTCTATCAGAACCTTAGAAGTGCAATTTTCAGTCCTAGAATCTCAACAAAAGACTATATATATTTTTCAATAAGCACATTGAAGAATGTTGTATGAGAATGACAACATCTTCCATAAATACAATAATATGAGAATCATAATAAAATATTTTCAATGTAGTACAAATTTTGCATAATATGTCTGAAGCTTCATATTCCTCTCTTAGGTAACCCAGAAAAATGCCTGAGAACCATCTTTTAAAGATACTGCGAATGATAACCTTTGTATGCAGTTTGAATAGTTATGTAAACCAACTCGGGTTAGGGTTTAAATGAAAAACCCTAAATAGTCTTTCTTCAAAAACAAACTCTTGCCACAAAAACAATTACAAGTATCACCACCAAGAAGTTATTCAACCAAATCTTGTTATCCAAAAACCCTAATGGGTTTAACATATTTACCAAGCATTTTTTTGGCTATAACTGTCAAATATTTAGAAATGATATTAGCATAAAATAAACAATTTCATGCCCTTAAAAATAACCCTTCCCTTAGCCAATTCTCTCAAGGATAGTAAGAGACAAGATGCTTTTTGTATTACCTATTTATGGTGGAAGAGAATCAAACATACCAGAAAAATTGGTCGAAGGGATCCATAACTACCCAGCTAAGAGAAGCCAACTTCCACTATTGTTTCGTTGTCCAAATACCCTCACTTACACAGTTTATGAAGCTCAAAAAAACAATCCATATGTCGACTAAGCTCATACAGTGAGTTGGCTTTCAAATCCACAGTATGTTGGATGAAGAAATCAAAGAATTTGTAGACCTCAGAAAACCACAGCAGCTAGGATTACAAACCCTAATCAAGCATAATGAAATAGTTTTTACAAACAACATAATCATCTCAAACTGAACTCAATAGTAATTGATAATCTTTTGGAGTCCATCCATTAGGAGAAATTTACATAAAAAATGGGTCTCCTAAGGATGACATCATTAGCTTTTTAAGTTATCAAAAGTCAACTAAAAGATGACATCAACCTGTATGGTGACATCATCCAAAATAAAAATAAAATTATTTATTTTATAAAATAAAACTTTTCTTAAGTTCTATTGAGTTCTATTATAAATTTTTTTATATTTTCAAAAAAATATTTTTATTCTTTAAGAAAAAATATAAAAGACATTTTTAAAAAAATTAAAAAATCATAAAAATCATTTATGAAGTGCTGCAAATTTTTTAAAAAAAATAAAATTATTTTTTAATAATTTCAAATATTCTAATATTTAAATATTTAGCATCTAAATATTATAATATCAAAATTTTATTATTTTAAATTTCTTTAATTATTTTTAATAATTTCAAATATTCTAATATCAAATTTTGTATTATTTTAATTTTTTTGGTGGCCTTTATAAGGGTGCACTCACTTTATGTGATGCACTCCTTTTAAGGGGGAGTGCTCAAATTTAGTGGGCCCCCTTATTATTTTATTTGATTTTAAAATATATTTTTATTTTTAATTTTTAAAATATATATATATATATTTTTGAAAGAAAGACCGTTTAAAAGATTACTTTCTTTTTTACTAATTTTCATTATCTTTTACTTTGCTACTTTTTAAATAATTTAGAAAATAAATAATCAAGAAAAGAAAGTGAACTCGACTTTTTTAATAAATTATTATAGAAATATAAGTTACCAAATTTGAGTTTAAGAGTTTTTAAATAAAAAATAAATAATGAAGAAAGTGAACTTGAGCTTTTTAATAAATTATAATAGAAATATATGTTACCACTTTTAAAAAATCATCGACTTCAGTTTTTTAAGGAATTATAATAGAAACGTGTGTCCCCACTTAACTCATGTAGTTAAGTAATTTATTTTTTTATATTTAAATAATTTGTATTATATGAGATAATTTTTGTTGTTTTAGAGTTCCTTAGGAGGCCCATTTTTTATGTAAATTTCCCCTAATGGCTTTCAAGGTTAACAATCATTGATAAACATTTGAAACCCAGTATATTCTATAAAGAATATCCTTTGCTAAAAATGCAAACATCATTATGATAATAAATCATTAACCAAATGTCAATGGTGGTTGTCGATAACACATGTTACCACTTGAAAAATGAACTCAATAGTTTGTCGATAACTTGGTCACTACCATGCGACTTTTTAATAAAGTCATCTTCCTATGAAATGCAATGAGACTGATATAATTCCATATGCCAAGTTCACAATATAAACCATATAAATCTGCCTGATGCCTCATATGGTGAAAATATAAGACACTTCCAATGTTGAAGATAGCCCTATATTATAAAGGCTTTAAAATATTTTAAAATTAAATGTGATGCAAATAATAAAACATTCAAAGCCTCAATATCATATGTGATGGAGATGACAAGGTCTATGGGCCTTTTGAATTTTACAATGTAAACATGAAAACCACCTTAACTGATCAATCTGAAATACTTCAAGCGCAGAGACCATAGCCATATATCATTCAAAGACAACCTGAATATACATGTAGCAAACATTGTGGCATGTAGTGTTGGAGAAGTCAAACGGTTGAAACATAAGTAATAAACATTGTTAGCCTCATCATGTATCAAGATTCCGTAACTGCATATCATAATACCAACCAAACGCCAATCAAAGTGAATAAGCCAATTTTTCGATCATATAACAACCAATTAGAGAATACAACATATCATCACAAATATTTTCATGTCAACGATCCACTTTTGACATCAAGGACAAACCAAAAACAACTGAAAGCCAACAAGCTCCCCCTTTGTCTTTGATGGCAAAACACATATCCTCTCTCCCTTTTTTTTGCCTCAATGACAAAGACTGAAAGAAGAGAATGTGAGATGCCAATAAACAACAGAGAAGCCAACCAACTATCCAACTAAAACCAACTACAAGTAGAACAATAGAGCAGCAAATGATAATATATAAGAGAGCTGGGAATGAAAACATGTAGAAACAAGCTACCCCTACAAAGAAGCTCTATACAAAGATATATCAAAAACTAATGTCATTACTCCTCTCTGAGTACCACATTTATTTTTCCAGTTAACATTGAACTACAATTAATCATTCCTTTTCTCAAACTGCATTGTTAGTACACAGTCACAAATCAAGAGAACTAGAAGAGCAAGAACACTCAAATGGGCCATTGAAGTCACTTTCAAACCATTGCAAGCATACTAGAAATTACCACTCCATTTGGAAACCTTATTGTATATGTACAAATTTTTTAATCATGGCAAATAATCTATTGATGTTTTTCGAGTTTATTGCAAGAGAAATTTGTCATTCATGAGTAATATCTACATCCACATAGCTTAACAACATTTGATAGGCACAAACACTGAATATATAGTTTAGGAAAGAATCACATGCATATAGCCATTATATGACACAATATGAGATACTCAACCATTGAGTTCAAGCAATTTCATCTTCATCAAAAATAGCACCATTTTCATACCAGAATAAGAAGCATAACTAAAGAGTGTTTAATGTGTAAACTCACTGTCACATGAAGCTGTAACATAGAACATATTCACCTTTTTGCTCACTATGCTGTCAAATCACAGTCCAAAATCAAATTGTATTATTCAAACAAAAAATGCCAAGAACCAAAACTGTCTTTTTAGTCTTCCCAAAAACCTCAACAACAAAATCATCACTTCATTAATTAGAACTACACCTATAGAATTCAATGCAACAACTAATCATAGGGATGTATATAAAAACTTGAAATGCACCCTAAAACTGCAATATAAAGAATTTAGTGATGAGAAATATGAGGAAGATTATTTATTGTCTCCCTCAACTGAGCACCCATTTTCACACACCCTGTTTCTTGCAAATGGTAAACATTCCCTTGAGTTTTTGAACCTGCACCAGCAATCTCACCTATTTTCTTTTTGATCTCACACCCTAGATCATTAAAAAGAACATAAAAACCTTGATCACAGATTTGAGTTACACTCAAAAGATTATGCTTGAGTTCTTCTGCATAGTGCACATCCTACAAACACAAGTTATCATTCAAAGAAATTGTTCCTTTCCCAATGATTTGAATACAATCATCATTTCCAAACCAAACTAAACCACCATCACAATATTCAAAATTGATAAAGCTATTTTTGTCACCTGTCATATGGTATGAACACCCATTATCCAGAATCCATTCATTATTCACCTTAGAATGTAAAATTGCTTCACTAATTGTACCTTCTGTCTTTGGTTTCCAAGTCAACCTTGTTTGAGTAGTATCAATAAGAGTTTTGGACTTGTAATTCATTGCTACCTTTTTATGCTGGAACCTATCAGAATAAGAACATTGACCTTCCATAAATCCAAGACCTATTTTATCATTATAATGTCTTTGTTTACTTAAAATTTCTTCCAATTTTTTACTACTATCACACATATCAAGTTCTTTCCTTAGGTCAACAACCTTTGCCTCTAAAGTGCAACATTCCTTTTCTTTAACTTCTAACTGTACTTTTGTAATTTCTAGTATTGCAATGTGAAGTTTTAGGTTAACAATTTGTTTTTCAAAATTATTCTTCTTACCATAGCTTCCTCTTTGAGTTTTTGAATGTCTCTTAAAGCACTGCTTAATTCACTCTCAAATTATCATCTTCACTTCTTGATGTGCCACAATCTGTAACAAATTTTGAGGATGTTACTTCCTATAACTCATCATTTTGATGCATTTCAATCAGTTTTTCCAAACCTCCTTGGCATCCTTACAATAAATAACCTTACAAATAATTTCATCTGGTGAGCTATTAAAGATAACATCCATAGCCCTAGCATTGTATTCAAGGGCCTTTTTTTCATCTAGTGTAGGATTAGATGTTGTAGATACTGAACAACCTTTTTCAACTACTTCCCACACATGAAATCCTAAGGAAGATAAATAGGTCTCCATCTTGCATTTCCAAAAAATAAATTTTGTGCCTTCAAACTGAGGCATTCTAACTACAGGACATTCATCTATTTTTGAACAATTGTTCATAACATCATCAATCTCCTTATTATGATCTTGACTTGGATTAGTAACTAGCATAAACAATGTTTCACTTCCTTCCTCAATAGATGCATCTTCTAGATCTACTTCAACATCTTCTAAATTAGTCTTGTTGTTTATATCCTCTTGTTGTTTGACTTCAGCCATAAACAAGGTCTCATCTTCTTGAACTAAAGAGTCTTATGTTTCAATGTTTGTTTCATCTTTACTGAACAAACTCTTTTCTTTTTAAAATTGAATTTCCTTTTAGGTTTATAAACCTTCTTCTTAGAATGTTTTGATCACCATAGGGGCAGTTAGCTTCAAAATGTCCAATTTTTCCGCAGTTGAAACATTTAAAGGGAAGTTTTCCTTTGTATTTGCCTAATCCCTTTTTAAGTTTTCTAACAAAATGAGCCTCTTTTGAATCAAAGTATTCTGACTCACTTTCTTCAGTATTTTCCTTTTTCTCATTTTTAAAAGCAGTTTCTTTTCTTGTTGAATTGTTTTTACTTGTTCTCATTTCAAAACTAGTAAAAGTTCCTTGTAAATTATCTAAGGTAAGCTGGTCAAAATGTTTCATTTCTTCAAGGGCTGATACCTTAGTTTCGTATTTAGGATGCAAGGTTCTAATGACCTTCTTGACCACATCAAACTCTTCTACTTCTTCTCCTAACCCTCTCATTGCATTAACAACTTCATCTATTCTCAAAAAGTATTCAACTACTTTTTCATCATCCTTTATTCTCATTTCCTCAAACTGAGTTTTGAGAGTAAGGATTTTTGACTATTTGACTATCATTCCCTTGATAAATATTTTCAAGTTTTTCCCAAATCTCCTTAGCTGATTTTCAATGCATGACTTTAACAAATACATCTTTGGTTAAACCACACAAAAGAGCATGTTTAGCTCTAGCATTAGTTTCATACTTCTTCTTTTTAGCAGAATCTATGGGTATTATGGGTGGAATAGTATACCCATCTTGAACTATGATACATACATCAACATCGATTGAAATCATATATGTTTCCATTCTGATTTTCCAAAACACATAATCTGTACCATCAAACAGTGGAGCTCTAGACATAGAAGTACCTTCTTGAGCTTGTGACATGTTTGACAAACTTCCAAAAAACCAGAATCTATCCTAGATGGATTAGACCTATATGAGGACCCTATGCTTTGATACCAAAAGAATGATAACTTCTTCTAGGCATTATGTAAGAAATTTCATTACAATTCTTATCATTCCACCAATAGTTAATTGCTACATGGCCAACTTTGTGACAGATATAACACATAGTGCCATGATTCTTATTTGACAAACTATAATTATTTCTGGCATAACTTTCACAATCTCTAACCCTATATGCATAAACATGTCATGAATAATAGTAACCATGGAATTGGGAATAATTGTACCTTATTGATTGACACTTCCTGGTAGATGAAAAACCTGTGAATCTGTTAAAAACCTTGCTTTCTATCTCTGGTAGATGAGAAACATGTGAATCTGTTAAAAACCTTGTTTGTATGTGTTTTTCCATCAAGGACAAAGGGGGAGTTTGTTGGCTCTCATTTTATTTTGGTTTGTCATTGATGTCAAAAGTGGTTCGTTGACATGACAATATTTGTGATGATATGTTGCATTCTCAAATTGGATTTGTATACGATGGTGCTGACAGTGTTTGACAGGATGATTTGAAATTTGATTCTTCAAGGTGATTGGTATTTTGGTATCACATGTATATGTTTGTTGATGTTTGACATGATATACATGATGTCATTTTCTTATTGAACAGGTATCTTAGACACTATGCACAATGAATTACACATACTGGTAGATACATTTGAGGTATATATTTGTTTATACATTGATGCATTTTTTTTGAGCTGACAAATCAAATGAAATATGAGTGGCACATCTTATGTTTGCACAAAACATAAAAGTTATGACATTGTTTCATTATGTTCAATCACTTTGTAAAGTGATCTGGTATTGAGCAACATTATTATTGTTTGACATTTGACCACATTGCATCGATATTTGGTATGGTTATAAGGATCTTGGTTTATTGTTGACTTCCAATGGCATGCACATTTGGAAAGGTGTTTATACCATGTTTTACTTGGTCGGCATCTTTTGTAAAAAGCATTTGTTTTCTTTATACTCCTAATGAGTATCGAGTATACTAAGCATGTGATATAGGCATTGGTTGAATTTCAATGGAATAGACTTTTTAAAAGTCTCGACAATGTTGATAATATTAAGGATCAATATTGTTGATTAATTTTTTGAGTCTAATGTTTATATCGGGTTGTATGAGACTTAGCACACAAGTGACTTCACTTCACTTATTAATGACTTGACATTGGCAGTGAACAGTTGGTTATGATGTGAAATGATTTTTTCGGCATACGTGGCTAAAGACTTGTCATCGGTTTCAAAAGCATATTAATGGTTTATTAGTTATTGTGTTTTTATTTGTTTCAGACTTAAAAAAATCATTATGATTGCTAAAGTCTTTGACAGACTTGAAAGAAAGAAATTTAGGGCAATATCATTTTGAAGGGTTTGGAACCCTAGCCGCCATGAGGATATTTTTTTCTCAGTTATAAAATTGTTCTTCTTTGGCTGACACTAGAGGAGTTATTTGAGTTCATTGCAAGCATGAATAGCTATTTATGAGCTAACAAGAGCTTGGTAGTTGATAAGGAAGTGACAATGGCTCCTTTAGCTAGGCAGTTGTGGTTGGCTTCAATGATCTTTGTCTAGTATTTGTTTGATTTCTTCATTGCATAATCAGGGTTTCTTTAAGAAGGATTATCTAGGTCTTTTCCATCGAAACCCTAACTTGAGGTTGCTTGACAGTTACATAAACTATATATAGGGGATATCTTGCATCTTTATAAGATTTGTTTTTTTGGCATTTCTCGTGCGATTATGAAGAGAAATTTTGTGACATCAGGCTTAATTCTTATAGTGACAAAAAAATGTATTACATTGAAAATCCTTTTGAATCTCAGATATCCATATAAACGTAGATGTTGTCATTCTCATACAACATTATTCAATGTTCTTATTGAAAATTTTTATAGTCTTCTATTGAAATTCTAGGACTGCAAATTACACTTCTAGGGTTCTGATAGAATATTGTAGTTGTGTTGCAATGTAATGGAGTTGGTGCTCCTAGAGTTGATGTTCTAAATTAGTGAGGTGTTGGTTCTCCTTGGAGTGGGTGCTCCTAAACTTTGTAGAGTTGGTGATCTATCTAAATAAAGTGATATTTTTTGAGTTGTTTTTTATTCCCCAAGTGGGTTTTCCACTAAGGACATATAATGTGTTATGTGATGAGTCTTGGTGTGATTGTTTTTCATGTCTATTTGATTTTCATAAGTTATCATATGCATTAATATCTTATTTCTGCAGTGTTAATGTGATTTGTTGTTACAATGTTACAAGTACTTTCACAGTCATATGTTGCAAACTGGTTTAAAAGCTCTGTTTAACCAAACATGTTTTACATGTTGTAATGAAAAAGATTTAGTCTATCACATCACATGTTCATTCATTTATTCATATTTCAAGATTGTTATGTTTCAATCTGTCATAATGTATTAAAGCTTCTTGTTGTCTCAATATTTTTCATGTCATTCAATTGCTTAGTTGTTGTAGTATCTCAGTTGCATTAAAATGTGGTGGTCTTAAAGAGATTCAATGGTGTTGCTTTTTCATCTTGCTCTGATTGCTAAACCATGTCACTAACATCTTTTGTAAAAGAAAGATATTTCATACAAGTTATATTGGCATGAGTTGTCTAAATGAACTGAGTTAATCCTTAAATTACCTCTTTTCATGAATGCACTCAAAGTGATTATTTCCCTATTATCAATAGAAATGATATCTGAATCAAAAAGATCTTTGTTAAAGTTTAAAAGGTTTAATTTTTTTTGGTCTGTCTATTAGACACTGATTCACCCCCCCTCAATGTTTGTGCATACTCCAACACTATGTATACTAAGTCTTCCTTGCAAAGAAAAGCTATTAATGGTCATCATACCATGCAAGTATCTATAGCCATGGCCTCCACCTAAACACGATCATATCATCAATGACCCTCATCCAATAATGTATGCCCACTGGGCCTGTGTGATGTAGGGTGATCACTCCCCTATATCTGAACACCACTGACTCATCCACATCAATGTCTATAAGCACTATAACCAGTCTTAGCACAACAATGTGCTCCCATGCCCAAATGTGCAATAATGTAACCCCTGTTGATAGGGCTCGACTCTATCCATAAATGAACTGATGCATATCATGATATAATGGGACCAACATGATAGGGCCCCACACATATAGTCTCCTCTGATATATCATACCATGCCAAGGAAGTTCCCTACTAGGACTAAACCCTCTCCCTCGCTGGTCTGGTGCAACAATCTCAAAAATTAGGGCTACAAGTACTAATTTGAATATAGGTACCTATCCTTGATACATCTTCAAATCTATGGGAGAGCTCACTAGCAAAAGATCCTCATGACGTAGGACCTCATGGTATGCGTATGCCATAGAGTCTATATCATGGATCACTCACTGCCCATGGATGGGAACTCGTAGTATCCTCCACACATCCTCTAAAGTAACCGTAGCCTCACCAGTGGGAAGGTGGAATGACAATGTCTCACTATGCCACTGCTCAACCAATGCCATCATCATTGCCAGATGAGTCCTAATCTTGGGAATATATGACACGAACCAGATCCCTACCATCCCAAGGAACTCTTGCTGCTCAATGTAAAATTTCTCTAACTCTGCAAGAAACTTTTACTAGTGCTCACAAGACATGAGTGGTTGGATAACCTCCTATATACACGAAATGAACAACATCAAAATTTGGCTAAAAATCGATAAAGTTTTGGGTTTTTGAATTACCGATTAACAATAGCGTTGTTATTTTCAATAGCATCGCTATTTTCAATAGCATTGCTATTTTCAATAGTGTCACCTTAACCCTTTAGTAACAGTGTCACCATTTTAATCTACATAGCTAAAAATCAATTATGCATTAGTATTTTAATGTGTTGCCCTATTCAAATCCATGTGAGTGTCGCTATATGCATTAGCATCGCTGAAATTATCCAATGTCATTACATCCAAATCCCCGTGAGTGTTCTAAAGTGTGACCCTAAACCTAAATCCCAAGAAGCGTTGCCATGTGCAATAGCGTCACTATATCTACAAATGCATTGCCAAAATGAGGCACATGCCTTACAATATGGTGACACTAAAACTACCCTAACATTAATGCTTAATAAATGCATGAAAAATGCAAAAAATAAGAAAAGTTTTGATTTGTGTATCAGGGGTCCTATGCCTAGAGGCCATTGGTACTCTCAAAATCTGTCTGTGATATGTCATGGAAGCACACTATGAGCCATTTTTTCAGAGGGTCAGAGCACAAAATGCAAGGAATCTCCAAGTGTGAATGTGCAAATGAATTGAAAATGACCCCTCCTCTCATATTTAAGCATGAAAATTAGGGTTTTTTGCTCTAATTAAGGTGGGAAATTGTGTTTTTTATCTAGTTGACCAAATCTTGAGCCATGAAGCCTATTTTGAGTTTTTTTAGTGTCTTGAGCCTATTTTTGCGTCTTGTAGCCTATTTTCTACAATTGAACCTCTGTTGAATCTTTGTCGCAAGCTCAACCTAAAATTGAAATTTTGGTTTGATCTCTCAAGGGGGAAGTGTAGCAACATAATTCCTTCTGCTGGGGCAATAGTGGGGCATCCAAAAAATGGATTTTTTTGAATTTTGATCCTGGCAGTAGTGTCAATTTTGAAAAGCGTCAATCTTTGAACCTATGTGACATGTACCTTGCTTCAAAGAGGGGAAAAATGTAGACACTTAAATAGTCCTGATCGATGTTATGTATCTGAATGTGATTATTAACATCATTTCATCCTAAATCACCTCTGACTAACTATTTAATTAAATAATCTATATGTTTTAATTAAATTCATCATTTTCTCCTATTAATCAAATAATTAATTTTATTGAATTAATTAATCCCCTTTCTTACTAATTCTCATCATATTTAATTAAATAATGTAAATCATTTAATTAAAGCCCCTATGTCTCTCATTTGATTAAATAAATCTAATTATTTAATTAAATGTCATATTCTTCTAAAACCCCTAACCCACCTAAGATTAATTAATTTTGGATTAATTAACTTTAAACCACCTGCTAATCTTCATTAGCCAATTGATCCTCTAGCCTGTAATCCCACCAAGGTTAAATAAACCTATGATTTATTAACCCCACTTGCACAAGTTATTAATTTTTACAAATTAATTAAATGGCTATTTTCCTCACAAAAAGGTATTCTCATGGAATATTCCTCTATTTTTTTTACTTTCCCTCCCAAAACTTTAAAATCTCTTACAAAGGCTTTTAATACCTCTTACAAAGCAATTCAATGGCTCTTACAAGCCATCTTGTCTCTTATAGGGGCATTTACTTCTCTTACATGCCTTTACATCCCCACCCACATTCCTTAAATTCTTCCAACCATATGCCTTAACTCCCTCTTACATCTCTCTTCCCAAGATGTGCACATATTTGTGTGAGCACACATCCCCATTACTTCTCTTAGCCCAACAATCCTCCATTTAGTCCCACATTACTTAGTTTTCACCCTTCTTCTAACCATTGATTCTTATAAATAGAAGGAATTTCCATGAGAAATAGATCCACCTTTTCATGCAAACTTACTATACACATTTTTAACTCACACCTACGTGCATTTTCATCTTTTGAGCTTGAATCCACTATTTGTTGGAGTTAAAATGACACTGAGAGGGGGGGTGAATCAGTGTTATAACAGATTTGACCAATTTTCACAAATTCAAAAAATTATAGCACATATCTGATCTCAATATACTCCGATTAATGCATTCATGAGTTGAATGTAATCATTCATAAATAGAATTGAGAAAGATAATACCCAAATAGTGAACTGAAATAATCAACAACACAGTAAAGCAAAGGGAACTCAGAAGAACAAGAAGACTCAAGATTTTACCTAGTGGAAAACCCTCTTGGGGTATAAAAACCACTCCCTGAATGCCTTCCAGGCTTAATCTTTTAAACAAATGTTCACAATGCCTTATAGGCTAATTTTTGAGCACCCACTCAAGGAGCACCAGCCCCTCATTTTGAGACACCCATCTCAAGGAGTATCAACCCCTCAAAATGTTTTGAACAATAATAAAGACTCAGAGGATTTCTCTATTTTTAGATAAGTACATATCTTTCTGCAGAGTTCATTATACATTTCCATACAGAGAAGGAATGATACTCTCAGAATTACAAAATCAACAACCTTTACAGTTTTCAACACAGGTATTTAATTACATTTTTAGTATGTCGGTTGTGAAGAAATCTTCAAAACATTTTTCACCAGATCTTCATATTCTCTTGCTGATTTTTGAATACAAAGTTGAATACTGACAAACATAGATGATGATTAAAACTCAATAGTAACGCTTATCCAGAGAGCTGCAAATCTTCCTATTCAAACAAAAACACAATTGCTCAAAGAGGAAACTCAATGAATATGTTGTCATGTAACGGTTCTGAGATTCGATGCAAATCCATGATGTCAGCCTGCAACTGTATTTTGAAGTTTCCATAAACGGCCACAAAGTTTGAGTCTTCGTAACAATTCGTCGAGACAAGCAAATAGTTCTATCGAAGGCAATTTATAACGCAATTATTCATCCCCATAGATATCGCTAAGACTTTGTGAAGTCGGTGAGACATCTCACAGACTATAAACTGTTATATCGAAATGTTTATCTTTACAAGCTTTCGCTGAGACCCAAGGATATCTCTCAACGATGTTCTTTTGTTTCGTTCACAGTCGCCATGACTCATCACTCTTAGGGAGACCTCTCGTAGAGCACACTAAGACACACCAAAAGCCCTTTTTACTCTTGAGAGTCGTTGTAACCTTCAACTTTTGGGAAGACGTTTCATAGAATACATTAAGTTTCACCAAAAGACTTTATCCACTATGAGTCGCTAAGACTTTACCATCCTTTGCTGAAAGCCTTTCATTTACAATCGCTGTGACCAAATGATATCACCGAGACCTCTTGTAGACTTTAAATTTTTTTGCCGAGAGTCACTTTTCACCCCGTGTCGCTAAGATAATACGAATCGGGGAGATGCTATATAGACTGCCCCTTGTTTTTCTGAAACATCCTGAGCTCACCCTAGTTCACCAAGACAGTATCAATCTCACACCGATGAGCCTTTGATAGAAACCCCTTGTGTGATGTCGCTGTAACAATGTTTTTCTTGTCGACGAGACTAGCTGTACAATACACATCGTTGTAACTTCAAACCATCAGGGAGACATCTTGTAGATCATTTCAGTCATACCAAAACACCCCAAAAACACACCTATTTGCTGAGACTTCCAGAATGTCCTGCCGAAGGCAGTTGTCCAATGGTGGTCGGTGTGACATTGAACGTTCACTGTGACATTTCAGCGAAGCCTCATCCTCTGTCGATAAGATCTTTTGGTGCACGGTCGATGAGACAAATGAAACTCGCCAAGACCTCCTACTGCAGATCATAACTTACGCTGAAGGGATCCCAAAGTGCACCCGTCGTCGAGACATCTTGAATTCAGAAAGATGTTAGCTCGACCATCTGAATCACGTTGACGAACCGTTCCATGTGCACAAGTCAGAGAGACATACAGAACTCGATGAGACACCACCCCAATAGCCACAACCTTTGCTGATAAGATCATCCTTAGTCGCCGAAACCACGTGAATGTCTCGCCGATAGACGTCCACATGCACTAGTCGGGGAAACAATATGTCTTTGCTAAGACCTCAGCCCGACGGTATAACATATGCCGAAAGAGAACACATTCTGTCGCCGAGACCAAAGAGAAGTCTTGCCGACAACAACTTGTTAGATAAATTCAATCGCCATGACATCTGAAATGTCTTGCCCATAGGCAACTCAAACATTTCAAAGTGGATTGGGGAGACTCTGCCATTCTCACATCGATATGATAAGCCTGGAAGAGAAAACATTTCAAAACCTGTGATGTGCAAGGAGAACCATCCTGAGATAGATTATCAATGAGAACAAACTAAAAGAGATTTTGTCATCAAGGACAAACTGTAAACACAACTAAGATTCAACACTATCTTATTGCATCAAATCCATCACTTTGCATCAAAATCTTGAAGCTTATCCAACAAGGGATTGGGAAAGGGCCATATTCCACATCAATTTGGCACCAATCCCCTTATGGGATGAGGTTTGGAGTACTTAGATAGGATTTCATGCTTATATTTCATGTTATTTCATGTTTTTATATAGTTTGTTTTTATTTCTTTGTATGTTCGAGTATCTTATAGGGAATGTGATTTAACTTGCTAATATGAATAATTCTTGTGTGTTTTGTTCATGTTTAGCCTAGGTTTATCTCACATTCACATAAGCTATTGAAGCTAAGGATAAAATGAAATTAGATGCCTTGGAGGAAATTGGATCCTCCTTGTCTGAGGATGACAAAGCTACTCTAATAGAAGTGTGTACTAAAGAATTTAGAGTCAAACAAAAAGTCACTATTCTTATGGGGAGGGAAAAGGAGAAAGTGAACAAATTGAAGTAGGAAACAGTTGGAACTATCAAGGACATTGCAGAAAATTTTGGGATGATAGCTACTTCCACATCCGCTACTACTCAAGAGAAGGAGAATGTAGAAGAAAAGGTCATTGATGCAAAAGAAAATCTTTCTCCTAACAAAAATTTACTAGTTTTCAAAGAGGTCTTAAAAGAGAAATAGGTAAATGATCATACCATTGAAGAAAATCCATTGTTTGGTGTTACAGAGAATGTGGTATCCTTACCACCATTGGTAAAAGAAATGCATGCTCCTCGGAGACTTCTGCTCCTCCAGAAGATACTGAAAAACCTACTGCTAAAGATGAAAACCAGAGTGTAGAGCAAGAAAAAGAAAAGAATGAGGTTGATGATGGTGCTAAGGATCACTCTAATAAACAACAAGATGTAGTAAATAAAAATGAAGATAATGAAAATGAGAATGGCGAAGAAGAAAAATGAGAAAAAATAAGAGAACAATAAGAAAGATGAAGATGACATGAAAGAGGATGAAGATAAAGATAAGCAAAATGAAAATGCCTCTGGTGAAGAGGAGAAAGAAGAGAATGAAGAATATTTTGAGGTTGGAAAGAATGAAGAAGATGCACAAAAGACCATGGAGCTACCCAAGTCCTTTGGAGAATCTTTTGATAATCCTCTTAAGGGTATTTTGACAAAGAAAATAAGGTTCCAACAAGCAATTCCTCCTCAGTTGTTATAACTCCCAATGTATCAAGGAAGTTTAGATCTAGAAAATATCTCACCAATTCAAAAGTTGGAGGTTGGAGATGTCTTTCATGCCTCTAGAAGAAAATAAATAATTGAGGCACATTAGAAGGGGACTTAATTGATAAGTGAAGCCATAAAGACTCTATAGGATCCTACTCTTGATACTACAATTGACAACTCTCTTACCTCAGTTGAAAATCTCTAATTTTTAGTTGATTCTCTTAAGCAGTACGCCTCTAGTCTAAAGGAACAAATTAAAAAAAAAACTTGAATCAAGGTTTGCTAAAAAGAGGCTACTTGACCTACAAGATAGATGTGCAAAGTGGAGAAAAGCATAAAGGAAGTGCAAGAATGTGAAGATGAGGCTAAAAATTTGTTTTTGTATTGTATGAAGTGGTCAGATGACACTCAAGGCATTAAGTACTTAATGGACTCTATTGAGTTACAAATAATTAATGCCTCCAGAGCCTATCACCCATCAAAGGACAAAGATCATACCACTTGGATTGCCATTACATATCTATAGAATATATTTTTTACATTGCAAAGGAAAAAAGAAGACATCATAAGGTGATTTGGACAGATTGGGGACTTAGTGAAGCCTAAGCACATACCAATATCAAGTGCCCTTGTTGATGCAAAAAATATTACAAAGATAAATCCAAATCCAAGTACTATGGAAGAGGGAGAGAAGAATATTGTAGAGATAGAATCATTGTACAAATCGCTTGCAGTAGCCAAAAAGACTTGGAATGAAGGGAAGTATGTTTGGAAAGCAATTCTTAAGGAGATTGAAGGTGCCTCCTCTAATTAAATATTCTATTTTTTCATTGTACATGCAGATGGATCAATTTTTTTGGGATAGTTCTCCTTGAGGGGGAGTTATTATATTTCATTTAGTTATTCTCATGTACATATAGATCAAAGTTTGGAGTAAATACATGTGTGTTACCGACACACCCTTTGTCTTTGATGTCAAAGGGGGAGAGGTTAGATGAAGGGGGAGATGGAGTATATTCTGAGTTTTTGGAGAGATTTATTTATGGAAAATGTTTCCATCAATTAAAAAGGGGAGATTCTTGAAAGAAAGAAGGAACCCCTTAATTTTTTTTCATTAATGCCAACATTGATTATTGATATTTTCACTAATCTAGTGAACAGAATGAAGATATCTTAATCCGGTATTTTGGTCTACATTCACTCATATGATTTAAGATCTTCTTATGCTATGATAATATATTATACTTGATTATTATGTGCATCTATGTTCAATATTTCAATTGGTTTGGATGATTAGTTTGAAAGGTACAAGTAATAGTAGTTTGGCATACAATTTTAGCTATATATAGTGCATCTGGGTATGAATAATCTGATATGCATTCCTCTGGCGTTAAGAGTTAGACTTTGAAATTTTGGGAGATTTCTTATAGGTGTCAGTACATTATATATTCTAGATGGTGCATGTTTATGTGATTAGGTTGATTGCTGGTATTGATCAATTGGCTTATTTTGTGATTAGGTCTAATTCTTGGCTGAACTAATGCTTGATATATGTTGTGGTGTTTAAATATGTGTTGTGGATTTTAGTGAGATCTATTTTACATCCATGCCAACCTATATCAAGTGTTGCACATTTGGTTACAACACAAAGATGTTTTTGATTCAAGTATGATGTCGACAAGGCAATTTTGATTTAATAAAGGGCTACATCTAATTAGGTTGGCCTAATTGATGTATGCAAATGTATTAGGTATATATGTAAGACATTTTTGAGATTGTAGGAGTGATATGAGATGTGATGAGATGCATAGATATGAATTTTGTATGTAAATGATTAGATCTATAGCAAAATTATTGTGAATATTGAGTGACTACAAAGTAGAGCAGTGTTTTGTATTCAGAGCTTCAAAGGAACTGAATCTAGCACAAGGAAGGCGCATTTTGTATCAATTCACATCTTGGTTGTGTGGGCATTTTTGTTTTGTATCTATCTTTTTGTGGTTGTGATCCCTATTGGATAGTGTGTATTGGTAGTGAGCCTCTATAATATCTTATAACTGGTTATAATATATTGTGAGCTAATCCTCACCGTGGTTTTTCCCTTTTTGGGTTTTCCATGTAAAAATTCTTGTGTTCATGTGTTATGTGATCTTGTGATTGTTTCATGCTTTCATTCATTATTTCAATTAGATATGTTTTGTTAATTGGATGGGTTGTGATCAAATGGTTTAATAGAATACTAATCCCCCCTTAGTATTCTGGGTGTTCAACACAAAAAAGTCAAATAGACTTACAAGAATAAAAATTAGCTTGGGATATGAGTCCCACCAAGTGTGTTAGAATGTAGAAGTAGGGCAATGAAGGGAAAATGAAGGAAACAAAGAAAACATTGAATCAAATATTTAAATCCTACCACTACCTCTAATTGAGCAAAACTAACAATACAAATTCAAATGAAAACTATAACCAATGCAAACTTAGGATGAGTGGATGTGCTCTTTGATATGCTTGGATATTGGATTTTTCTTGAGAATCCTCAATGTGGAAACATGTACTTGCCCAATGAGTTTTTCCTTCATGGTTTAATTGATTTGATAATTAATTAGCGGAGAGAGGTTTTAAAAATTAGTTTAATTAAACAAATATGATTTATTTAATTAATTTGATGATGAAAGAAATGTTAAAAGATTAATCTTAATTAATTAAATAATTAAATATAATTTATCTAATTAAATAGTATTAATATGAATATAAATGTAACTTAAATCAAATTAATATGATAAAAAATACATTATTAGATATGTCATTAAAATTTAGTCAATTTTACGTATTCATATTCATCAATATAACTTATTTAAATCATTTTTTTTTAAACTAAAATATATAAAAATATATATTTAAGTAAATAAAAAGACAAGATAGGAAAAAAATTTAAATCTTAGAAAAACACAATAAATAAAAAGGACCAACTAGGAACATATAGGTATAAAATAGTGAATATAACAAGTCTCGCATGTAAAATGACATACATAAATAGACACATACTGTCACATGTGTTATAAATCTGAAAAATTAGTAGATATGAATGAAACTATTTGTATATATTTTAAATTAATTGATTTAAGTTATAGTACGTATTTAAGTTATACTGAGAAATATATATTATTGGTTCAATTAAGATTTAACTTTAGATTAATAAAAGTAATTTAATAAAAAATATTTAAAATATTTAAAATTAGAAAATTATTAAAATAATAATATATATTTTCATTAATGAAAATAAGGGAGAAAATGGCACGCAAGGAGTAGGAGCAGAGTCAGAACAATGGGAAGCGAGAGTTAAGAGGAAACCGTGCACAGGCATCGAGAGTCATGAGACACGCTCCACAGTGGGTATTCATAAGTGGATTTTGGGTGGAAAAATGTCACCCTTTCTACTGAGAGTGGGGGGAAGGATCTATTGGAATCAAAGGAAGAAATGCTAGAAGATACCTTGGGAAGAAGATGCCATATGGGTTACCCTAGTTGCACCCTCGGGGTTTCCATAGGCATCAAATGGAGGCTCGCAGAAACCCTGGGCAAGAACAACATATGGATCGGGGAAGGGTTTTTGGAAAACGGTGGAATGACAAGTTCTAGTATAATAAACCAAATGGACAAGCAAAGACAAGAAATTGGCGCGTAAACAAGACTACAAGTGGTGAAATAAAGGACAAGAATCGAGCGGATCAAGATTGGAGAAAGCAAGATCTAGGGAAAGAGAAAGGCGAGGGCCCAAGTGGAAATATGGAGAATTCGGGCAAGACTGGAAAGCCTAAACCACCGTTTCATATTCCTATAGAGATGCAAAAAATTAAAGGTGAAACAAACAAATTAAAGCAATTAGGGATTTTTATTAAATGGGGAGGTGACAAGAGTAGGGCTAGAGAGATCGAAAATTGGTGTTTTGAGAAATGGGGTGGAAGGATTCAAATTGGTGCCCTTACAAATGACTACTTCTTCATTATCTTCCCGACACTAGAGGAGAAGTGGAAGGCCCTTAATAGTGAACCACATTACTGGAAAAGTGTGGGATTCCATTTGGTTGACTGGTATCCAGATTTTAACCCTTGGGAGCATAGACTATAGGAGGGACTGATATGGATAAGAATATATGACATGCCTTCTAAATTTTGGGAACTAGGTCTAATGAAAATAGTGGGGAATAGTTTGGGAACTTTGAGATCTATAGATGATATTTTAATTGATAGATGCAAGGGAGATTACATTAGAATGTTCTTGGGGATTTCTCTGCACCAAAATCTTCCCTCAAAAATTGAGATCCCCACTAGCATTAGGTTGCACATTTTAAAGATCGAAAGAGAAGACCAAATGTCTTTGTGCCCTTTGTGCAAATTAATTTCACATGGACATTTGGAATGTAATGGGGTGGTGTTGGTTGATAGAGAAAAAAAATTCACCCAGAAGCTTTATAGGGATGGAGGAGTAGAAGCTCATCCAGAGCAGGAAACTAATTCAAAGGTAATTAATTAGCAGGAGTATGACCCTATGGTGGAATGTTTGGCGACAAAATGGAAATCAAGTGAGGGGGGCAATACAATAGTTTGACGTTACTTGACTATGGTAGAAATGTGTGGAGGGGAGGTAGCCAGCTCCAAAAAGGGATGTTTGGGTGAGGCCTTGGGAGTCTTGGGAGGTGACATGATGGATAAGGAAGCAACATAAGCATTAGGGGAGCAAAGTGGCAAGCAGGATATAGATAAAGAGGTGTGGAGGGTAGAACAAGTCAAGGAAAAGAAAAGGAGGTGTCTCAAGACTAGCTGTCAGATAATGATTTGGATTCAAAACTGGAGTTGGTGCATCATCCCAACCGATATTGGGATGCAGGAATCATGAATGATACCCCAAGGGCTCCTACTGATGCTATAGAACCTAATCCAACCTATGTTATGGAGGAGCTATAAGATGGTGATTCATAATCTGAAGAAGTGTTTCCTGAGATAGATCAAATTGGCATCCTTGAGGAAAGGACAATTGAGCAGTCACAATCAAAGTTGAAAAAACAAAACCTAGCATCAAAGAAGAAGAGGGGTCCCAAATCCAACAAAGCCAAATTAGAAATTGCAGCCAGTGCTAAGGGTTAGAGAAAACTTAGAAATAGGAAGGAGATTGTCCTTCCCAAGGAAGCATGAAGCTAATTGCATGGAATGCTAGGGGCTTAAACACCCTTGGAAAGTGGCACTTAGTTAAGCACCATATTGAACAAAGTAAGGAAGAGATAGTTCTGTTACAGAAAACTAAATGGGAAAGAGAAGAAATCCAAAACAAAATGAGAAGTTGGAAACAATGGGAAGGAGTGTTTGTGGAATCTATTAGGGCTTCAGGTGGATTAGGAGTGTTGTGGAATCCTTTAATTCTACAATGAACTGTGGTATTGGAGAAACAAAACTAGATGGCAGTTAGATGTAGGATCCTCAGTCAAAATAGGTTTATGCTAATTGTAAATGTATACGGACCAACACCAACCAATGCTAAAGGGATCTATGGCAGGAGACTAGGGCTTGGCTGCAAATGCAGGATGGGATGTAAGTTATCTTAGGTGGGGATTTCAATGCCACTCTAGATAACTCTGAGAAGCAGGGGGATCTCAAAATTTGTCTAGGATACAACTGGACTTCCATGCTTTTGTGGAGGAGAGTGGGCTGAGGGAAGTGCAAACGAAGAATGGAAAGTATACATGGACTAATCAGAGAAAATGCTTCACCCATATAGTAGAAAAGCTAGAAAGATTCTTCTTAGGTGGGAATTGGGGACCAGTGGCAGACTCTTTTGAAGCGAGCATTCTACCCTTCTCTGGATCAGACCACTTCTTGGTTCAGTTGTACATAAAGCCTGAGGTGCCCAAAGGTGGAATCTCTTTCAAGTTTGAGCACATGTGGCTTAGGGACTCATCATTGAATGCTTTGATGGAAACATGGTGGAAGGAAGTGAGAGGTGGAAACCATACCTGCATGTATACACTCAGAAAAAAACTAGTACATATCAAAAATAGAGTGAAGGATTAGAATAAGGAGAAGTTTGGCAATATATTCAAGGAAAAAGATCGAATTGAAGGAGAACTTTATAAGCTGAATGAAAAAGTGTTTCAAAGATGAATGGATGGGACTAATTATGAGTTGGAATCAAAACTCAAAGTAGAGCTGAAAGAGATCATGGCTAGGGAAGAGACCTTTTGGAGGCAACAATCTACAGAAGTATGGTTGAAGGAAGGGGACAAGAACACTAAGTTATTCCACAGAACGATAGTCACTAATAAGGTCAAGAAAAGTATCACTGAGATTGTAAAGGAGGATGGCTCAAGAAAAAAACCCATAGAAGAGGTGAATCAAGTAGCAGTCTAGTATTTCCAAACAATAGTAGGGAAAGAGAGAATTTCTTGGATTGGATTCCATCCTTGATCAATGGATAAGACAACCTAAGGCTCTACAAGTCGATCATTCTAGAGGAAGTAAGGGTTGCTACCTTTCAGCTTGGAGCTGATAAAGCTCCTGGGTCTAACGGCTTCACAACCAGATTCTTTCAAGCCTTCTGGGACATCATTGGAAAGGATGTGCATTGGGCTATTGACGAATCAAGGAAAAAGGCCACAGTGCTTGGGGCCTTCAACCACACATTCATTGCACTTGTTCCCAAGAAGAAAGACCCTTATAATTTTGGAGACTATAGACACATTTCTCTCTGCAACAAAATTTAAAAAATAATAACTAAGATCATTACTAATCAGCTCAAGAAGGTTCTCAAGAAAATTATCTCAAAGAAGCAAAACGGTTTCTCCCCAGGTAGATCCATATTTGAAGGCATTATTATGGAACATGAAACTATTCATACTACAATAAAGACTAGAGCTCCCAATATGATCATCAAACTAGATATTCTTAAGGTGTATGATATGGTGGATCGGAAATTCCTACTAGAGGTATTGAATAAGTTTTTTTTTTAGCAGGAATGGGTGGATTGAGTTAGTGGATGCATCAATTCACCCAAATTCTTGATATTAGTAAATGGAGGAGCACAAGGTTTCTTTGAATCTTCAAGTGGAATCAGACAGGTTGATCCCCTTTCACCCTTTCTTTTCATCATCATGGCATAAGCACTTGGTAGAAGTATATCACATCTTAGGGTTGAAGGTAAGTGGAAGGGTATAGGAGTTGCCCTGGGAATAGACAAGTCGACTCACAATCGATTTTTGGATGATACTTTATTATTTGGGGATGCTACTAGGGTGGAGGCCAAGTGCATTAAGAAATTGTTGAATGAGTATGGGTTGGCCTCTGGTCAAAGTGTCAACTGGTGCAAATCTGAATTTTTCTTCCTCAATATTCAACCAAGTCTTCAAAGGGATTTAGCAAGAATTCTGGGACTAAAAATTTCCAACTTTCCTGGTAAGTTTCTAGGGATGCCTCTATTTGCAGTGGTAAACAAAGTAAGTTATTGGGAATCATTACTAAACAACTATAGGAAGAACCTAGGGGGTTGGAAGGGGAAATGGCTTACCTCGACCGATAGAGTCATGATGATAAAATTTGTCCTCTCTGCCATTCCAGTCTATTCAATGTCTTGCATGAAGTTACCCAAAGCAACTAAAGAAGGTCTGATTCAACTAGTGAGGAGATTTTTTTGGAGTGGCTTAGATGAATCTTAGAAATTCCCATTATTGGCTTGGGACAAGATATGTAAACCACAAGGGGTGAAAAGGGTTGGGGTGAAACAATTACACCTAATGAACTTGGCAATGGGAGCGAAGCTTCTTTGGAATATATATTGCAAAGGGGACCAATGGTGGGTTCATATTTTGAGAAAGAAATATCTTGACACAAATGATGCAACTAGAATACTCATCATCAAAAATCCCCCAAGAGGCTCAACAATTTGGAATTTAATTTTAGAGTGTAGATACATTGTTACCAAACATATCACATGGGAAGTGAACAATGACATAAAGGCAATGTTATGAGAGAACTCCTGGGAGGGACATCCTGCCCTCAAGTCTCTTCCACATTTGGAGGATATTTGTAGAGAGACAATTCGAGTATGGGGAAAGGAAGTATGTAATTATGGATTGTTCACAGTAGAGAATGGTCAACTAAGATGGAACTGGAAATCACTAACAAAGTTAAATGCCCCCTAGGATCAAAAGGTGATTTTGGAAGACATATTGAAATACAGAACATGGATGGCTTCAGGAGAAGAAGATAGGATTAGGTGGTGTGTGTCGATGGATGGGGAATACAAAGTTAAGATTGGATATAGGATAGGGGAAGCAATTGAGGATGACAAACATTGGCCGAAAAAACTTCTTTGGGAAAAATTTGGTCTGCCCAAGGCCAAAGTCTTTTCATGGTTGGAAATTCAAAAAAAGATTCTAACACAAGACCATTTGGACAAATTTGGGATTAGTGGCCTGGGGAGATGCCCTCTTTGCAAAAAATATGATGAAGATGCAAACCACCTCCTACTGGCCTATCCATATGCGAGGTTTTGTTGGAACTTCATTCGTTCTAAGTTAAATTTCTCATGCAAACTTCCTTAGGAGTTGGTGGACTACTTTGTTAGCTGGCCTATCATCAAGAAACAAGACTTCTTTGGATGTATTTGGCAGGTTTCCCCCTCAATTGTAATATGGGAAATATAGAAAGAAAGGAATTGTAGAATTTTCAAGAAATTGGGGATGCCAAGGAAGCTGTTAGTCAAGAATATTGAAACCTCTATTGTAGAAGTGGTGAACTCTGTAGTTAAATCCTAAAATTTGAAACATGTCTTTACTAGTTGGGACAGTGAGTTGACCAAGAAGTTCGCAGGGTTGGTGGTCCCAAAGCTTATGGGATCAAGGATATCAGAGCAACTAGTGGATCCTCGAAAGGGGGTCAAATGGACAACACCAAACCTAGGTTGGATCAAGATAAATTTTGATGGTGAGCTTTTAGTGGAAACCCGAGGCCAAGTGGGATTGGTTGTGTTGAATGGGATGAGCAAGGAACAATCATTGTTGAAAGCAGGGAACACATTGATGTTGCAACAAAGAACATTGCAGAGGTCAGGGCAGCATTGAGAGGTCTAGAGTTGTGAAAAAAGATTGGGGCAAAGAAGATTCATCTAGAGGGAGATTGCTTGATCATCCTAAACGCCATTTTCCAAAATTCTGCCCCCAATTGGAAGATCAATAGATGGTCGGCTGGTATCAAGACATTAATCGATGACTTGGAAGATTTTAAAATTGGTCACATATATTGGGAAGGGAACTCGATGGCTGATGAACTGTCAAAGAGAGCTCTACGTGGCAAATAAGGTGGACTGGCATCGAGGTGGCATATGGACTGCTATGTTTATGCTGAATTACGCCTTCTTGGTAATGGTTGGTAGTGGTTGTTTGTAGTCCTAGGGGGTTTCTTTTTAGTGGTTTTCCATTTTGTCTATAACTTGCAGTGGTTGTAAGTAGTCATGGAGGTGATGGTTGTGTGCTGGTATGTAACCATTTAAACTATGTAATCTTTGATATTTTAATATAATCAGGTGCTGGCCCTACCCAACTTTTTATCTAGAAAAAAAAAATATTTTTTCAATAAAATCAATAAATTTGATTCAAAATTATATAGTTAAATTTAAATAAAATATCATAAAATTTAATATATTATGAAGAAAACTTCTTTGTTAAAGATATAATATTTCTACAATTCATATTGAATGTAATTATGCTGCTTGTGGATACAATTGTGTGCAAGTTTTTTCTTCAAGTTTTGGATTACAATCACACCAAATGTTGATGAAAATTTAACTTGCACACAACTGTATTCAAAAGAAGCACAATTACATACTTCTTTCTTATCAAGTAATAATAATATTGATTGATATAAAATCAAAATGAAAACTATAAATATACTGTGTTTATTTTAAAAATATTATATTTAGTATTAATCTAATGACATCTAAATGACTGTAAAATTTAAGATAAATGCCTTCTAAAGAGCCAGTGGTGGGTAGGGCGATGTTGAGCGAGGGGTCCACATCAACATTGCACACGTTTTTCAATATTTCTGGAATATTTTTCAAAAACCACAAAAAAGAGCCAAAATGTGCCATCCATCGATAGTGGGTCACTAAATTATGTATTATTGGTACATTGATGTGGCATCACATGATTGGTCAGTTTGTGTATTTTATGAATTAAAGTGTTTTATAGTTAGATATTAAGTGTAAATTTATTGACTCTTTTATTACCCAAAACTGGTCCCAGATTGTCATATTCTATACCCATCATATGTCCCCTGCCCATGATAGGCTCCTCTCCCTTACATACTAGACCAATCATCTTAGCATTTTCAACTATGTGCAGTGGACCCCTCTGATAAAAGTATTTGTTGACACTCACCCTTTGCTGCCATTGTAAAATGAATCAAGAAAAACATTACAGTTCTGTTAGGTGATTTTATGTACCACTCTTACAAATATGGGAGCATTAAGTGGATGAAGTAGAGAAGCATGGAGCACACGGTAAAAAATAGAGAAGTGATACTAGTTTCTTATGTTAATGAAGGACCTATTATAGATGAGCATCTAAAAATTAGAGAATCAGAATTCAACATTAAAGCATGCAAGGAAGGAGAAGTTGTTGCACAAAATATATGGGCCTTAGTCGATCCATATCACAGGTTGCTTATGGAAGAACCAAACAAAAGGGTGTTCTACTTTGAGAACTTCAAATTAGATCAAGTTTTTTTATTCATCTTGTTTACTTTTTAGTTATGTGTAATTGATATTTCAATATTTTATAAAAAACATAAATTTTGTGCATACCTTGCAATCATTGCATTCCATGAGATAACTCTCTTTGAGGCATTCTATCAAACAGTTCGCATGCATTTTCTATGCTTCCACGTTTTGTCTCCATCTACAAGCTACTTAGAGAACTATTGGTTCCAACCACAACACCTTGAGCCTGAAGTCGCAATCTTTCCTTGTATTCATAGATCTCTTTTCTATAGCGCTCTTTTTCTTGTATACCATGCTCTTGATAAGGCTACCATAAAAAAAAAATTAATATAAACATTTTGTATATATGATTATAAGTAATGTTAGATTATGACAACAATAAAATTAGAAAGAAACAGATTTTATCTTTTGGAAAGATAAGGGGGGTGAAGCCACAATAGTGGTTTACAATTCAAGTGAGGAAGGAAAACTCACAAAAAATGAATGCATGGAAAAAAACTTGATTTTAGGGGTTTGTACGAACCTATTGGTTCGACTGAACCCATTAGGGGTTCGCTAGAACCTGGCTTTAGGTGAACCCTTTTAATTCTTTCCCACCAAAAAAATCCAACAAAACCCCTTATAGAAGGGGGATTCGAATGAACCCTGGTTCGAACGAACCCCCCTTATTCCTCACCCCCCTCTGAGACGCAAAAAAAACCTAGATTTTGGCACTTCAGAGCTCAGGTTGAGGATGAAAATGGAGGAATATTCACAAACCCAATTGGAATCAGGTCGGAACGAGCTATCCAACAAATATAATTTTAATATTTTTTGGTTTTATTATGTATTGGTTTTTTTTTAGTTTTATTAAACATAGGTTTTTCATTGAAAATGAAGGTCTCTGTTCTGTACATGTGGAAAAATAGCAGATTATCAAAAAAAAAATTGAAAAATATGAGTGCACTAGATATTGAAGTCCTTGATCCAAACAAAAAAAAAATTGAATTTTGATATATACAAAAAAGTTATGTTTTACGATACTATGTCTGAATTGTAATTGGTTTGACTTGAAACTTGATTAAAGAAAAAATATTCAATAAAAATTTTCTAACCAAGTGGAAGCACTAGATATCAGAGTTACAAATCTAAATTCAAAATAATTATAATTTTATCCTTCATGGAAAAAAAGTTGTGTTATACGGTGTACGTCACTTTTTAAAAATGCCATTTTTTGAAAAAAAACCAGTTTTGTGGGAGATGGAAAAAGAAGTGCAATCGGATTCCAAAAATTTTGAAAAAATATTTTTAAAATCTACAGACAAAATGTGACGAGAATCTAGTTTGCATCATCTTCAAATTCTTCACGGTTTAGCCACTATAGGTGCCTGAATGTGAATATTTAGTTAAAAATAATAATTTCAGTGTCCAATTTGGCCAAAAACTATAAACCACTATTGTGGAATCACCGGGGGAAATAAAGAAAAGTCTTATCTTTGGGAAATCTTATCTTTGAAATCCTTTTGGAAAAGATAAAGATTTAAAAACAAATAAAACAAAGCAATAAAAAAAAGCTTGATTTTTCTATGTGTAACATAGGTTGAAGATATTATTTATATCTTACTACCTTGAAGGCTAAATCATTATTGTAATGAATTGTATTGAAGAGCAATAGTTTTGTGAAAGTTGTAATCAATTTCTCTGAGCAATAAGAATACCGATACTTTGCCTCGTGGATGTTTCCTTGACATATTGTCAAGGTTTTACCACGCAAATTTGTGTCTTCTCTATTATTTTGTGTTTCTGTTTAATTATCTTTTGTATTTCTTTGCATCTAACTTGTGTTGCAATATTATTAGTTTTCTAGGTTCATGCTTTCGTTTACAAAAGTGGTATCAAAGCAATTATTTTGTAGCATCTGTGTTAGGATTTGGTGTTTTGTTTTGTAGCGTCAGATGGCAAAGGTTTTGAATGCAAGGTTCGAGGTGGATAAATTCAATGGGAGAATAATTTTGAGCTATGGAAGCTCAAAATGCATGATTTGTTAGTGCAACAAGGATTGCAGAAAGTGTTGGTCGAAAAGTTAAAGAAACCTACAAATATGACTGATGAAGATTGGGAGGATCTTGATACAAGAGCTCTGAGCACAATTCGGTTGTGTTTAGCAGATGATGTTCTTTTTAATATTGTTGGAGAGGATACAACTGTAGGCCTATGGAGTAAAATGGAGTCTTTATATGAAAAAATCCTTGACAAATTAGATCTACTTGAAGAGGCAACTATATAGTTTGCGAATGAAGGAAGGTATAAAAATTGTTGATCATTTAAATATTTTCAATACTCTTATATGCCAATTAGCTAGTATGGGTGTAAAATTCGAAGATGAAGACAAGGTAGTTATGTTATTGTGTTCTTTTCCTGAATCCTGGAATCACTTAGTCACTTCTATTAGCTTTAACACAACTGAAACCCTTGAATTTGATTTTGTTGTGGGAGCTTTGCTTTCTGAAGAGGTGCGGAGGAAATCTAATATAGAATCCTCAACATCTAAAGCAATTGTGGTTAGAGGTCGATCCAAGGAAAAAGGGGAAGATTCAAGAGGTACATCTAGATCTAAGTCAAAAGGAAAGAAGGGTAAGGGAAAATGTTGGTATTGCAATAAATCAGACCATCTCAAGAAATATTGTTGGAAGAGGAAAGAAGACAATGATGACTCCAAAAAAGAAGCAAATCCGGTTGAGACAAGTTCAGGTACAGTTGATGAAGTTTTATCTGTTTGTGATTCCTTACAGTATCATGAGGAATGGTTATTAGATTATGGTGCTTCTAATCACATGTGTCCACATAAGAATTGGTTTTCATCTTACCAAGCTATTGATGGTGGTGTTGTTCTTATGGGAAATAATGTTTCTTGTAAGACTGTTGGGGTTGGAAGCATTAAGATTAAAATGTTTGATGGTGTTGTGAGGACATTAACAGAGGTAAGACATGTGCCTAAACTCAAAAAGAATTTAATTTCCTTGGGAGTTTTGGATTTTGGAGGTTATAAATTTACAAGTCAAGGTGGATCAATGAAAGTGTCCAAAGGCATTTTGGTGGTCATGAAGGCTATAAAAGTTATAAACCTTTACAAGCTTGAAGGGAGTATGGTAATAAATGAAGTGGCAGTGGTATCTGAGGAATAAAATGTATCTACTCATTTATGGCATCAGCGGTTGGGTCATATGAGTGAGAAAGGATTGAAGGTACTATTAAACTGTAAGTTACTTCCAAATTTAAAATCTTTGAATTTGAATTTCTACAAGCTTGCATTGTGTTTATGGGAAGCAATCTAGACAAAATTTTAAAGCAGGGATTCATACATGTAAGGGTATTCTAGATTATATTCATTCAGATGTTTGGGGACCATCCCCTATGGTTTCTTTTGGAGGATCATCATATTTTGTGACACTTATAGATGATTACTCTAGAAAGGTGTGGGTCTATATTCTTAAAAGAAAAGCTGATGTGTTTAATGTATTTAAGCATTTTAGAGTTTTAGTTGAAAAGAAAACTGGCAGATCAATCAAGTGTTTAAGAACTGATAATGGAGGTGAGTTCACATCTTTGGAGTTTGAAAATTATTGTAAGGAAGTTGGGATCAAAACCTGAATTAATCCACTGTCTACACTCCTCAACAAAATGGTGTTGCTAAACGCATGAATAGGACTCTTCTAGAAAGAGCAAGGAGCATGCTTAGTAATGCTAAGTTGTAGCAAGAGTTATGGGCAGAAGCAGTATCTACAGCTTGTTATTTGGTAAATTGATCACCATCATTTGCAATAGATTGTAAGATTCCTGAAGAGGTATGGACAGGTCATTCTTGTGATTATTCAAATCTTTTTTGTTGTTGTTGTGATGCATATGCTCTTATTTCAAAAGATCAACATTCTAAATTAGATCCCAAATCTAAGAAATATATCTTTGTTGGTTATGGTGTCAAAATTAAGGGATATAGATTGTGGGATCCTACTACCCACAAAGTCATTATTAATAGAGATGTAGTATTTGATGAATCTTCTCTCATAAAATCAGATATTGTAGAAGTTGATTTGAAATAGGAACAAGTACTTCAACATCAACAAATTCAATTGGAAACTAATGCATCTACAGAAAACAAGGAGCAAGAAGAAGCTTCTGAAGAAGAAGATGAGAATGCAGAAAATCTACAGGAAAATGTGGAAATTCCACAACAAGATTTAAGGAGATCTACATGGGTCAGAAATCCACCTAAAAGGTATAATGATTATGTTTCATCTGTTGCTTTGATTTCTAATGATGGGGAACCTAGTTGTTATCATGAAGCAATGGATGGTGCTAAAAATGCTAAATGGAAAATAGCAATGAAAGAAGAAATTGATGCCTTGGAGAATAATAAAACATGAGACCTGGTAGAACTTCCAAAGGGTAGGAAAGTTGTTGGATGCAAATGGGTCTTCAAATTGAAGAAGGGTGTTGATGATAAAGTTGAAAGGTACAAAACAAGACTAGTAGAAAAAGGGTATTCTCAAAAGGAAGGTATTGATTTTCATGAAATTTTTTCACCAGTTGTTAAGCTAGTTTCTATTCGGGTTGTTTTAGCACTTGCCACTTTACTTGATCTTGAGTTGGAGCAATTAGATGTTAAAAAAACATTTTTACATGGAGATTTGGATGAGGAGATATATATGGAACAACTAGAAGGGTTTTTTCAAGATCGCAACAAGAAATTTGTTTGCAAACTCAAGAATTCATTGTATAGCCTGAAGTAGTCTCCCAGGCAATGGTACAAGAAGTTTGATTCCTTCATGGTGAGCCAAAATTTTACAAGGAGTGAGTATGACCATTGTGTTTACTTCAAAAGTTTGAAAATTTGTTTATTCATTATCTTGGTGTTATATGTTGATGATATGCTTGTAGCAAGCAAAAGCATAGTTGAGATCAATGGGTTAAAGGCTCAGATGACTAAGACTTTTGATATGAAGGATCTAGGAGCAGCGAAACAAATTTTGGGCATGGAAATACACAGAGACAGGGAACATGGTAAGCTTTGGTTATCACAACATAAGTATGTGGAGAATATCCTCATAATATTTGGTACATGAGAAATGTGAAACTAGTTAATATCCCTTTAGCTTCCCATTTTAAGCTTTCTTCAAGTTTATGTCCTAGTAATAAAGAAGAAAAGGATTATATGTCTCATGTATTGTATGCTAATGCAGTAGGAAGTTTAATGTATGCGATGGTATGTACAAGACCAGATATTTCACATGCAGTTGGTGTTGTTAGTAGATACATGGAAAATATAGGAAAAAAGCATTGGGCAGCAGTGAAATGTGTGCTTCGGTATCTTAGAGGCACAAGCAATTATTGTATCACCTTTGATGGTAGTAGTGGTTCAGTTTGTGGTTATGTTGATTCAGATTTTGTAGGTGATTTGGATAAAAGGAGATCTACATCAGGTTATGTCTTTACTCTTGTAGGAGGATCTATTTGTTGGTTGTCAAAGCTTCAAGAAACAATTGCTTTATCCACAACTGAGGCAGAGTATATGGTTGTCTCACATGCTTGTAAAGAGGCAATTTGGTTGAAGGGTCTTTTGGGAGAGTTTGGAAAGGTACAAGACAGGGTGATTATATTTTATGATAGTCAAAGTGCTATACACCTAAATGAAAATACAACTTATCATAGTAGGACTAAGCATATTGTGATTAAATATCATTTTGTAAGACATGTTATTGATGGAGGTGGAGTAGCTCTTGAGAAAGTTCATACACTAGAAAATTGTGCAAACATGTTAACAAAACCAGTACAATTAGAGAAGTTGAAGTGGAGTTTGACTTCTCTTGGCTTGCAGAAAAGGCGATGAATGGGCATGGGCAAGTAGAAAGTATATACTATTGTCAAGGTGGAGATTGTTAGATTATGACAACAATAAAATTATAAAGAAAGCAGATTTTATCTTTTGGAAAGATAAGGGAAATAAAGCAAAGTCTTATCTTTGAGAAATCTTATCTTTGAAATCCTTTTGGAAAAGATAAAGATTTAAAGCAAAAGATAAATATTTAAAAAACAAATAAAACAAAGCAATAAAAATAAAGCTTGATTTTTCTATGTGCAACACAGGTTGAAGATATTATTTATATCTTGTTGCCTTGAAGACTAAATCATTATTGTAATGAATTGTATTAAAGAGCAGCAGCTGTGTGAAAGTTGTAATCAATTTCTCTGAGCAATAAGAATAATGATACTTTTCCCCATGGATGTTTCCTTGACATATTGTCAAGGTTTTACCACGTGAATCTGTGTCTTCTCTATTATTCTGTGTTTCCATTTAATTATTTTTTGTATTTCTTTGCATCTAACTTGTGCTGCAATATTATTAGTTTTATGGGTTTATGCTTTTGTTTACACAACAAAGTAAAACACCAATTTTGTCATTTACATACAATTTTTTCATCCTCTAAAAGGCTATTCTATAGATCTCCAATCATCTTGCTTATTGCTCTATCCTTATCTAGTTGGGTTGACTTGAACCTAGCTCATTGCTTAGCAAAGAAAAATTTATAGCCAGTTTTGTTCTACCTTAGTGCATTGGGATCCTTCCTAGTCATTAGCTTCTTTTTCTACCTACGTTCAATCTGATGTTCCATGATAGAGGCTTTAAGCTCATTATCCATACTATTCATAAAGGGAGATACAGTTGCATGTTGTGGTACAGTGCTGGAAGGAGGAACATGGTACAAAACATCCCTCATTTTCCTTGTCCCAACTATCACATTGACTAGGTAACCATGCTCAAATATTCCATCAATACAACTAGTAACAACACTTTCAATAGATGATGTCAAGTCAACTACATCAAAGTTGTATTAATGATTAAATTTATTAATATACATAAATGCTTACAGTAGTAATACAAAACTTAGTCCATAATCAATGAATTATTTTAAATATTGGTTACAAGAAAAGACCTCCAAGTACATATTTGAAAAGAATCCTCCTTCCATGATGCTTTGATGGATTTTCATAACCTGTTCCAAAGCTCCCATTTTGGTAGAGGCAGGGAGGATACTGGTGAAGGTTGTGGAATTTTGCTTTACACTTGCCAATTGCATTTGCTTGAAAGTTTCTAAAGCCTTTTCAACAAATCCATTTTGTAATAATCCTGCAATCATTGTAGTCCACAAGATGATATCATTTTTTAGGTATTTTGTCAAACAGTTCATGTGCCTTGTTAATGCTTCCACTTTGGAATAGAGGAATTTTGTCAATAGTTGCAATTGTCCTCGTGTTTGAGGAGATGCCTCAAAGAGATGTGGTCTCATGGATTGCAGAGGGTTGCAAGATATGCACAAAATGGATTTGTTGAAAAGACTTTAGAAATTTCCAAGAAAAATGTAATTGTTAGGTTTAAGACCAAGTCTAAATTTCTTCCTCTCTATCTCTCCCTCTCTCCTTATTGCAAGCATAACATTAGCCTATTGATAATGGAGCCTAATTATCTCCTTAGTTCAAAGATTGTATTTCAGTTGTGTTTCAATCCATCTAATTGAATGCACAATTGTTAAATGATCTACCATTAGATCTCATGTATTACACAAATGTATACAAAAAATAGACCTATTTTTTCCATAATTAACCTTCCACACCTCTTCGGCGTACCCATTGCACACCAAGGTGCAATTGCTAGTAATAAAATTTGTATTATATAAAATATATAGTATATTAATTATATTTTGTATTATATAAGAATATAAGAATACGGGCTACTGGACTTTGGGTTGGGTCGCGAAGATACCCCTATTGTATCATATATATATATATATATATATATATCGAAGATACCCTATTGTATCAAAAAAATAATTTTAAAAATATATTAATAATTATTTTTTTATTATATAAAATTTACATTATATATTAATTATACTAATATATACTTAATTGCGTAGTGTAAGGATGCCTTAATGTTAAAACCTAAATGTGCTCCTTATTAGGATGTTGGCCCTAGTTCTCATTTTAATAAACATACTATAAAACCCTCGCCGAAACCTTATTTTCAGGCTGCAGCTCGCCAAATTGGAGTGAAAGGTCAATACCAGCAAGGAAGAGTTTGGAGGAGCGGAAACCAATAGCCGCAGGAAAGCAGTAAAGATTCGTTTAACAGTCGTACAAGGTCTCTAGCTGTTTTTTTAATTATTTAGGATCAAAATGAACTCACGACTCTCAAATAAAGACACGCCTTCTATAAAACAAATGCCAAATATCAGCTTTGTATGGCTGTATAGAGCAACCCTGCTTTCAATCTGATGACCTATTTTGCCTGTTCAAGAAAATCAGTCACCCCTTACTGATACTCCAGAAAAGATCAGCAATAAATATAAATACATAGCCCCACAGATCTTATCCGATGCAAGCTATACAAAGCGAACCTTAACTTGTTCAGTGCAGTTGCCTGTTTCGGTTGGGGCGGTGCAGGACTCGACGACACTACTTCTGCGGCTCTGGTGAGCACACCAACATACTTCTCCACCTACGGCAACTCGGAAAAAACACAAATTCAGGCAAAAATGGCGGATCCGCCAAATTTGTGTTCCAATCTTAGGGATGGACAGCCGTAATCTGCATATTTATGGCGTGTTTTTAAGCGGCGGATTTCATGCTTTATTTCACCAATTGAAGAGAATGACATCTATATAAAAATAGATAGCTTTTAGTTTTAGGGACTTCGGGGGAGTATTTCCTAGGACAGGGTATAAAAATTTCTTTTTCTACTACGATATTAAATTGAGTGATTACGAGGCCTTTTTAATAAGTTTTACGAGGAAATTTGGGCTACGAATATATTAGGCCCTACCAATTGTAATTAGATGAATTAGTTATAAAATTTTAAACTTGGTTAAATACAAGGATTTTATTAGAAGACATTCACTCTAGGGTGGGGAGGTCTTAAAAGCTAAAAAAATTCAGTTTCTTAGAATCATTTAAGAGAAAAGTTTGTCATTTAGAGGCGGTTTTCAATCATGAGGGTATCTAAAGGTGATCTTGGAGTTGGGTTTTTCATTAAAATTGTAATATAGGATTTTATTAAATAGTTTGACTAAGGGAGTCCACATGGGTAACAGAGTTGGCTTAAGCCGTGGGTTTGCTCCCCATTGGTTTTGGGTTCAATTATGCTCTCAAGTTTACTTGATTGGGATTAGCTTGTGGGTTGTTGGGTCCCCCTATAGGGAACTAGTCTCGCCTCAGCTCGCTCCTTTAAACACTGGACTAGGTCACTAGGATACCCCTGTCGTTAACAAAAATAAATAAAAAATATTGACTAAGGGGATGAAAATATGACAAGGTAAAGATATGAGCCATGTATATCGAAAAGATAGCTAGGTCTAAGGGTAAACTAAAACAAATAATAAATTGACAAGCGTTAAAAATATGTAAGAAGACAAGGTGACACATGCATAGTAGGACATGGCTATGGATGATGAAAAATAGGATCTTAAACATAGATGCAATAATAAAATCTAAAATGAGTGCAAATGATATAAATGAAATTGTTGAGTATATAAATTTTTATGTTTTAATTTTCTCCCACTTTTGTAAATGTATGACTAGTTAAAATAACTAGAAAGATAAATCTTTTAGTTTGAATTTAAAAATTGTGTTGTAAAAATTTTTTAGTTTTTTTTTTTTTTGTGTATGGTTGTGTATGTATATAAAACATGTGTAAATCAATTTTATCCACGTCTATCTCCAACAAGCCTCACACTAATTCACAACAACTAGAGAGGGCTAATAATTGATTAATGATATTAGATAAGCTATGCTAAAACTTAGACAATTAGGACTTAAATATAACAATGTGGAAAACAAAGATTACTTTAAAAGACAATCTAGATGCACTGGTGAGATGGATTGATCTAGTAGAAAAGTGCTCAAAATATTCTCCTAATGATGCCTATGGAATTTATAGGCCTGCCTCAATATCAAAAGGTCAAGGTTGGTCAAAGGAAAAAAACCATCATGATAGCATTAAGTGGTTCTAAAAACCACTAGAACATCTTTATCTAAAGGGTAGCCTTATCTAGGGATAGTTGGGGCTCTAAAATGTTTCAAGAGGGTTTTCAATATAGAGGTTCCTAACTTCTCAATAGTGTAAACCTATCAATCAATCATATAAGATATATAATTGCATATAAACCTAAGGTATATTTAGGGATAATTCATTTTCCTACACATATTATTAATCATGAATAGTCTATCAAACAAGGTAATTATGAGGATACATAACTTCTTATGTGAGTACCATAAGTATAACTTCCACTTATTATTGGATATTTGGATTCAATCATTTTATTGGATGTATTAGCCACCTCTTATAATATTTTTCTTCTTCTAAGTAGGTGTAGCCAAGCCTAAAGTAGAGAAAAATAATTTTAAATTTGTAACATCTATAAAGACATGCAATAATGGAGAATAGATAACAAGCACAATGAACAATTGTAAACATGTATGAAGTTGACCGATAAATAGATAGGAGATAGGCACTCAATCTCTATGAAATGAAGACAAGACTCCTCATACATAGAGTGGTGGTGAGTTTCCTACCACAAAAGTAGCATGAGGTGTTGAAATTGAGTTGACACCTCTAAAGACTCCAAACTAACTTGACACCTCACATGAGAAAATGTCAAGGGACGCCTAAGTAGGCTTAAAGTCTATGTGTATGCAAAATATACACTAACAACATGATTGTGTTATGTTACATAACACAAACACACAACCTAATGTGTGAGTGCACTTTGTAACATGCTCATGTTACATAGCCTAAAGATATTATGTAGAAGACAAAAGGGCTCACAAAAAGGTAAAAAGGCATGTTATCTATGATTTGGTCCCACAATACACTTTGCACATAGCTTTTCCATTTTTTTACGATATTCCATGATATATATTTTTATTTTACATCATTATAAATGTTTTATTTGCATTAAAAATCAATAATATTCAATCATTATATATATATTTTATTTTCTTGAAAGTTTTAGCTATCAAATTTATTTATTATTAACTGAATTTGATAATTTATTAAATTTTATGATTGCCAATCATTTCTTTATATTTTTTAGAGTCTACTTATAATCATTATGTTTATTTTAAGTAATCATTATATTCTTTTTATTTAACAATCAATTTAAATTAAGATAATTTGATAATTTTGAATAGAAAAAAGTAATCCATTATAAGAAGCAAGTGGGGAACACGTAAAGCAAATTAAAGTAGAGAAAGAAAAACAAAGCAAGCACATGAGAAACAAAGAGAGCAGAAAAAATATTTTACGATTGATAAAAGCAATCAAATCAGTTTAATCACTAGAATTCTCATAAAATGCTTTGAACAAGATCATTTCGTTCAAGCAACGTAGCAAATGTAAAACAAATGCCAAAAATCGGCTTTGCATGGCTGTCTTGAGCAACCCTGCTTTGAGCGTGTTCAAGAAAATCAGTCACCCCTTAACAGAAAAAAATAGCAACAAATATAAATACATAGCTCCAGAGATCTTATTCGAAAGCGAACCAAAACTTGTTCAGTGCAGTTGTGGAGGCCGCATAAACTAAGATGGAAAAATCAATGGAGTTTGAAAAGCTTTTGTTGTTGGGATTAATGTTTTGTTGGGCTGCAAGAGTGGACGGCAAACCGCAGGCTTTCTACATGTTTGGGGACTCAACGATTGACTCAGGCAATCATAATCAGCTGGTAGCTATTGCCAAGGCCAACTTTCCTCCCTATGGTGTAGATTTACCCGGCGGCACACCCACAGGAAGGTTCTCAAACGGAAGATTAGTAACGGATATGATATGTAAACTTCTTCTCTTACCAAATCTTAAGATGCTTAGACATATCTATGTTTGATGATCTATTTTTGCAAATCCTTTTGATATTCAGCTTGTCTAATGGGTCTTCCGGATGAGCTGCCCGCATATTTGGACCCTAATTTCAAAGGAGAACAACTGCTTACGGGTGCCTGTTTCGGTTCAGGCGGTGCAGGACTGGACGACAGTACTAGTGGGCTTCTGGTGAGCACACCAACATGTTTTTTCTTCTAATTCAAATGGAAAAAAGTTTCAAACTAGTAAAAAGTAATTACTAGTGTTTCTAAAACTTTCAAATTAACTTTTCTTTGTAGGGTGCCATCACATTATCCCAACAATTGGATAATTTTAAGAGTTATAAAACAAAGCTTGCAAGTATGATTGGCGAGGAGTATGCTATCAAGATTATATCAAGTGCTTTATTTGGTATAAGCACGGGGACTAAAAATTTCATTCTTAATTATTATATTAATCTTTTAACAAGGGCGCGTTATAGTCTTGATCAGTTCCTAGATCTTCTCTTACAAGATCTACAATCTTTTGTTCAAGTACAATGCTTTGTAACTATTTCCTTTACATTTATTCTTAGAATTTGAATATGAATTACAATGTATTCTCTTCTCTTACAAGATCTACAATCTTTTGTTTAGGTATAATGCTTTGTAACTATTTCCTTTACATTTATTCTTAGAATTTGAATATGAATTATAGTGTGAATACATTGTGTACATGGTATTTATAATGAAGGTGCAACCAAATTTGCAATCCTTGGGCTACCTCCTATTGGTTGTTTGCCTTCAACAATTAGTGTACATAACTTGTTCAATGGTACTTGCATGGATGAGTACAACAATGTTGCAACTTATTACAACAACAAATTGACAAATTTATTAGACTCCATGAAGCCAATTCTCCCTGGGCTTCAACTTGTTTATATAGATATATACACCAAGTTACTCGACATGATCCAAAATCCTAGTCAATATGGTAAAATTCTAATTTTACTCTTTGTTTCAAAGAAATAATGAATATATTAATATGTTAATTATTTAATTTATTAAAATATTTAATAATGTTCACGCTTAGACATGGATGCATTATTTTTTGGAACAGGGTTTGAAGAAGTAAGGAAAGGTTGTTGTGAAACAGGTGCCATTGAAGTAGTTCTATTTTGTAATGAAATAAGTAGTATTTGTGATGATGTTTCTAAATACTTGTTTTGGGATAGTGCCCACCCAACTAGTCATGCATATAGTGTCCTTGCTATTGACATATTCAAACAAGGTATAAGCCTTAATGCTTGAGAAGTTGTTTCTATTTCCCATCTAATTTTTCCCCTTATAAATATTTCTTGTACTCATTTATATAATATTTAATGTAAATTAATTATTTTTAAGAAAATTATCATCAAAAATTTATTCAACCCTTAAGGTTTTCCATTCCAATTAATTGTTGTGTCTATTGTTTTGTGCACTAGCAAATGTCATCTAAAATTATTCTAATCTAATCTTGGAATGGCCATGCCATCTTCAATAGTTTCATTGTTTCTTATCATTAATTTAATCCTCATTTCATCCTACCAATTAACCTTTAGTTATATGGATAATTAATTAAATTGATGGTGAGAGGATCTAATAAGGGATTATCCAACCATGCAACCCACATATACAAACACTTATAGTAGAAATCAATTATATAGTAATAAAAAATGATATTATTGATTCATAATCATAACTATATTCATTATTTTATTGTAAGAGTTACAACATGAGGCCCTAGAATTTAATGATACATAAGTATAATCAATGTATGGATTATAATCTTCAAATTTCATATGCAATACAATGACCTTATTTTACTTCTAAACTTTAGGAGCATAAGCTTGAATAACAAGACAAAAATCATTCTTTTCCTACTTAATTATTCTAATAATGATGGATGATGTTGATATAGAGAGTGCAAACAATTAATATTAAGTACAACTAATAAGGTGATACAAATCTCTATGCACATGAAACATGTATGAAGGCCTATTTGAGATAAATGTAATATGCAATGAGATGTGAAATAAAACTTTATGTAGTTCTAATCATGAACTTTGTTATGACCAAAAAGCTAAGATCATATTCAAATTTTGGTTTAAATATTTTATGTTTGAGACATAGTTCAACTATTTCTCCTTTGATAAGTGTTAGTGTAGGTTTCTTGGTTTCTTGTAGATTCAGGGATAATTCATTTTCCTACATATATTATTAATATTAATTAGCTTATTAGACTTGGTAATTATGATGATACATGGTATCTTATGTGAGTAGCATATGTATAACTTTCACCTATTCTTCCATAGTTGGATTTAATCTCTCTTTTGGATGTATTAGCTAGATGTCTCACAATATTTGTCTTCTTATAAGTAGGTGTGACCATTAATTGGCATATTCCAAGTAGGTGTAACTCATATATTTTTGGTAGTTGGAGTTATTCCTTCTATTGATTGTATTTGCCTCTCTAATTACTATATATAATATGGGTAAGTCGGTAGAAATAGGGAACAATAAGGGGATAAAAAATGAACACATTTTTATTGAAATTAGCTAAATCAATTGATGAGTAATTTAGATGTGTACACTTAAAATTCAAAATATAACATTTTTTTGATAGTACTCTAAGTCTAATTTCTAAACCATTAAATTTTTTTAAATGGTTAAGATTAAGTGAGTGAACTATTAATAATACACAAAAGTGTTCATATTTTCATCGTTAAATTATAACACAATGCATAATCTGCACCCTCCTATTTTTTATTGCATTAGATATTTTAAAAAACTATTTGGCATAAATATATCCAAGAGTGAGTAATACAAGTTGTGTATTTTTTATTGATTTTTAAAAATAATTTTCAAAGTGGATTATCCTAAAATTTGTATCACTAAGCATGCACATCACATATCTTGCCTAAATCTAATCAAAAATATAAATTTTAAAAATATCTATAGAGTGAAGCGCAGAACAATTCTCTTTTTTTTCAAATTTAGAAAAGTGGATCAAAAGCTATTAAAAAATTCATATGCAATGGAGGAATATAAATACATTTGTAAAAGGAAATAAAAATAAATTTATTAATGTATTCAATATAAATAAAAAATGTGTGGTTAATAAGATAAGAATAAAATTACAATGGTAGAAGTTTTTTCAATATTTGTTATCAAATGAGTAAACATAGTAACATTGAAGTACAAAAATATTATTGAACAAGAAAAACATGTCTATTAGACATAAAATAGAAGTCCAAAATATATGCTCATCATCCAAGATTGAAACCAAACATAAAATAGAAGGAATTAATTTTTAAATATGTAACCTCAGTGTATTATGCTATATAAAACAAACACGCTATGTAATGTGTGAGTGCACTCTATAACATGCTCATGTTACATAGCATGAACATATTATGTAGAAGACAAAAAAAGGCTTACAAATCACATGGACCACATACATGGCACCACATTTCATCTCAGTGCTAAAATCAAATAGTGCGGGTATGATTTTTTTTCTTTGGGTGCTCATGAAATTTTTCCATCCATATGCCCAATTGCATTTTAAATATTTCATCATGTAAGTATTATATTCCATGCTTTTGGTTGGTGTATTTATTTTCTGATGATTTCTTATCTCATTTTCATGTGTCTCTCCAAATTTTTTTATCGGTCAATAGCTTCAATACAAATCTTCAAGTGTGCTTCTCTTTCCCACATGGATGCATCTCAACCTTTGACTTTGGATGTTTTCCTCTAGCTCAACGACAACTATAAATTTTTCCATAAAGTCAAATGTGATAGCATGTGGTATTTTTACCTAATAGAATATGATTTTTTTGATGGCTTTTATTGCAGTGGTTGAGTCCTTTTTATTTCCATTTGGTCCTACCCTAGTTGCCTTTTCGTGCTTTAAAAATTAGAATTTTCTTATTCTTCTTGGAAGCATTGTAAGTTTGAGGTTGTAAGCGCATTTATATGGTCCTTGGTAGTATGGATTCCAAATTTTTATTGATATGTAGGTAATTTGTAGGTAGATGAAAAGATATTTCAACCACTAGAGTTTCATATGTAATATGAAACATGAAATATTTAAAATTTTATATTATTTTTTATCTATTTTATCTCTACAGGAATTTATTTCTTTTCATGGACTAGGCATTGGTGAGATCTATTTACACTTGATGCACAATAAAGGTACAATTAAAGCTTATAATATAACAAGCTTAAAATTGAAAGGTATGTGAAATATAAGAGTATATGTAAGTATCAATTAATTGTAAAAAGGGACAAGTTATTCTGGACTAACTTTAAAATTTGGGTAAAGATTGGAAATAGAAAACAAAGGCCATAAAATACAAATTTATAATGAAATGTGTCAAAATTAATTGTTCCTTCAATAATCTAGAATGAATGTAAATTTCACCATTAGAAAAATATATATATCTTTTTTTCTAAAAAAACAATTTTTTTTGATGAAGTGTAATCTATTAAAGTGATCAATTTTTAACTCTTCATATGAAAAAAAATTACTAATTAGTTGATAGGCTATATGATGTAAGATTTCAGCCAGAAATAAGCCTTCAAAATATGGAGTGGAAGCCTCCAAAATCTTATTTATCATGTAAAACCCAGATAAATATTGAATTGTCAACTAGATGGGGAACATTCTATTTCCATTCGTAGAGATTTTTTCCAGTTTGAGGACAACTTTTTTTTTCATTTACATTGCTTTATGTTTTAAATCAAATCTACATACAAAAATTTCAAATTCAGATAATACCCAATTTCTTTATCCTCGCCATTTAAGCCACCACAAGCTGACATAATTTACAAATTTATTCACATTCAAGTGAAACTGTAAATTAATATAGTCGGACAGTCATTTTTCAAAGTTCACCAATTCAATATAATATTAAGGAATTAAAATAACTAAAAAATTTAGCGTGTGAACCCAAAAGAAAAGTATTTATACATAGGTGGACTTGAAAGGGCAAGATGCCTGGCTGGATGGCTGCATGTGTGCTACAAATTTTCTTCCTCCTTCTGGATGAAAGGTACCTTCATGTAACTCTAGGCATGATATCCATGTTTTCTGAATTGAAAATACAGAGAAAGTATAATACGATTGATGAAAGGTATCAAATCAGTTCAATTACTAGAATTCTCTATTTCTTATTAATAAAAATGCTTTCAAAAATATCATTTCGTTCAAGCAACATAGCAAATCTAAAGTAAAACAAATGCCAAAAATTGGCTTTGCATGGCTGTATTGAGAAACCTTGTTTTCAATCTGATGACGTATTATGCGTGCCCAATAAATTCAGTCACCCCTTAATGATACTGATATGTAGGGATTAACGTAAAGAAAATTTGCAATAAATATAAATACATAGCTCCAGAGATCTTATCCGATGCAAGCTATACAAAGCGAACCATAACTTCTTCACTGCAGTTACTGAGGCGGCATAAACTAAGATGGGAAAATCAATGGAGTTTGAAAAGCTTGCACTGTTGGGTTTAATATTTTGTTGTGCTGCAAGAGTGGATTGCAAACCGCAGGCTTTCTACATGTTTGGGGACTCAACGATTGATTCAGGCAATAATAACCAGCTGGTCACAGTTGTCAAGGCCAACTTTCCTCCCTATGGTGTAGATTTCCCCGGCGGCACACCCACAGGAAGGTTCTCAAATGGAAGATTAGTACCGGATATACTATGTAAACTTCTTCTCTTACAAAATCTTAAGATGCTTAGACATATCTATGTTTGATGATCTAATCTTGCAAAGCTTTTTGATCTTCAGCTGGCCTAATGGGTATTCCGGATGAGCTGCCCGCATATCTGGACCCTAATTTCAAAGGAGAACAATTGCTTACGGGTGCCTGTTTCGGTTCGGCCGGTGCAGGGCTCGACGACAGTACTTCTGCACCTCTGGTGAGCACACCAACATACTTTAAGATGCCAGTGCTATTCTTCAAACTAGTAAAGAGTCATTATTAGTTTTTTTTAACACTTTTAAATTAATTTTTATTTGTAGGGTGTCATCACATTATCCCAACAATTGGATAATTTTAGGAGTTATAAAACAAAGCTTGCAAGTATGATTGGTGAGAATAATGCTACCAAGATTATATCAAGTGCCTTATTTGGTATAAGCATGGGGACAAATGATTTCATTGTTAATTATTATAATAATCCTTTAGCAAGGGTGCGCTATAGTCTTGAACAGTTTCAAGACATTTTCTTACAAGATTTACAATCTTTCATTTAGGTAAAATGTTGTGTAAATATTTTCTTTATCTTTATTCTTAGAGTTTCAATAGGTAATATAACTTGAATACATTGTGCACAGGGTATTTATAGCGAAGGTGCAACCAAATTTATGATCATTGGGCTCCCTCCTTTTGGGTGTTTGCCTTCAACAATTACTTTACATAACTTGTTCAATGGTACTTGCATGGATGAGTACAATAATGTTGCCACTTATTACAACAACATGACAAATTTATTAGACTCCATGAAGTCAAGTCTCTCTGGTCTTCAATTTGTTTATATAGATATATACAATAGGTTGCTCGACATGATTTAAAATCCTAGCCAATATGGTAAAATTATAATTTTCTCTCTATTTCAAAGAAATGTTGAATATATTAATAATGTTAATAATTTAATTTCAAATATGTTATAATGTCCAAGCTCACACATGAATGTATTATTTTTTGGGATAGGATTTGAAGAAGTAAGGAAAGGTTGTTGTGGAACAGGTGAAATTGAAGCAGGTCCATTTTGTAACAAACTAAATAATATTTGTGATGATGTTACTAAATACTTATTTTGGGATAGTGTCCACCCAACTAGTGGGGCTTATAGTGTCCTTGCTAATGAGGTATTCAAACAAGCTAAAAGCCTTATTGTTTGACATGTCATTGTTGTATCCCATCTAATTCTTCCCCTTATACATTCCTTGTACTCATTTATGTAATATATCAATGTAAATTAACTAACATACATATATTAAATATTAATATATATAAAATATGCCTCATTCTCTAATTTTCTTTTTTGATTGATTGATCTTTGTGATCAAATTTTTGATTTCTCTTTACAATAAAAAATATTATTTATTTATTTATTTCTTTTAGTTTATGCAAATATTTGAATTATTTTTATTATTTATTTATTTATTTGTTCTTTCTGATGATTAAAACAAGTTACAATACCCTCTTTTAATAGAGGTCTTCATGAATTCGAAGATAAAAACATCTAAAGAAAGTTGTGAATAAAATGGCTTTAAAATTGCTTTAAAAGCAAAGTAAAAAACTAAAAGCTATTGAAATATATATATACACACACACACACACTATTGAAAAGTTAAAAAAAAAGTACAAATAAATACATTGAAATTTCTTATAATTATAAAAAATATATTTGTGTTACTATTATAAATAAATGTTCACCCTAAAAACTTAAAAATTTATTACATTACACTAAGTATTTAGTTTTAACTTATTTTTTAATTAAATTGATTTAAAAATCTAAAAAAACAACATTACCACCACTTGCACGTCAAATTTAACTTTATTAGTTTTCCTTACAAAAATTTAATCTAAAAAAGCAGCATGACCGCCACTTGCACATCAAATTTAACTTGATTAGTTTTTCCTTATAAATATTTTTAGATGCCATTGCAATTTATGCCTCTTGGCGTAATAACTTTTTAAAAATTTATCATCGAAAATTTATATTCCCCTTAAGGTTTTCCATTCTAATGAATTGTCCACATGTGTATTATTTTGTGTATTGTAAATATCATCTTAAACTCGTTCTAATCTAATTTTGGAATGGTCATATCATCCTCAATAGTTTTAGTGTTTCTTATAATTAATTTAGTCATTATTTTAAACCTACCAATTTATTAGCTATATGGATATTTAATGCAATTGATGGCTAGATGGTCTAGTTAATGATTATCCAACCATACATGCCAAGTATACAAAAACTTATAATAGAACTTAATTATAAAGTAAATAAGAAAAAATATATTATTGATTCATGATCATAACTGCATTCATTATTTTATTGTAATGAGCTACAACATGAATCCCTAGCCTTCAATGACACATAAGTATAATCAATGCATGAATTCTGATCTTCAAAGTTGATATGCAATACAATGACCTTATTCTACTATTAAACTTTAAGAGAATAAGTTTGAATAATAAGGAAAAAAACCTTTTTCATCCTACTTAAATATTCTCATAATAATGGGTGGTGTTGATATAGAGAGTGTAAACAATTAAGATTAAGTACACCAACTAATAAGGTAGGACAAATCTCAATGCACATGAAACATGCATGAAGGCCCATTTAAGATAAATGCAAAATGTAATGAGATATGTGCAATGAAACTCAACTTACTTCTAATCATGAACCTTAGTATAAGATAAGATCATATTCAAATCATTTAAATCTTTTATGTTTGAGATATATCTTTACTATTTCTCCTTTGACAAGTGTTAATGTAGGTTTCTTATTTTTTTGTATATTTAGGGATAATTCATTTTCCTACACAAAATTTTAGACTTTATTAGCTTATTAGACATGGTAATTATTAGGATATGTATAACTTCCACATATTATTTGATTGTTGGATTTAATCTCTCTTTTGGATGTAGTGGCCACCTCTCATAATATATATCTTCTTCTAAATAGGTGTAACCATTAATTTGGCATATTTCAAGTAGGTGTATCTCATCTATTAAGGTAGTTGGAGTTATTCCTCCTATTGATTGTATTTGCTTCTCTTATTACTATATAGATATAATATGGGTAAGTTCTTGAAAATAGGGGACAATAGGGGGGTCAAAAATGAACACTTTTTTCTTGAATTTAACTTATCTAAATTTGGAGGAGTAATTTGAGATTTGTACACTTCAAATTTAAAATATAGTAAAAACAAGAATTGTAGTACTCTAAATCTAATTTCTAAACAACTAAATATTTTTAAAATGGTTAAGATTAAGGGAGTGAACTACTAAGCATACACAAAAGTGTTCCTATTTTTATCACTAAAATTTAATACAATGTTTAATGTACACCCCCTATTTTTTAATTGCATTAGGTATTTTTAAAAACTATTTGGCATAAATATATCCAAGAGTCAGTAATACAAGTTGTGTATTATTTATTATTATTTTAATAATTTTCAAATTTGATATATCCTAAAAATTGTATCACTAAGCATGCACATCACATATCTTGCCTACATCTAATCAAAAAATATAATTTTTAAAACATCACAATTCATAATTTTTTGGATGTTTTATTGGTTGAGGAAGATGAATACGATCACTAGTGTTCAATATATTTAAAATTTAATTAAGGTTGGGAATGGAAAAGATGAACATGATGGTGCAAGAGCATGTGTAAAAAGATCTCTAGCATGAGAATAGTTGAACTACCAAAGTGGTGCTAAGTTGACAAATATAGCAAAAATTGTAGAATGGTGTAATTAAAGAATGGTTCCAAGTAATGAAAGTAAGTTTATAGTTTGTATATTTTTTTGGTTGGTAAAACAAGATAACATTGTAAATATAATTTTTTGTATAATAGTAGGACCAAGCGAGTTACACTCATTCAAAAAAAATTATGTAAGTTCATGGACTATTTATATAAGAGATATGTCATGTTTTTATTATTTCTGTGTGGATTTTATTTAGGATGAGTGTGAGTTAAAAGAGTTGGTTTATGAATGGTATTTTAGAATTTTAATTTTACTTGAGACATATCAAATTCCTGCCACACTATAATTAGAAGTGATGGAAGTATTAGTGGACTTTGACAATGCTTCAAATCTAGCACAACTAGGTATTATATCTTTTTATTATTTAGTTAACATTAATATTTTATCCCATTATATTATATTTAGATCACTTAGCATAAGTAAATCTTCATATGTGTAATTTAATTTATACATGTCATGTCTATGCAATTATTGTTGATGAGAACAATAAGAAGGAATTTAGATTATTACTAGTGTTGTTAAATAAAATGTAAAAATAAATCAACTACCAAAATAATTGATAGATAAGATATTGAGTACTCTATAATTTTTATTATTATTATTTTTTTTGGGTAAAAGTGGCAAATCCTCTATAAAGAAATTTTTATTAAAGTTCATGTAAGATCAAATACATTTCCAGACTCCATGTTAAAGAGAGCAAGGTATACAATAGATTACATCACAGAGGGAGCCAACATCAAAAACTGAAAGAAGATAATTACAAAGGTTGAGCAAAGTAGGCCTTGCTAAAAGAAAAAACAAGCAGAAAGCATACCTAGGAAGGCCTTCAAAAAACACCAATATTTACTATCAGGGGCAACAAGAGGAAGAAGATAAGCATCACCCAAAAACTTGAGCAAACTAGGAACTATCAAACCCCACTCTCTACAGATGAGGCAAGATCTGAAGGAGGGGTGAAATATGTCTCATAGAACGAATCCTCCAAGGAATGTTTAAATAGGAACTGAATTGTACGAAATAAAACTAGAAACTTGTCTGCCAATCAACACCCAAACGATAGCCTCAAGGCTCGAAGACGGGCCGAGAACATGGAAGAGTGTGTAGGTGCAAAGTCATGCACCATATCATTGAGAAGAGAAAGCAAGGCCAGCGAAGATAGAATCTCCTCACGACAAATGACACCCCCAACCAGATTTTTACCACATGAAGATCATAACTCTCAAGAGTAGATTTCAGAACATACATTGGGCAAACATGAGGCAAAAAGAAGCTTCCAGCTATAAATTTGACTGTCTCATTACACCAAAGCACACCCATAAGATTCAAAATAAAAGAGAAGATAATTCATGCAACATAGAGATGGGTTGTGTTGGGTTCAGTGAAGCCAAAATTGGCAAGTTTATCCTTTAATTCGAAATACTTGCTCATCTTGTAATTACTTCCATTGGCATGTGTTGGCTAATTTAGAAGTTGTCTATTTCAAATGGATTTTTCCATTTAATTGGTTGGAGACTTGTTTTATAAATAATGTTGCTGGCTGAATATGTAATTGATTCAAAACTTGAAAAAAAGGGAGATAATCCCTAAGTGTGGACGTAGCCATCAAATTGATGGTGAACCACGATAAATCTGTGTTCTTGTTTTCATGATTGTTTTTAATCTTTTATTTCTAAAATTTATTTTTCACTTTATTCTACAAATTATATTTAACAATTGGTATCAGAGAAAGTTGGAGAAATTTGGTGCAGGAAATTATTCTGCAGACAATTGGAAAATAGAAAAGTTTGCAGGACAAAATTTTGGTCTTTGGAAAGTGCAGATGGAATCATTTCTTATCAAGCAAGACCTTTTGAATGCATTGGCTAGCAAAAAAAAAGGGTAAATATCTTTATGTGATGAAGAATGGGAGAAGCTAGACAAAAAAGCAAGAGCTACAATCTTCCTGTCACTGTCCAGCAATGTCTTATTTAATGTCTCTGCAGAGAAGACTACATAGGCATTGTGGGACAAGTTGTCTTCAATGTATGAGATGGATTCTGCTTCCAATAAGGTATTTATTATGAAGAAACTGTATAATTTAAAAATGCGAGGAGGGGTTATGTCCAATCATTTGAATGAATTTAATACATTAGTTACCCAACTGATTTCTATAGGCATAATTTTGGATGATGAGATCAAAGCTATTTTATTATTGTGCTCTTTGCCCAATAGTTGGGAAGGTGTTGTGATGGAAGTGAGCACTTCGGTGGTTGCCAAAAGCAAGCTGAAATTTGATGATGTTGCAGCCACTCTTTTGAGCAAAGATATGCAGAGCAAAAATCAGGAACCCTCGTCTGGTGAGGCACTAACTGCTGTAAGTACGGGTATCAGAGGTAGAAGTAAAGAAAGAGGAAAATATAATAATTGAAGGAGGTCAAAATATAGATCGTAGTCAAGAGGAAAAATAGGTGCTTGTTGGTTTTGTGGCAAGCCAGGCCACACAAAGAAAAAATGCTGGAATTATATGAAGGAACAAGACTCAGTCATTAAAAATCAGGCAAACACTATGGGTGAAAAGGATGACGGTGTTTTAATTTTGGCTACCGGAGACATGACTGCAGACTCTTGGGTATTTGATTCTAGAGCTTCTTTCCATGCTACTTCTTGCAGGCAAGCTTTTACAAATTTTCAAGAAGGTGCTTTTGGTAAGGTTTTTCTTGGTGACAATAAGGAATGTGAAATTGTTGGTAAGGGTGATATAGGTTTAAATTTAAAAAATGGCAATCAATGGATTTTAAAGGATGTGAGATATGTCCCTTTATTGAAAATAAATTTAATTTATGTCAGTCAATTAATTGCTTGTGGGTGTGATGTTAAATTCTGTTTAGAAAATTGACAAGTAACAAAAGGGGTTTGAGTGATTGCAAAAGGCAAGAAGTTGGGTAATATTTATATTTTAAAATGCCATGGTGAAGTGGGAGCTTCCATGATAGTCATGGACAACAACTCAAAAATTTGGCATAAGAGGCTCGGTCACATGAGCAAGAAAGGGCTTGAAGTAATGCTTCAATGAGATCAGCTTCCCGACTTGCACTCAGTGGATTTGCGGTTTTGTGAACATTGCCTCTATGGAAAAAAAAGTCAGGCCAACTTCTTGAGGGTAGGCCATAATCAGAGAACCGCTCCTTTGGAACTCGTTCGTTCAGACATTTTTGGTCCCACTGAGGTAACTTCATTTGGAGGGGTAAATTATTTTGTCACTTTTCTTGATGATTATACACGAAAAGTTTGGATTTACATGTTAAATAAGAAATTAGAAGTTTTTTCAAAATTTAAAATTTTCAAAGCTCTTGTTGAAAACCAAATAGGGCTAGATTAGTTGTCAAGGGTTTTGCTTAGGAAAAAGGCATTGATTTCAATGAGATATTTTCACCAGTTGTGCGAATGACCACTATTCGAGCAGTATTAGGCTTGGCAGCCATTTGGGATCTTGAACTTGAGCAATTAGATGTCAAAGCTACCTTTCTTCATGGAGATGTTGAAGAGGAATTATACATGGAGCAGCCTAAAGGTTTTGCAAAACTGAGTCAAGAACATTTATATTGCAGATTGAAATGAAGTTTGTATGGGCTCAAGCAATCCCCCAGGCAGTGGTATTTAAAATTTGACAACTTCATGACTCAACAATAATTTATTCGTTATGATTCAGACTCATTTGTTTATTACAAGAAGCTTCCAAATGGTGAGTTTTTCATTTTATTTCTTCATGTTGATGATATGTTGGTTGCTGGCAATAGTGTGAGGATAGTTTGTGAGTTGAAACAACAATTATTTCAAAGATTTTCCATGAAGGATTTAGGGGTAGAAAAGAGGATTCTTGGGATGAATATAATCAAGGATAGGAAAAAGTGAGAACTTAGATTATCTCAAGAAAAGTATATTCTAAAAATATTAGATAGATTTAATATGAAGAATGCCAAATCCGTGAGTACTCCTTTGGCTGATCATTTTAAGTTATCCTCAGCTATGTGTCCTAAAATAGATGAAGAAAAAGACACATGAAACGTGTTCCTTACTCATCCACAGTTGGCAGTTTGATGTATGCCATGACTTGTACTCATTCAGATATTTCTCAGGTAGTGGCAGTTGTCAGTAGATTTATGAGTAATCTGGGTAAACAACATTGGTAGGCAGTATAGTGGATATTCAGGTATTTGAAAGGTACTTCTGATCGCGGTTTATGTTTTGGTGGTAAGGAAACAAATCTATGAGGTTATGTTGATTCAGATATGGCTGGAGATTTGGATAAAAGGCATTCTACCACCGATTATGTATTCACTTTTGTTGGGGCAGTGATCAATTGGGTTTCTCGGTTGCAATAGGTGGTTGCACTTTCTTCTACAGAAGCAGAATATATTGCTCTTTCATAAGGGGCAAAGGAAATTATTTGGTTGCAGAGATTGATAGGTGATTTATGGTTTCAGCAATTTTTTTTTACTCTCTTTTGTGATAGAAATAGTGCTATTCACTTGTCAAAGAATTATGCCTTTCATAATCGAACGAAGCATATAGAGCTACGGTATCATTTCATTTGCCATTGTATCAAAGAGGGGAAGCTGCAGGTGGAGAAAATTGACACAAAGTTGAATCTAGCAGACATGTTGACAAAGGTAGTTCCCAGACAAAAGTTCAAATTATATAGAGCCTCTCTAAGCCTTGTGCAACTTTGACATTAACTCTGTAGCAGTGGGATATCTCTGAGCAGCAATTTGGTCTTCAAGTGGGAGATTGGTGGGTTCAGTGAAGCCCAAATTGGAAAATTTCTCCTTTAATTGGAAATACTTTCTCATCTTGTAATTACTTCTATTGGCATGTGTTGGCCAATTTAGAAGTTGTCTATTTCAAATAGATTTTTCCATTTAATTGGTTGGAGACTTGTTTTATAAATAATGTTGTTGGTTGAATATGTAATTGATTCAAAACTTGATAATAAGAGAGAGAATCCCTGAGTGTGGATGTAGTCATCAAATTGATGGTGAACCATGATAAAACTGTGTTCTTGTTTTTGTGATTGTTTTTAATTTTTATTTCTAAAATTTCTTTTTCACTTTATTCTACAAATTATATTTAACAGGTTGCATATCAAGCCATTCACTGTCTAAGATGCTCAAAATGTCCTCTTCCACCTGTGGAAAATGAATTATAAATGTTTTATGTATCATAACAATTGAAGAGTGCTGGAAAACACAAACCTCCAAGAAGCAAGACATGATGAGAAATATAAACAAACTATCCATATTGAGCTGAGCCAAAAGGGATCCAATTTGAACCAAGGAAAAAAAAGCCATAAAAAATATGGAGATAACAAAGATGAGCAACACCCTAAGAAATAGGTGGCCTTCATTTAAACTAAAGTGTGTATGGATAGTAACTCTTGTACATTCCACACAAGAAACAAGAAGCCAACACAAACACCATAGAGACTTTACGCTAGAACAAGTGCCCATAATTGAAACACATGATAGATGCCAAACCACAAAGAAGACACCTCACACTAATGATGCCATTGAAAAGACCAAAATTATGTGCATGTTGTCAAATAAAGTTTGCACCCTTGCTAAGCTATGAACTGTAGCAACCTATTGACACATGGGAACACTTCAAGGTTGTGGGCGACTTGGGAATGAAGTGGACCTCTAGATTATGGGTTGGTTCCCCTTAAGATAACTTGAGAATACTAAAGAATGATAAGGAAAAAAGTAAGAAGGATATACTTGAAATTTAAAACCTATCACTAACAGGTGATACACCAAAGATAAAAATATGACAATACTGTTGAAACTCACAGAAAATCTCAATAAAGCTAAAAAATATCACAACACAGAGATTTATTTCTACAAAAGTGATTCTATGTAAGGTTCTAACTGTCCTAATGCTTAAACACAAGGAAAACAATGATGTTTTCACAGATATAAATACAATATAAAGAGATCACTAACATAAACCTGCACTATGACATAACATTCTTTACATCTAGTATTGAAGGAATCTGATAAAATAAAAGATTACACAGAATTTATCATGCAATTCACAACCAATACTAAAACAACAAAGAAAATAGGTGCAGGAAATGACTTTCTATTGAAAAAAATAAGGAGTCTTTGTATTACAAATCTGTAGTATTCATACCAAAAAAATGAGTTACAAAGTTTGAATAATGCTTTTTTACCATTCTCCTAACTAAGAACCCCCTCTCACAAAGAGGCCAAAATGTCATATATCCAACCAAAAACTAAAAAGTGTCAGCCCCTACCCTAGGGTTTACAAAAAATGAGTCTATTACTAAAGGGTCGACCCTCAGATCTTTTGGAATAAAGTTAATGTTGCATTCAATGTGCATCCCTCTATCCATGTCGGTGAAAAGATCACCCTCAGGAGTGGCCTTTAGATCTTTTGCAACCATCGCAATAACTCCCAACCCTTGTGTCCAACCTCAAGAGCTTCATCAGAGCTGCTTTGAATGCTCTGCAACATTATCATAAATGTTGATCTACCTTTGCCAGTAGACATCACAACTGTCAATGTGACTCATGGCCTCTTCCCCTTTGGCTCTCTTCTTGCTCTAGATCTTCTTGCAAGTTAACCTCCTTGAGAAACAACATCAGATTTATCCTGCTTAGATCTTTACAGATGAAAACCACTGTCCACCAATCTGATTTGTCATCTGATTCACAGAGCAGATCCATACTGCTCACATTCCATTGATCTTCTTCACAGGACGGTCACCACAGTCAAACCACCACTAGTTTTCCCCTAACTTCCTCTGATTAGTTGAACAGACACCACGTAAGATTTTTAGGTAGTCAAAAGTTGTTCAAACATAATCGCATGTCAATGAGACACTAGCTGTGTCTCCCCAATGCGATTATACTCCACAACAACAATCGACAAAGCTTAGAACTGTTGGAAAGACTTCACATCGAGCTACAAGAGTTATATCAATATCCCAAAACCATCGACAAGAATATTGCTATCATCTAGACATCATAGAGAACCCTTAAGAGTCATATCGATCTCCAAAACCATCGGCAAGACTATCACTTTCGATAAGACATCATACCAAAAGCACCTCATAGTAGATACCATTCCATTTAGACCATCGGCAAGAGTCTACGCGATGTTCAACACGAACACACCCATCGGCAAGACAAACAAGTCAGGAGAAGGTCTCAACGAGCTCCTATCAGTCACACCGAAGAGCTAAACCATGAGCGAGACTTTATCAATTGGGAAGAAATCATATCAAATGCAAACCCCTCGGCAAAGAGTCTTACCGAATCCATATACCCATCAGCAATACCACAACAAGTCGGCGAGAGATCCTAGCGATCGAAAAATCATTCGGCCAGACTACCGCCTTCAGCAAGAGGTCTCGCCAAAGTCCATAGTAGACCCATCGCTATCGGCAATACCATTGCTTGTCAGAAAGACCTCATAGTGATCCCCCAAGAGTTATATCGCTATGCTCTTCCATCGGCGAGACATCCGCATTCGGCAGGACATTATAGCAAGCACTTCATCTTTCAGTGAGACCTCACCCCATTGGTGAGACATCACATCAAACTCATTCCATTCTCCTTGAGCTCAAGCCCTTTTAGCGAGACCACCTTCAGTCGGCAGGACATCACGCCAACACTAACCTATCTCGACGAGACTCCCACCAGTCGGCGGGACATCATACTGAATGTAAACCATTCCCCCCTATGCTAACCTTGTGAACAACTATCGGCGAGAGCTCTTCCCAAGCGGAGAAAGATAGAAAAAATCACAATGACCAAAAATTCCTTTGTGACCCGAGCATTTCAAAAAGAAAAGGTGGAGTCAGAGTCGCGGGGGATGGAAACTGAAACCGAGACTAACCAACATTTCCAAGTCCATCCCCCGTTCCGATTCCGCCTCTGCCAAAGTAAAGAACCCCCAAACAAAAGAAATCAAAGCGGGATCAGAATGAAAACTGAAAGGGGGAAAGCAAGGAAAAGACATAAGATGAAGACCTTCCCAATGAAAACTAAACACCTACATGTCGGGCTCAACCCTTATGGGAGACACATTTAATCCACATGCCAAATTTAAAACATAATTTTCCCCTGCAGCTGCACAAGAAGCAAACAAGTTAGAAAATATGTAACCTTGATGCAAATGTTCCTCCATTTGGCCTTCATGAACACTTGAAGAAATAGACTGCCCTGCCTGATTGAGCCCGTGGGTGAAAATCAGGTAACAATGCCAAAGCTTATAAGAGTGTCATCAATCAGACATTCTAAATTAGGCAATCTCTCCCAATCAGCCCCAACTATGTGAGATCCTCATCCGAATGAGAAAAACCATAGCACAAGGACCCAATACAGTTGTGTAAAGTGCCTCCCAAATGCTACAATGACGTTAAAGGGACTGTCAGACAAATAGGAGGAATAAAAATACCAAACAAAAAACCTGATTGCCAAATATATTTACCAATGAGCACTATTACCATGGAACCATGAAGCCACGTGAGCTGGGTGAATTATGTAATAGTTGGAAGATCGAGGCAGCCAATGTCAAGGGGACCATCCTAATGCCACCTCAGCCAAAAATTTCTTCATGAAAACTGAGATGTCATGAGGACCATCCCAACATTAAAGAACATGTGGATCCACAAGTGAATGACGTCATGGGGACCACCATATATAAATAAAAAGGTTATCTTTAGATGTCAAGAGGACCGTGACACAAGAAAGTCAAAGTGCCAAAAATTATTATCAAGTGTTGCAATATCAGAGATGTCATGCAGACCATCTCAGCAATAAAATATGTTGCCATATAAAAAATTCCAAGCTGATGCAATGTCAAGGGGACCGTCCCTATGCCACCTTAGCCATAGCTTACCAAAATAACCAAATTTCAAATATGTCATGAGGACCATCTCAACATAATGATTGTTGCATCATGAATAACCACAAATGTCAGACATTAAGGGGACCACCAATCATAAGAAAAAAATGCAAAAAATTGATGTCAAGGCGACCGTCAGGCATTCTATCACAAGAAGCAATAGAAATTTATGAAAAGCTGGAGCAAACCATAGCTTCAAAGACCAAGTGAAGGAGACCATGCATATTATAGAAAAGAAGAGAGGAACACATCATACCACCCATACACCGTGAAGATAGTCAAGAAGATCATTCCATGCCTTGAACAACCCACAAAGCTCCCAAAAAAGTTGCCACATGTCGATAAACATTAGTCCAGGAAATCACTTATATCATGTGAGAAAGTAGAAAAGGGGGAGAGAGATCAATTTCCCTATTGGCTATCTTGTCCACCAAAGAATTTCCTTCCTTATAACAATGTTGGAGCTGAAATGCTAAGAAATTTTGTAACAAAGAGAGAGCATGCTAAAGAAAATACTTAAGATGTCAAGAATCAAGATCTCTTTTGGTGAGGGCATCAATTACAATTTATGAATCACCTTCGATCACAACGTGAGAAATGCCACTGCTTATTGCCAGTTCCAAACCAATGATTAGAGTTGTGAATTCCACCACATTATTAGTTCTTATATTCAAAATTTGACAAGAAGCCTTCAGAACAAAGCTTTTATGATCCTCGAGGACCAAACCTATCCCTGATAACCCAATGTTACCATGAGAAGCCCCATCAAAGTTCAATTTTATCCAACCTTCTGGAGGAGGGGACCACTTGACCTAATTTCTCAATACAATAGGTTTGCAATTCTATGTCGAGACATGATTAGGAAGGGACTTGAGAAGAGATCAAGATTTAAGCAACCAAGCATCCCAAGAAGAGGAGTTTAAGGTGTGCAATTTCTTGAAGATAAAAGACATCACATATTTTGATACTAAGGCTTCAATCTTTAGAATAATTTGATTGACATCCTTAGCTTTCTTTCTGAAAATACCATTATTTCTTTCTAGCCAAATATTCCATATAACTATGGAGGGATTGAGATTCCAAATGCATGCATAGAAAGAGGATTTAAATAGGGAGGGCCAACATTGAAAATGTTGCAAGAGAGAACAATATAGAGGACCATACCATCCAAGTTTATTCAGAAGCCAAACCCAACAACTATGAGAAAAATCACAAGACAACAACAAGTGATTAATGCACTCATAATCCTTGCCACAAAGAACACAAGAGAAGAGGGGAGCAATTCCCAAGCAATCCAACCTCATTCCAGTTAAATTTTTCCCTTTAAAGCCAACCAAGTAAAAGCTCTAGCCTTAGGAAGTGCTGCAAGACCCCAACAAAGAGTGTGGGGCCAATCCAAGGGATTTTCTACCTCAACAAGAGACATATATCCTTCTTTTATATAATAAGAGCCCGACTTGGACTTGACCCAAATTATAACCATCCTTTCTAGAGAACATAAAATAGAGGGAATCCTTGCCTTTGGAAAAGGAAGGAAGTCGAAAGATCTCCATGTGGTTGTAGGTGGAGAGGAGGACCAATCAAGAACTAGATAATCCCTCACTTTGCAACCCCATAAAATTTTTAACACATATGTAATTGCATCCTATTTTACAAGGGACCAAAGGGGATGAGCCCATTACAAGCATCATCCTAAAACAGGGCTTTCCTTCCATTATGAACCAACCTAGATAAGTGAGGGAGGATAATGTATCCCAAATCTTGGACCCAATAGGGGGATTTTTCAAGGTGAAGATATAAAGAATCTAGATACTAATACCACATAATTTGACACCATTTAGCACTGGGATCCAATCTGTCACAAGAGCTTAGCCCCTAAATCTTTATTTTGTAGATGTCCCTCAAAGCTCCCCCAAATTCCACCTTCTCCCATGTGACTAGTGATATCACATTCTCTACCCATAAGAAATCCCTAAAGCCACAAAGAACACAAGAGAAGAGGGGAGCAATGCCCAAGCAATCCAACCTCATTCCAGTTAAGATTTTTCCCTTTAAAGCCAACCAAGTAAAAGCTCTAGCCTTAGGAAGCACTGCAAGACCCCAAACAAGAGTGGGGCCAATCCAAGGGATTTTCTACCTCAACAAGAGACATATATCCTTCTTTTATATAATAAGAGCCCGACTTGGACTTGACCCAAATTATATCACCATCCTTTCTAGAGAACATATTTTTTCTCGTTTCCAATTCCTTATAGAGGGAATCCTTTAGGGCCTTTGGAAATGGAAGGAAGTCGAAAGATCTCTATGTGGTTGTAGGTGGAGAGGAGGACCAATCAAGAACTAGATAATCCCTCACTTTGCAACCCCATAAATTTTTTAACACATATGTAATTGCATCCTATTTTACAAGGGACCAAAGGGGATGATGCCCATTACAAGCATCATCCTAAAACAGGGCTTTCCTTCCATTATGAACCAACCTAGATAAGTGAGGGAGGATAATGTATCTATAGGAAATGATGAAGTTCCAAATCTTGGACCCAATAGGGGGATTTTTCAAGGTGAAGATATGATCTCTCTCCAAAGAATCTAGATACTAATACCACATAGTTTGACACCATTTAGCATTGGGATCCTGATAAATCTGTCACAAGAGCTTAGCCCCTAAATCTTTATTTTGTAGAAATATGTCCCTCAAACTCGCTCCCCCAAATTCCTTGGGTAGAAAGACCTTCTCCCATGTGACTAGTGATAGTTTTTTCTTTTCTTTCACATTCTCTACCCATAAGAAATCCCTAAAGCTCTTCTATAATTCCTCTAACTTTCCTTTTGGAATCTTTAAAATTGACATAAGATATATTGGAAAATCCTGAAACACAGACTTAATCATAACCAATTTTCGTGCCAAAGACATCCATTTTTACTTCGAGGTTAAAATTTTGTTTGAAACTGATGAAATGATCCTGTCCCAGTAGTCATGCTTCTCCCTCCTCGAGAAGAAAGGAACACCCAAATATCTGCAAGGGAGCAACTCCATTTTGAAAACCCAAAAACTCAAGAGCCTACCTTACACCACTGTATTTACATTGACAAAGAATTTTTTTTACTTTTCCTTATTCACAAACTGGCCTGAGTAGATAGAGTAAATTGACAAGACACTTTACATAGCCTTAGCCTTTCCAATGCTAGCATGACCATATAAAAGAGTGTCATCATCAAAAAGAGAATGAGTAGCATTAAATAGAAACGGGGAAAGAGGATCCCCCTACCTCACTCCTTGTGTAGCATTAAATTAACCACAAGGAGAACCATTCACTAAAACTAAAAAGCTTGCACCTAAGATGCATGAAAAAAATTCACTTACACCATTTTGAGAGAAACCATTTTTTTTCACCGCCATCAAGAAATGCTAGTTTACTCTATCATTTGCTTTCAACATATCTAATTTCAGAATGACATCCAAAAAATTCTCTTCCTTAAGAGAATGGAGCACCTTGCGAGAGAATATAGCTTCATCCATCATTTCTCTACTCAGGAAAAATCCCCCTTGTTCCTCATATATGATCAAGGGAATCAAAGTGGTAAGTCTAAAAACAATAGCTTTGGTGAAGATCTTATACAAGGTGTTGCATAAAGAAATAGGCCTGTAGTCAACAAAAGAGATAGGACAAACCTTCTTTGGAATTAGTGCAATAAAAGTACATTGTTTATTTCTTTTAGAATATTTCCATTCTTTCTAGACTCTTCAAGAGCAATGAGGACATCTTTCCCTACAACATCCCAACATTTTTGAAAAAAAAGAGTGCAATGTAACCATCAAGACTAGGAGCTTTATCTAGAGCCATTGAGAAAACCACTTTCCTAAACTCCTCAAGTGTGAATTCACTCATGTGCATTCATCTGAAATTAAGTTAGGAATATAGTCCAAACTTGTAGAATCTAAAGATAAGCTCCCCTGGGCAGGGTTCTACTTTCTTGCATACTGCCTTCTTCCAACACCACGGTAAGTTGTACTCTCGAAGTCTAAAGTCCCAAATACTTTGTACTTAGTGGATTTCTTCACTCCTTTGCAACTGATATGAGGTATAACCAATGCCCAGTGTATAAAACCTTGGAGGAATAGTAAAAAATGACTAACTCCAAACACCTTCCTCCTTTAGCAAGAGATACATGGTAAGCCTAAGACCTGAGGACTGAACTTTTGCAATCTCTTCAACACTTGCACAACATCTACAACACAACTTGAACCTTTGACGTCAATAACATTTTTATATTAATTCCAACATTCTCCTTTATAGGATCAGCTCCATCTCACTTCTTATCCCTTTTTGAAATCAATAACAACTATATGCCAAAACTTAACCCTGAGGAAGCTTTGATTGCTTTAATAGAAGTACAAGAAGGTATTGGTGGATTACATTCGAGTGGTATGACCTTAGCCAAGAAACTATTGAGGACATGGTACTATTGGCCTATCATGGAAAGAGAAGTTCACTAGTATGTGAGGAAATGTATGTAGTGTCAATAGCATGGGGATCTCATCCATGCGGCTTTATTGCCATGGGGACTCGACCTTGTAGGAAATATTATAGGTCTACCTCATCAAATGACCATAAGTTTATCATTATCACCATGGAGTCCTTTACTATGTGGGTTGAGGAAATTCATATGACCTATTTTATGGGAAAATAGATCTCCAAGTTCATCCTAAAGTACCTTATTTTTTGCTATGGTGTTCCACAATCCCTTATCTCAAATAATGGAATACCTTTCAAGAATCAAGATGTTTGTGATTTATGCCAGCAATTCAATATACAACACGGATCCTCTATCCCATATTACCCCTAAGGTAGTAGTCAAGCAAAGGCTTCCAATAAAACCATCTTGAAATTTTTTAAGAAGAAAATCAATGAAGATGGTTGTGACTGGCATTTGCAACTAAACCCTGTCTTATGGGCCTACAAATCCATTATCTACATACCTATAGGTGCTACATCCTATTCCCTAGTATATGGATTTGAGGCTATCCTACCTATTGAGGTTGAGCTCCCATCACTGAGAATATCCTTACAAAATTTTATCACTAATGAAGAATATAGGGTGTCACGATTGAATGAGCTAGATCTATTGGATGGACAATGTCTAGATGATTTGAATCACTTATAGGTTTATCAAAACCACCTCAAGAGGATCTACAATAAGAAAATCAAAAGTTGGTCCTTCCAGGTGGGAGAGATTGTGTCAAAGGAGAATCAGAAGAATCTACCTAATCCAAAAAGCAAGGGAATGTTTGAACCCAATTGGTTAGGACCCTTCATCATCACAACAAGTTACAAATTAGGATTATATTAGTTGTCAACACCTGAAGGTGAACCCTTGGAGGAGCCCATCAATAGGGTTATGTGCAGGATCATGATGGGCCAAAAAGTGGTGATATGATGGGTATGTGTAGGGTATGTGGCTGACGACTTTTTTTTACCCAAAATTGATGAAATGAAAAAGGTTTTTAAAGGAGGTTCTCAACTTTCCACCCATATAAATTATGCTTTACTTTGAATTTAATAAATAATGATTATTCATTTTCTATTTGAATTATAACTAAAGTCCTAATTGATAGGCTGATTGAAAAACATCTATAGCTTTCAAACAATATCACATTTTTTGAATCCGAAACATGTGTCACATTCTATGCTTTGCATACTATAGGATTAAAAAAAATAGAGTTGAATTTCATGAATTTTTGACCAAGTTAAGGTGGCCAAACATACGAGTTTTTTATATTTTTTAAAAGTTGTAATAAAAAAAATATAATTAATTATTTATGTGGAAAAAAATTACAAAAAACTATGCATCACGTTAGGACATGAGTCCTCTACTTATATCTAAAATCTTATAAAAAAAATATTATTATTTTATTGTGGTTAATTAGGGTGGTCAGACAGACACCTACTTCTTATTTTTTCCCTAAAATTTAAGTACTACTGCATGGGTAAGTGCACCAAGGTGGTTCCCAAAAAGGGGGCTTAAGTGGCCACTTTTTTTTTTCTGAAATCAAGAAATGCTGACCTTGGACATGAAATTGAGGATAGTTACACTCAAAATTTTGAGATGGAACAAAAACAAGGATCAAAGTGCTCCGAGTCTACTTTCTAAACTACTAATTTATTTTGAAAATGGTTGAGATTAAGGGGTTCAAAAGAGGGATGTACATAAATTGGTGTTATTTTTTTAGAAAAACATAACATAGAAACTCTTGTATGCGACACGGTATGAATTTTTTAGTATTTTTAAAATCGCTATGGTCGAAGTTAGCTAACAACATCTAGTTGATGCACAATTTTTCCGATAATTTTTTAATGAATATTTGATTTTTACTAATTTTCTAAGTGGAACTTCCTAAAAAGCATAATTTTTGTTGTGCCCCCTACAAATTTTGGAAAGTAATAGATTTTTTAAAATGTTTATTTTTTAAAATTTGTAGAATGGAGTCTAGTTTCTAAAAATACAATTTATTTGAAATTTTGATGAACAGTTAATTTATAACGAAAAAAAAACCAAACACTACTTTTTGAGAAAAACCAAACATACAAACAAAAGAAATTATGGATGAAACTTCTACCATTGTCAAAAAGTGAAAAAAATTAAATCGTTGGAAAGATAAGAGAGAACTTAACATTACCCATGTGTTCGATTTTGTCGATATTGAACTAGATGCAATCTTGACGGTGAGCACGAACCCGATTATGTGAAAAATTGTAGAATTTGCAAAAAACACATCGAGCTAGTTGTTGGGAATGCCCTCCAAGCCTTTGGGTTGGTATTCCAAGGAAAATACCAAAGCTAAGGCTCGGGGATTCCCAAAAAAAAAATATAACGCGAGCGTGTTATAACGCGCTAGCATTATGTATTAGTTTTGACATTTTTTGCTTCTCTGGGGAACATATCTAGCAACACATAATGCGCTCGCGTTATTTCTTCCTTTAGTTCAATGCCACTTTTTTAAATGTTTGTTCATATGTTTGTATGTATATGTATGTTTTTGCATCATGTATGTATGTATGTATGTATGTATGTATGCATGCATGCATGCATGTATGCCTATATGTATGTATTTA
>VDFB02105785.1:331191554-331230748 GCA_007258455.2 Sequoia sempervirens
AGGGTGAGAGAGGGGTGGGAGAGGGTGGAAGATAGTTGGAGAGAGTGGAAGAGGGTGGAAGAGAGTTGGAGAGAGTGGGAGAAGGTGGAAGAGAGTTATTTGAGAGTGGGACAGAGTGGGAGAGTGGGAGAGAGGGTGGGAGATGGTGGGAGAGAGAGGGTGAGAGCGTGGGAGATTCAGAGAGAGTTGGAGAGCATGGGAGAGAGTGGGAAAGAGTTGGAGAGATTGGGAGAGTGGGAGAGAGGGTGGGAGAGTTAGAGAGAGTCGAAGAGCATAGGAGAGGGTGGGAGAGAGTTGGAGAGACTAGGAGAGAGGGTGGGAGAGGGTGGGATAGTGGGAGAGAGGGTGGCAGATGGTGGAAGAGAGTGGGAGAGAGTCAGAGAGTGCGGGAGAGGGTGGGAGAGAGTGGTTAAGTGGGAGATGGGGTGGGAGTGGGTCTACGCTATAAATCTTAAGAAAAACTAATTTTATTATAACGTGAGCACATTATTAATAAATAGAGAGATGGACATTTAGGAAGAAATAACGTGCTCGCATTATAACATGAGCATGTTCTCTATTACACTAAAAATGATAAAAAAACACAATATACCCATGATGTCAGCCCACATTCTACATATTCTTCTGGTTTTTTGCGTGCTCTGACAAAAATTAGCTTTTTGGTGATTAAGTGAAGTGTGCATGCATGATTTTTAGATTCCACCACCTTTTTCATGATATTTTGATTACCTTTGCATGAAATTGCAGAGTTTTCATGTTGAAAGGCATATAATATGAATTCAAGTTTGATTTATAGTGATAACTGATATACAATTGAAGTTTGGAGGGGAAAAAACTTTTGAAAAAGTCAAATTTTTGAAGAATTTGAGGAAAGAAGAAGCAAAGGCTACATAATTGGGTAGAACTCTTCCATTTGAAACTTTGGTTTTTTAGGTATGTGAAGTCTTTGTACATTTTCTTTCTTTCTATTATGGCTTGCTTTCATTTTTGTTGTTTTTCTTATTCCATGTTGACCAAATTGTTTGTTTTTCATGTTACAACCTTAGGTTGTCAATGGACATTTTAAATTACACAATTCTATACACTTTCCTATTACATTTTTAAACCACATCTCTTTGAGGCATTTTGTTAAATTTAACAAAATTGACTTTCTTTTTCAGCCTTTTGTCTAAATCTTTCCAAAACACCTGAGAATTAAAACATGGATTCAAGCACCCATTTCAGAGTTATTCAACATATAAAATACTGATGTAGACAAGGTGGAGCAACACAAAAACCAACCCAATTTGATCAAATGCATGCAAAGAAACAACCTTCAAAACTTCATTCTCCCAAATTGCCCAAAATAATATCCTTTGCTTTCTAGGTCTCAAAATTCATCCAATGGACCTATCTTTTAGAGAAGGCCATAAAAGGTCCAACACATCATCCATTTAGCATCCACTCAAACCCCAAGTATAATGCCCAACAAATCACATAAGGTTCCCTTGCAATAGTATGGAGTTTCAATAGGCTACCCTGCCCAAAGGCTACTAGAATAGCCCCATTTTACAAAGGAGGTACCTCTTAAAGACTCTTTTTTTACTCCAAACCAATGGACAGTCATTTGATATGTTCTAAAACAACAAAATCCATGGTTAGTTCCTAGACACAAACATTCTAAAGTGTTGTCTCAGCAAACCCTCCTTTTACATGCTAAAACCCAAGGGTTTATTGAAAGTCATATTCCAAAGTCTTTCCAGACCCCCACAAAGCATCAAACACCTTCCAAATACCCTACAAAAACTTAAAAGTTCATTATATCAACAAGTTCTTCATCATTTTGACAAACCCCACCATCTAGTCTTCAAATTCACAAGGAAAACTGACTTTTCTAGCCCTAGGAATCACTCCTACTCACTCAAATGAACAAACCTGCACAAAATAGACCCCCAAAAATTTAACCCTACCTATTATGATCCATTCCGCTGAGTTACAATACCTAAAAAAGGTGGAATGGATCAAGCTTGCATTCTTTGTACTCTCAAACTGTTAATTTCTGAGTTACACAAGCAGTCTTTGAGAATCTACTCTAAAACCCACAAAACTAAATGGCTAAGCCTCCAATCTGGTGGAAATCACAGTAGACTCGCTCCACTATCATTCCCAATTCATTTCATGCCACAATATTCATTGTACAGACTGTTTATTGCCAACAAAGTTCAAAAAATTAGGGGAAAACATGGAAACAACGAAAGATGTCATTCAAATTTTCAAATGGAGTCATGCCAACCTCCCTCCAATGTTTACATGGCATTTTTTAAAGGCACTCCAATCTCTACAACCACCTAAAACCACCTTGCAACTTCCCTTTACCAACTTGACCTTTCAATTCCCTTTTTAGTGCAACTTTGCATTTTTTTCTTTTTTTGCAATTTTTTCACTTTTTGACACTAAAACTGACTTTAGACCTATTCTAATGGCCTTATGATGGCCCCATCACACTACTTTGATCTTTAAATTTCCATCTTATATGTATTTTCATGTTTATACCATTGAAGGCTTCATTCCATCATATTGACAACTTCATAAATCTATCAACCTAACATGACTCAAAACACTTCCTAATGGTCTTTTGAGACCTTATTACATCACACTCATGATTACAAAGAAAAAAATCATCACTTGACCACCTAATGGTCCTAGCTGTCCTTGGTGCTCCTGTACCATACATCCAGCCATGAAAGCTTTCCAAGTCTCTTTGAATTCTGCAACACCTTGACCTGCAACAAATCTTTGATGATCCTCCTTGTTCCTTCCATTGCTCCCTCTTTCCTTCATCTTCACCTTAGGCTTGGCATTTTCCTTGCAAAACAATTCCTCTCTTGACTGATCACCTTGAACCTGCACCTTCCTGCTATGTCCTATCATCCATGGTTGCATCCAATTTCTCCTAACTTGTTCCATGGTGTCACTTACTTCCAAACATTCCACTCTCTGTCCTTCTTTTATTTTCACACTTGGCTTCACCTCCATCAACATGATCATCAAAACAAGGAAGTAATAAAGAACTCCCTTCACTCTATTCCTCTTATCCATCCTCTTCACCATCTACTTCAGGTTCTCCCATATAGGAACCATTGCCACAACTGCATACAATTTCCACATTAGTACTCTTACCCATCTAGGACCATCAACTATCCTAGCCTCATCCTTTTCTTTCTTCTCCATTTCATTTGGAGATCCCACTCTCACCTTTCCTCTAGCATTGACTTGGACAACATTTATCAACATCTCTTCCTTAGTCTCTTCTATCTTCGAGTCATTTAAACACTTTTTATTTTCAATTTCACCTTCTATGGCGACTACACCTTCTACAAACTCTGTCTCAGACCTTTCCTTTTCTTTTTAACATTCCACTTGATGCATCACATCCTCTGATCTCTTATCCTCCACTAAACTCTTTTCTAACATTGTATTTTCAGTCTCTTTATCTTCTTGTCCCTTTAGTGGACCACTTACTGCATCTACCATGCTTTCCACGCACTTATCTTTATCCTCAACTATCATACATTCTTCCACTGGCCTTTTATCTAGGCTCTTTGCAACTTCCATTTTTATGACCTGCATCAAACTTTTTTTCTTGTCTTCTTTTTCTTTTCCCCTACATGGGTTCTTTGCATCTAGAATTTAAATCAAATCTCCCTTTACCTATGCATGTTATGATTTAAATGTCATTGTTTCTACAATGCTTGTCTGCTCCTTGTCTCTCTTTATCTACAGGGGACACAACATTGCCCCTATCATAATTTCTTTATTCTTGACAAGCCCTTCATGGCTTTCCTCAATCCATCCATGCTCTTTTTGTTGGAGTTATGGATAGAAACTAAGAGGGACGGGGGTGAATCAGTGTCTAAACTTTTTCAACTTCGACCAAGATTTTTAATTTTGATTTCCTTTTCTTTCAACAATAGAGTAATCACTTTTGAAAGCACAAAGATATGACAACATTAACTTAGTCTATTAGACAACTTATGAAAATATGATTTGAGTGAGATATCTTGCATTTTCCAAAACAGTTATGGCTGACATTTGATTAACAATCAAAGCATGATGACAGTGTAGGTGCAACTCATAAGACTCTGTAAATGATGATCAACATTATTGACTCACTTCTTAAACAATTGAATTGAATGCAACTTTAAAGACAAGACAGGTATTGAGACAAAATACCCCTTTAGCAAATTATAACTATTCTTGAGCAATGTATCAAATGAGAACTTTTAAGCTTCCTTTAGAATTAGACTCTTCAACAATGACTTGTGCAAGATATTTGAACTAAATATTTGCAGATATGAAGGAACTATCATTCAAAAATGTTCAGAATGATAAAAATTATCACAATCAAGAAACATTATGACACCAAAACAAAAAGACCATAAGAAAAAGGATTTACTGAGTGGAAAACCCTCCTGGGGTAGAAAAACCACTCCAAAACTGCCTTACTGGATTAATCTTCAAAAACAACTGTTAATAATGCCTTATGGGCTAATTTATGAGCACCAACTCAAGGAGCACCAACCCCTCATTTTGAAATACCAATTTCAAGGAGCACCAACACCTCAAATTATTTTCAGAACAATAATAATATATCAGAGGATCTCTCTGTTTTCAGTTAAGCTCATAACTCTCTGCTTCATCTACCTAATACCCTAGGAACAACATTCCAGAATTACATCCAGTCCCCTCCTTTTTACAGTTTTTCAATACTGGTTTTTATATACATTTCAAGTATGTCTGTCATAAAGAAGAATCTTCAAAGATTCATTTATCAGAGGAAACTGAAACTCTCTTGCCATTTTAGGAATGTGTTAGAAAAGTAAATGTCTGTAGGAGTAATGCCTATCCAATAGGTTGTCAATAAATTGACAATCATAAATCAAAGTGAAATTAATTTGCTAATACAAGAGTCGTTTCACCCAGCTAAGATCCGTCCTCAATACTACAGAGAATAACATTTAATGAGCACAAATATCATTTAGAAACTAATTTTTGATGACCCAAATTCCCATTCGATTGTTTCCAGACAACCCTAAATTTCAAACTTGAATTTCAGAAAACCCATAATCAGAAAACAACAAATCTGAAACATATGAAATTATTTCACTGCATAAGTAGCACGACTAAACATAACCTCTAATGCATGAATAACAATATTCTGTTAGGACATCATTTGCCACATAAGTAACTGAAATGCAGAGAGCAGTTCTAAAGAAATGGTGAATATAGACCAGTATGTGCAACATGAAATGCATAAATACCAGATATTCGATGCCAACCAATGATGTCTACTTGCAACTATATTTAGAAATTCCATGTTGGCCACAGTGTTTGAGCCTTCATTAATCATTCACCGAGACAACTGGATAGTCCTACTAAAGGAAATTAAATCACCAGCCATTCCCCTTAGTTATCACATTCGCCATAACCCATCAGAGTCAGGGAAAAGACATAACAAATACATTATGTCACACCGAGATGCCCTTTTCGTTTCATTCACTGTCGTTGTAACCTTTTGATATCAGAAAGACCCTATGCAGATCACACTGTGTTTCACCAAAATCCCTTTTATCTCTTATGTGTCACTGTGACATTCTGTTGTCGGGAAGACGTTTCATAGATTTCATTAAGTTTCATCGAAAGACTTTATCCCTTGTAAGTCGTTGTAACATAATGGTTCTCTCACTGATGCATCCTTCTATCTTATGAGTGTCGCTATAGCATACCGTCATTAGGGAGACCTCTTGTAGAATGCTTGAGTCATATTAAAAGTCACCAACCATCTTGTGTGTCACTGAGAAAAATCAATCTTCATGTCGACAAAGTCCTTTTGTGTTCCATCGGTGAGACTGGAGGTCACTCGCTGAGACCTCATGCCGAAAACCCTAACTCTTACCAAGATGTATACCTTTATGTTGTCGGTTGGTATAAGAAATCAAACTCGGCAAGACCTTTCTTCATTGCACAAGAGTCATACCAAAATGTTTCTTTTGTTTTATGCATCACCGAGACATATCAATGTCGGGGAGACCTCTCAGAGAGCACACTATGTCATACCAAAAATCTTTATGCACAAGTCGGTAAGACACCATGAAATCGCTATGACATTTCAGCGAAGCCACAACCTTTGCCGATAAGACCTTTCGGTACACGGTCGGTGAGACAATATGTCTTCAGTGAGACCACATACCAAATACAACACTCTTGCCAATATGTTCATTTTCCTTTGGTCGATGTAACAATTCAAACTCGCCAAGACACAATGCCGATGAAGGATCACTTACGCCAATGAACCACCTCAAGTATTAGTCGGTGAGACCCGACTCATTCGGAAAGACCTCTCCCCAGTGAAAAATACTCATGCTGATAGACCTTTCCTCTTTCACTAAAACCACATGAATGTCATGCTGATAGATTCCTGGAGATGGATCTCGATCACTGTGACATCAAATAAGTCTTGCCGATAGGCAAAATAGACTCATACAAGAAGAAAAACAATATGGATTAGGAAACCCTTGACCAACACATGCCGATATGAACTTTCTTGCCACCAAAACAATGTATAAAAAAGATAACCTGAGACTGCACGAAGCTCAAACTGAACAATACCATGAGATATAAAAATTCTGAATGTAAACTATCCACTAAATGCCAAAACATGTAAACCATATAGACAAAACTGTACCAAGATAAAGCATGAGAAACCCATCTGAAACATTCAACAAGTAGAATCAACTAAAAGGGATTTTGTCATCAAGGACAAACCATATGATCACAACTGAGAACCAACAAACTCCCCCTTTGTCCTTGATGGCAAAACATAAATGACTCCCCCCCTTTTTTCCTCAATGACAAAGGATAGAAGAGAAGAATGTGCAATGCCAGGAAACACAACTGAGAAGCCAACCAAATACCATAAGAATAGGCTAAAAATAGAGCAATAGTGTAGTAGACATATTTGCAGGAGAGCAGTAAGACTGTAACTTGCTGAAATCATAGCAAAAGTAACAATATGTCCTTTTCAAGAATCTTGGTCCATATCATCAATGCCAAAGCAATGGTACCAAAATATTATAATGTAACAAACCAAATTGATACCTAAAGATTGAAGACCTATTACTTGAACATACCACCTTCTTTGACATGTTCAATCAGGGCACATTCAAGACCACCTACTCCACATTCAATTTGATTAACTTCAATCTAGCAATACAAGAATTTGAGCACAAACAACCAACCTCTTCTTAGCGCAAGTAACCTCATTCACTGTCCATGACAATACACAACAAAGACCAATGATACTGGTTATTCTTCTTCAAACGACACACATCATTTTACTCTTTTCATACACGAAATATAACTTGAAAGCATGTATACTACATAATTCATCATCAATCTGTTCTTGTACACCCATCCTCAGTCCATATGAGAACTTCTATTACCACACCAAGAATAATGAAAAATACCAAAGATAATTAATCTCAGCCCTCACACAACACCGAATAATATCATCACAGAAATAACTCATAACATCAAACATGTTTTTCAATTATTGTTCTCCAAAGATAAATACATCGACATCACTTCAGAACAAAGGCTTTCTTATTTTTAATATATTGAGGAACTCATCTATATGTCTCCACACTACTCAAAGATGTCATAAGGACATACCATTATTTCCAAAACCCAAGTATCCAAAAAGTTCATTTAAAAAACAATGTGCACTGTCATTTCAAAAACTTCTGAAAACTGTCAACCACTGGACCAAGCAAAAAAATTCCTTAATGCAGAGATTCATTCATTACCTTTCAAATCAAATGATTACCTTTGTCAGTAACAACAAAATGTTAAGGAATTTAAACCACAAAGCTTCGGCTCTTAACAATGATTGTCAAAATCAGAGTCACAAACTCAAAGAAGTAGTCATGACACACTATCATATAACTCCTCAAACAAATATAACTTTTGATCCATGACAATTCTGCTCAAATAAACTTCTCCTATACTCATCTCTATGGATCTATCATATACTCCTCTTCACAAACTATGTGTTCTTGCACCAAATCTGCATGAACTCCTTCACAAATCTGATCAAAACTATGCACAAACTCTTTTTACAAAACTGATCATAATCATTCATAATCTTTTTCACACATAGGCACACTCTACTTCAGATATAGTAGTTATTCCATTACTCCACAAAGAAAAATCTTCGTTCTAAAGATATAGATTTTTACACATAGCACACCTTAAGAATTGAGCATCAACCTCACCAAAGAATTGTCAATGTACTTCAAACTTGAATTTCAAAAACATATGCAGACCTCCATAATTAGTTCAATAAGAATAAACATAATGAAATAGTGGCATTTACAAGCCATTTCTTTACATCTTATACCACCAAAAGAAAATGCAAGATGTCATACCTCATTCTAGACTCCATAGGGGTAAAATATATTACCATAATAGACTCCCCTTGAGTCTTTGCTTCTTCTCAAGACCTGGAAGGCATCACTTGTGCAAGGAGTGCACAAGGAGTTTTCTCAGAAGCATATTTATTTCTCTTCTTATCATCTTGATTGCTCTTTCTTCTCCACTCCAATGAATACTTTTTCACTTGTTTTCTTAAAGTACCTATCTTTCTATTGAATCTACATTGTTGTACTTTATGTCCAATGTTATTACATCTGAAACAAATGACTTTGTGATTGTTCTGAGAAATAGAAGACTTCCTATAGACATTTCTAGCACTGTTCCCTACATTATTATCACTTGTATTTATTCTACAGTCTCTTCTCAAGTGACCAAAATTGTTATAGTTGTAACACACCACATCCTCATTTCTAGGGACATTAGAATGATTCTTATTTGACCATCTTATGCAATTAATTGCCTTATGACCATAGTCATTACAAACATAAAAATATCCTTGGAAAGAATGATTATACCTAAATGAATGATCATGCCAAGGATGTGAAGATTTGAAGACATTTTTCCTTTCTCTATGAATACCTTTAGATTGTCTTCTAGTGTCAATGTTATCTTTTGATGCAGCCATACTGTAACCAAGATCAACCTTCATTCTTGGTGTTTGCTTGGCTGTAAAAATATTTCCATCTGAAGTAGTAAGCACTGTTTCATGTTTAGATTTGTCTGCAAATCTTTGTCCAACCTCATATCCCACTCCTGTAGGATTTTTAGAATGCTTTTTCCTGCCCAACATCTCATTCAATATATTAGTACTATGATCAAATTTCTGAATTTTACTAGATTGAGCCTTGATACTTTCAAGCTCTTTTCTTAAAGCAACTACCTCTTGTTCAAGTTTTAGACAAGCAATCCTTTTAATCTCCAAATCAGAACTCACAACGTCTACAATCCTCCTATATTCTTCAATTTCAATTTTCTGACTTATAATCATATCGTCCTTAAGAGTTATTTCTTTTAACAAGGAATCATTATCTGAACATTTCTTTAAAGAATCAATCTTATTTTATAGTTTATTACACAATTCATCCTTGTCTTTTAACTTGACTTCCAAACTCTCTTCTTGCTGAAGTTGTCTTGTTAAAAATTGGTTTTCTTTTCTAAGCTGCTTAATAGTATCTAAGGCACATAGGAGTTCACCTACCAAATCAACCTCACTTTATGGTTCATCATATTCCTATTTAGAGTTAAGTTCACCCAAAGATTGATCTACTTTTACACAAGTTTCTTGATCATTTAAATATTCATTAATGATCTCCTTGGACTTCTTTTCAAAACTATGAAGGTTTACACCTTCTTCACTCTCAAATCTTTCACAACTTATTTCAGTATCCAAAGATATCTCCTCTTGTAACTCACTATTATGATTCATTTCAGTCAACTTGTCCCAAACTTCCTTAGCATTGCTGTAATGAATGATTTTTGTAATGAGTTTATTTAGAAAGTTATTAAAAACAACATTTATAGCTCTGGTATTGAATTCAAGTGCTTTCTTCTCCTCAAGAGTGGAAGGAGATGTTGCAGATGTAGTACAACCCTTTTTGAACTGCTGCCCACACTTCAGATCCTAGAGAAAGTAAGTATGTTTCCATCCTATTTTTCCATATAATAAAGTTTGTTCCTTCAAATTGAGGAGTTCTAGGTCTAGGATACTCTACCATTTCAGAGCTACTGCTTATGAACTCTTGCTTGTTATTCCTTATACTAGATTTAGGTTGAACATGATGACTAGCATTTTGTTGAGAACATCTTTTTCCCTTATTCCTTCTGTTCTTTCCCATATTAACCAAAGTACTCCAAGAAACCAGGAACAATCCTAGGTGGTTTAGACCTATCAGAGGACCCTACGCTCTGATACCAATTGTTGGAGTTATGGACAGACACTGAGAGGGGGGGTAAATCAGTGTCTAAACTTTTTCAACTTTGACCAAGATTTTAAATTTTGATTTCCTTTTCTTTCAACAATAGAGTAGAGTAATCACTTTTGAAAGCACAAAGATATGACAACATTAACTCAGTCTATTAGACAACTTATGAAAATATGATTTGAGTGAGATATCTTGCATTTTCCAAAACAGATATGGCTAACATCTGATTAACAATCAAAGCATGGTGACAGTGTAGGTGCAACTCATAAGACTGTGTAAATGATGATCAACATTATTGACTCACTTCTTAAACAATTGAATTGAATGCAGCTTTAAAGACAAGAAAGGTATTGAGACAACAAAAACCTTTAGTAAATTATAACTATTCTTGAGCAATGAATCAAATGAGAAATTTTAAGCTTCCTTTATAATTAGACTCTTTAGCAATGACTTGTGCAAGATATTTAAACTAAATATTTGCAGATATGAAGGAACTATCATTCAAAAATGTTCAAATTGATAAGAATTATCACAATCAAGAAACATTATGACACCAAAACAAAAATACCATAAGACAAAGGATTTACCGAGTGGAAAACCCTCCTAGGGTAGAAAAACCACTCCAAAACTGCCTTACTGGCTTAATCTTCAAAAACCACTATTAACAATGCCTTATAGGCTAATTTCTGAGCACCAACTCAAGGAGCACCAACCCCTCATTTTGAAACACCAATTTCAAGGAGCACCAACACCTCAAATTATTTTTAGAACAATAATAATATATCAGAGGATATCTCTATTTTTAGTTAAGCTCATAACTCTCTGCTTCGTCTACCTAATACCCTAGGAAAAACATTCTAGAATTACATCCAGTCCCCTCCTTTTTACAATTTTTCAATACTGGTTTTTATATACATTTCAAGTATGTCTGTCATAAAGAAGAATCTTCAAAGATTCATTTATTAGAGGAAACTGAAACTCTCTTGCCATTTTAGGAATGTGTCAAAAAACTAAATGTTTGCAGGAGTAATGCCTATCCAATAGCCTGTCAATAAATTGATAATCATAAATCAAAGTGAAATTAATTTGCTAATACAAGAGTCGTTTCACCCAGCTAAGAGTTGTCCTCAATACTACAGAGAATAAAATTTAATGAGCACAAATATCATTTAGAAACTAATTTTTGATGACCCAAATGCCCATTTGATTATTTCCAGAAAACCCTAAATTTCAAACTTGAATTTCTGAAAACTCATAATAAAAAAACAACAAATCTGAAACGTATGAAATTATTTCACTGCTGAAGAAGCACGACTGCCCACCACTGTAAAACATAACCTCTAATGCATGAATAACAATATTCTGTCAGGACATCATTTGCCACATTAGTAACTTAAATGCAGAGAGCAGTTTTAAAGAAATGGTGAATATAGACCAGTATGTGCAACATGAAACACATAAATACTAGATATTCGATGCCAACCAATGATGTTTGCCTACAACTATATTTAGAAATTCCATGTTGGCCACAGTGTTTGAGCCTTCATTAATCATTCAATGAGACAACCAGATAGTCCTGCCAAAGGCAATTAAATCGCCAGTCATTCCCCTTAGTTATCACTTTCGCCATAACCCATCAGAGTCAGGGAGAAGACATAACGAATACATTGTCACACCAAGAGATCATATGTTATGTTCTTTCCAATCATTGAGACATAAGCAAGTTTCTCACTGAGATGCCCTTTTCATTTCATTCATTTTCCTTGTAACCTTTTGATATCAGAAAGACCCTATGCAGATCACACTATGTTTCATCGAAAGCCCTTTTATCTCTTATGTGTCACTGTGAAATTCTACTGTTGGGAAGACGTTTCGTATATTTCATTAAGTTTCACTGAAATACTTTATCCCTTGTAAGTCACTGTAACATAATGGTTCTCTTTCCGATGCATCCTTCTATCTTATGAGAGTCGCTATAGCATACCGTCATCTGGGAGACCTCTCGTAGAATTCTTGATTTATACCAAAAGTCACCAACCATCTGTGTGTCACTGAGAAAAATCAATCTTCATGCCGAAAATGTCCTTTTGTGTTCCATCGGTGAGACCAGAGGTTACTTGCCGAGACCTCACACCGAAAACCCTAACTCTTACCGAGATGTATACCTTAATGTTGTTGGTCGGTATAAGAAATCAAAATCGCCAAGACCTTTCTTCATTGCAGAAGAGTCATACCGAAATGTTTCTTTTGTTTTATGCATCGCTGAGATATATCAATGTCGGGGAGACCTCTCAGAGAGAACACTATGTCATACCGAAAATCTTTATGCACAAGTCGATAAGACACCATGAAATCGCTATAAAATTTCAGCGAAGCCACAACCTTTGCTGATAAGACCTTTCGGTGCACGGTCGGTGAGACAATATGTCTTCGGTGAGACCACATACCAAATACAAAACTCCTGCCGATATGTTCCTTTTCCTTTGGTTGATGTAACAATTCAAACTAGCCAAGACACAATGCCAGTGAAGGATCACTTACACCGATGAACCACCTCAATTATTAGTCGGTGAGACCCAACTCATTCGGAAAGACCTCTCCCCGGTGAAAAATACTCATGCTGATAAACCTTTCCTCTTTCGCTAAAACCACATGAATGTCATGCCGATAGATGCCTGGAGATGGATCCTAATCGCTGTGACATCAAATAAGTCTTGTCGATAGGCAAAAAAGACTCATACAAGCAGAAAAACAATATGGATCAGGAAACCCTTGACCAACACATGTCGATATGAACTTTCTTGTCACCGAAACAATGTATAAAAAAGATAACCTGAGACTGCAAGAAGCTCAAACTGAACAATACCATGAGATATAAAAAATTTGAATGTAAAACGCCCACTGAATGCCAAAACATGTAAACCATATAGACAAAACTGTACCAAGATAAAGCATGAGAAACCAATCTGAAACATTCAACAAGTAGAATCAACTGAAAGGGATTTTGTCATCAAGGACAAACCATATGATCACAACTGAGAACCAACACTTTTACCTCTGCCTTCTTTCCCTTTGCCTCTGAGACCTTCTCATCATGTGGTCTTCCATCTTCTTTGTCATCAATCTCTTTCTTTCCATCTTTCCCTTTCATTGGACAATCCATCTCTTCCACCATGACCTTAGTAGGCCATTCTAGCCTCTTCTCCATATTGTCTTCACTTATCTTTCCTTTTCCTTGCATTAGGGTCTCTACCCCAAGGTTCTTCACCTCACATTTCTTTTCATTAGGTCTGCATACCTTTATTTTGACAGTATTAGGCTGTCCTACACCTGTTCCTTCCTTTTCTTGTCTCTAGCCTACTTTGTAAACATGTCTAGATCCTGTATAAAGGATTCCCTTTCTCTTATCACTATTTATCCATCCTTTTTCCTTTCTAACATTAATCTTTTGTCTACTCTTGCTACCTAAACTCTTTTCTTTGTGTAAGTAGCTGCACCTTCACCATGTTTATCTTCCTCATGCTTGAGGAACTCCTTCCTTCCCATCATCACTATCCTTGCCATATTTCTCTTGTTCCCTGTCATCTCCCTACAATGGGGTTAGCTTGAACTTGATTCCATCTTTCACTATATCATACTAAAAAACAAACCACTTCATCTTCAAAAACTAACATTTGAAAGAGGTGATAGTTGGTCTCCCTCTTTAATATACTTTTACAACCCGTCACTATTAGTTAATTTGACTTGACTTAACACTTTTTGCATGGGTAAAATTATTCGTCATGCCTAAGAAACGAACTATTAAAAGGAAAAAACTAACAGATGATCAGCTCCAAGCCTTTAGAGATAAAGAGAAATAATGGATGAGGGAATATCATGAAAAACCAAAATTGGGAATGATTGATGAAAACAAGCCAGTTGAAGAGGAACCTCAACCGTAAAAAAGAGAAAAGAAATTGGCAGCACAAAGGGCATGAATGCAAAAGAGTCGTGCTAGGGGAGATACAGATACCATAGTTGGAGACACACCCTCTACTACAAGTGAATACGAAGGGACACCATTAAGCACAACCGAATATGGAGGGACACCATCTACCACAAGTGAGTATGGCTAGACACCATCCACCACATCTAAAGTTGAGAGTACATCATCACTCGTATTTGATGAAAAAAGTATGCCATCATCCCCACGTGAACCTCAAGGTATGTATTCTATTCCACCCTCGGTCAAAGGTATGCAATCTAGCCCACCTCAATTCAATATTGATGAAATTGCTAATGTTGAGATGTATGTACCTAAGAGAACACCACCTAGAATTTTGCATAGAAAGCCAAATTTTTTGATTAATATTGATGAGGATATTTTCAGCACATGGAAGGTAAGATTCCAGAATGCACTTGTAGAAGATATGCTGATAAGATTTGGAAAATGTTCTTTGAAAGGCTAAATGAGACCAGAAGATGTCAACTATTTGTTCAAATGATGCAGGGTTTAAAGTACATAAACATCATGAAGACTCTTGGGTTGAGAACATCGAATGCATCAAGTGAAAACACTATTGTGAAGAATCTAATGGATGCTTATGAGAGTGTCGGTAAGACCTCACGCTCAAAGGATAGTAATGTCACCCGACGTGTCATTACATCGACTTTGGTAAGCTATAAAACAAAGAGATCTCATCTCATTAAAAAAACAAGTGAACAAATGGGAATTAGTAGAAAAACTTTATCAAGAGCCGTTCAAAGGAAACAAAGAATTGTGGGCATCGATTCAAATGAATTATGGGCATTCTCAAGAAGACTTCCACATAAAGATAGAAAAGTTGTTGAAGCATTGATAACACTAATTGAATATTATTGGAAGAATAATATAAGGCCATCTCTGAATCAAAGGGATGTCGTAAGAAGGAGAATCGATAGTCGGAACCACGAGCCACATCCAAAGCATTTTTTGGATACGACTCAAACCCAATTTTTTCATAAATTTCAAAATGCTTATCCTCAAATTAGTATTTCTCAAAGATTCTTTGAAATGCTTAAACCTTTTTATGTCAAGATAAATCACACACACTACTTTTTGTTGTAGACTACATATTGAATTCACTAACCATTATGATGTTTATCATTCTATATGTTTAGATTTGCATGCTGATGATGTTTTGTAGGATTGTGGCATAGAAGCCCCACCAAAATATTCAAGAGAGTTATTATCAAAAAATTTATGTCAAATAGAGGATGACCAAATATTCTATAGGAGAACATACTTGGATGGTTCATGCGAGTGTTGCAGTGGCTTGCAACAAATGTGAGTATGTCAACATATGGAAAGCACAGATGGGGTGGGGCATAAACTAGTAGACTTCGGGAAGTATAAAACAGTGACATACACTACAAAAGATGGGTCTCAAGCAAAAAGGTGTGATTTGGTAATTGAGAAGATTCCAGTGTATTAGTTTATGTCCATGTTTTGTGAGAATATAGTGTATGAGTATGCAAGGCATACCCATAGAGCCCGCTGGATGGACACACAATTCAAGCTATGCAAGGACACCTTTCCAATTGGCAGCATAGTATTAGTGGTTGACTTTGCAGAGAACTACACTCTATAGCCACAGTGTGAGGTGCAGTCACAATATTACAACTCCACATAGGTATAGAGGACCAAAGGAAGGTATTGAGGGAGTATCACTTTTATATTAGTGATGATCGCACACATTCTCCAAAGTTCATGCAAGGTTTCTTCTAGATGTTCTATAGTGATTTGGCTCAGAGGGGCATAGCATACGATCAACATATAATATGGTCGGATAACTATGCAACACAGTTCAAGAATGCGCACATGTTCTACTGATTGTGCAGGATGCATCTCACTATAGGTGTTCAACATATGTGGAACTTCTGTGAGGTTGGGCATGGAAAGGGGGAGCATGATGGTGCAGGAGCATGTGTGAAAAGAGCGTTAGCATGAGAAGAGTTAAAGTATAAAGACAATGCAAAGTTGACAGATGCAAGTTCAATTGTCGAGTGGTGTAATACTTCGATGGGTCCAGGTAATGAAGGTACATCTTTAGTTCATAGATTTTTTTGGTTGATGGATGATACTAACATTGCACCATATGAGGATTGTTATACACTAACAGGATCGAGTGAGCTACACTCTTTCCTTCGCTTAGATGCAAGTTCATGGAGTATTGATACACGTAATATGGCATGCTTTTGTTCATCATGTACAATGCAAGCCTGGAATGATTGTAAGTCAGGGGAGTGGGTTGAAAAATGGTTGACAATTTATCTTACCCCACTTCACACATATCGCCCTCTGATGACATTGGAACTAACACATATGGAAACATTGGTTGACTTTGACCATGTATCAGATATAGTTTAACTAGGTAATATATCTCCTTTCTTACTTTTTGAAATTCCATATTGTTATCTTACTTTGTATTGTATTTGTAATGTTGACTAATTTTGAGTGATTTTATGCACATATCAATGCAGGGCATGTTTATGCAGTTATTGTAGATGAAGAAAATGAAGAGGGAATGAACTATTACTTGTTTCATTGTGTTGAGGCCAAAAAGAAATTGGAAGCCCTAGTTATAGATGGAGAAAACATCAAATACCCTTCAGGCTCAGTTGTTGTTACTAGAACATGGCTTAGAAGGTACCCACATAAGAGTGTTAAACATTGGTTGTTTGAGGACTTTGACATGCATCGTAAGATTCTTCATTACTAAAACCTTGTTGTGGCATACAATGTTCATTTGAGCAAATATGGGGATAGACCTTTGAACAAGAACTTGTGGAAGGTCCGTGAGTCTGACCATGAGGCAATACTTGACACAATAAAGAGTAGAGTAGATCCAGATGGTTCATTGGATTAATTTGTAAGTATATGTACAATGGTTATTAATTTATACTTGTATCCACATTAATTTGTTTGATGCCAATGCTATCATGTCTTATTTTACTTTGTGTATCTATAAGTAACCCGGTAAACATTGAATGGTGTCCCCTTGCAGAAAATGTAGATTTATGAGCCATCCAAGAGAATCTCAGGAATAAAATCAATGCAACATCCCTATTTTGATTATGAAGCCAAATCTCAATTATTATTTTCAGCCATTACAAAAGTGTGTGCGAAGCTTGGTGAGGGAATTTCAAGTTATTCAGTTGAAGTTAACCTTATCGTGAGCACCTATGATGTAGACATTATAGGAGCATCTCAAATTTCAAGATATTCTAGATTCATGAGAGGTGTTGTGTGCAATAGGTATCTTGTAATTCACAGTGAAGATGTATGATCAGGAGTGACTAAGTTAATAGACTTCCATGCCTATCTGTAAGTGCCTTCCATCTATTTTCATTTCATTTCCATTTTGGACATGAGTTGTTTCTTTTTATTCTTTTACTTTGCCTATCTGTAACTAAACTAGTAAAAATTGATTGGTCTCTCCTTGAAGAAAATGCTCATTTTGGAGCCATTGAAGATAATCTCAGCCAAAAAAGCAATGCAACATCCTTATTTTGATGATCTTGAAAAATATCAATTTTGATTTCAAGCCACTATAAAAGAGTGTGCGAAGCTTTGTGAGGGAATCTCAAGTTTCTCATTTGAAGTTAACCTCTAAATGAGAACCTATGATGTAGAAATTATAAGAGAATCTTGAATTTATGAATGACATTGTAAAATATCTGTGAGAATAGAGTACCTAAAGAATTGTAATGAGATTTACTTGTAATAACATTTACTGAGATAATGAAATTTGGTGTAGGGGCACCAAGGTTATTGAGCAAATTTGGTTCACAAAAATATTTTAAGTTAGTTTTGTGTTATGAGTTTTGTCAATTGAATAAGGTCATAACACATCCACAATTGATTTATAATGTAATAAGTCATGTTAGTTACAAAAAGAATAGTTAGGCCTAATTGGAAAGATGTTGAATCATTTGTAAAGGCTATTTAAAGCCTCTTGAAGGCTATTTAAGTCAATATTTGAATTTGTAGCCTTTTGAAGGAAAATGTTTGAATATGGTTGTAAATGTACTATTAGTGAGATTGAGATTGTTAACTTTTAGAGAGTAGCAGTATTTATGTTGATGAAATTTCCTTTAGATGCAAGGATTCAAAGCACATCAACCATGTGGTACAAATGATTAAATCCTAGAGACAATCTTTAGCAATGAAAGAGTCTAAAAAGGTAGAGAGAGCTACACTAATGACTCAGGAGAAAATTTAGTGATGCAGAGTTAAGGTGGAGAAGACTCAAACAAATCAGATTTTAGTAAATCAACAACCTTTGTTATTTCATTTGGCCATCTTGGAACAACTACCAACAAAAACGCTTTGGAATGGAACAATTTGGCCTAAATTTTAGAGAATTCCTCTCAAGGACCATCTCATAATCAATATAGTATCTACTCAAACCCCCAACACCATTCCCAAGCCAAACATACAAGGTTTCTTTGCAATTTCTTGGAGATCCTTCAAACTGCCCTACAAAAAGGCTACAAAATTAGCTCTATTTTACAAAAAAAAATCTCTTTAAACTTCTTGTAACACCACAAGCCCTTGGAAAGTCATCAAATAGGTCACAAAACTCCCAATTCCATTGGTTTTAGAAAATCACTCAACCTCTAAGCCACAATTGATTAAAACCCTCAATTTTCTAACAAATACGTAGGGTTTTTAGCATCTCACAACTTCAAGGCCTTCCAAACCTCACCAAAGCATCAAACAAGTTTTTTAGGATCTTCACACACATAATAAACCTTCACCTAGCCTTTAGAATTAGTATATCTCAAAAACATCACTTTGGTTCCTACATTTCAAGCCAAAATCTGACATTCTCAACCTAAAACAACATCACTAGCCCTATAAATGCCTTACCATTATTAAAAGAGTTAAGGAAACCTAAAAAAAACACATTGTAAACCTTTACTTTGAGTCATAATTCACCACAATAGGAGGAAGGGCTCCATCACAAAAATTAAAGTAAACTCAGACCCTACTGGTCTGTACAGGCTAAATAAAGAAAAATGGATTTTCCATTCACTAAAACAACCAAAGGTGTATCAAAAAATATTGAAATCTAGGTTAAGACCTGCCACCACAATTTTTCATGAATTTATTTTCATAAGAGGTGTGTACTAGGCCGTACACAGAAAAAAGAAACTGAAAACTCAAAAAAATGTTCAAATTCCACAGTTTTAGGCGTTGCACGAAGAGCACCAATCTTAAAAAAAACTATTGATTGAACCCCCATTCAGGCTTGAATGATGTTTTTAATAAATTTCAAATGAGAATCATATCCCTTCAATTCCCATAACTATCTTTGAACCACCAAACCCTTATTAAGCCTACAAATACTAGTATTTATTATTTAAGAATGGTTTTGCTTACTAAGCTTTATCATGCAAATTTAATATTCTAAAGGCCTAGGACCACTTAGACACCCTTATAACATGACTTGTAGACTCTTTCTCTACACTCCCACCTAATTTTTACATAATTTTCCTTTATGGCAATATCAACAATTATTTAATTCAAGAGTGCTTTTGTACATTTGTCCACCCTAACCTACTAATTCCCAAAGTACATAAAAGATTAGTCTATTAGACCTTATTCAAGACAAAAATACCTCAACATACTAACATTTACCAACTTTCCTCCCAATTTACCATCAAACAATCACAAATTGAGGGTGAGGTGTGGGTGCTCCTGCACAATTCAGCTTTCAAAAACAAAGTCAATTAGGCTGGCAGACGTTTAGATCGAGCTAGCATTTGGTGGAAGAGGAAGAAAGATGACTGGAACTCTAGAGGCCCACCATACTAGATTTTGGTATTGAACCATGAGAGTAGAAGAGACATCTGATATCATGTATCAAAACATTAAGCATGCATTATTCCAACCAACAGAGAAGGAGATGATTACTTTGCTTCATTTTCATTTGCATAAGCATATCAAGGCATGGGAACGAAGAAGACTGAGGATGTCCAGTTTTATGTGGAGGTAATGGATGTGGTCCAAAATTTAGGAGGGTCAAGAAGGCCAGTGTATGATCTTGATGAAATTAAGGAAGAACAACAAGAAAGGGACATGAAAAATAAAATCAATATAGAGTTTCAAGGTTTTGTCAAGCGATTAAGAGAGCTATGGGAGCAACCTCATCTAAAATATTTTAAACTAGACTTTGATATGTACCATTTAGAGAGCTTTGTTTTCATGGAGTTCCTTTCAAATCAAGTTCTTTTATTATTCTTATGGTAGAATGATTGGTAGAGTTGGTGGAATTACCTTTCTTAGTAGTAATCACTATTAGTGAGATTGATATTGTTAACCTTGAGGGAGTAGGACTTGGGAAAAATGAATTTGATATGGCTATTTCTTTCAAAGACTTCAAGTGGGATGTACTCCACATTGACGCCATTCCTCAATATTCACTTGATGGCATAAAGGAATGGGAAAACTCCATGGTTATAAAGTATTATGAAACCAGAATGAACTTGTACTAGTAGCCAATTTTGAAGACTATTACTGATGATTCAAAGCACATCAACCATGTGGTATAGATGATTAAATCCCAAAGATGATTTGTAGCAATGAAAGAGTTTGATAAGGTAGAGAGAGCTACATTGGATACTCAGGAGAAAGTTTAGCTTTCCAAAAACAAAGCCAATTAGGCTAGAAGAGGTGTGGATTAGGCCAACATTTGCTGGAAGAGGAAGAAAGATGACTGGAACTCTGGAGGCCCACCATACTAGATTTCGATATTCAACCATGAGAGTAGAAGAGAGAGTTGATCTCATGTATCAAAACATTAAGCATGCATTCTTCTAGCTAGCAGAGAAGGAGGTGATTACTTTGCTTCATTTCAATTTGCATGACCATATCAAGGCATGGGAACCAAGAAGACCAAGGATGTCAAGTTTTATGTGGAGGTAATGGATGTGGTCCAAACTTTAAGATGGGCAAGAAGGTCAATGCATGATTGTTAACCTTGAGAGAGTATTTATGTTGAGGAAATTTCCTTTAGATGCAAGGATTCAAATCACATCAACCATGTGTGGTACAAATGATTAAATCCCATAGATGATCTATAGCAATGAAAGAGTCTGAAAAGGAAGACAAAGAAACACTGGTGACTCAAGAGAAACTTCAACTTTCAAAAACAAAGTCAATTAGGCTGGCAGACATGTGGATCATGCCAACATTTGGTTGAAGAGGAAGAGAGATGACTGGAATTCTAGAGGCCCACCATACTAGATTTCGGTATTCAACCATGAGAGTAGATGAGAGAATTGATATCATGTATCAAAACATTAAGCATGCATTCTTCCAGCTAGTAGAGAAGGAGATGACTACTTTGCTTCATTTTCATTTGCATAACCATATCAAGGCATGGGAACCAAGAAGACCAAGGATGCCAAGTTTTATGTGGAGGTAATGCATGTGGCCCAAACTTTAGGAGGGATAAGAAGTTCAATGTATGATTGGTATAGGAGCACCATTCAATAGGTTTTGTTCATCAAGGAAAATAAGGAGTAGAATATCATAAATTTACTAAAACCGGCTCAACCTTGTACATTTGAAAGTTTTGAGTCAATAAAAATGGATTTTTGACCCATTCCTTTTTCTATAGCCTCTGTAACTTGAGGAATGGGTCTACACTAACATTATTAAGGTGTGGGAATGATGTGTTAGTGTTGGGGAGGTTTGAAAGTGAGATGGGTGTGAAACCCGTGTGTGTAAAAGTGAGCTTTCTTTAAGAAAAATGGTGGTTTTGAAGAGTTAAATTGTGTTTTTGTGTAGGGAAGCAATATTTTATGATTTTTTGAGCTTGTGTAGGGTATCACAAACTTTTTTGAGTAATTTATAGGTTGTGGTTAGCTTTGGAAGTATCATTTTCAATAAACCCCTAGGGTTTAGGCTACAATAGAGGGTTTTGTGGTTTACCCATTCTACAGTGGTATAACTGAGATCTAATTGTAGATTTTGAAGTTTTTGAAACCTTATAATTGCTTCCCAAAGAGTTGGTAAGGTTTGGATAAGTTTAGAGTATAGACCCTTTGTTCAACTGGATTGATCCCTTAAGGGTCCAAACGAAAAAATGGATGCAAACTTTAGCATGAGGTTAATCGAACAAAGTGATGCTTAGAAACTTCTCATTTGATCCGATGGGATCATGTCAGGCTCCCCTACAATAACCTCTCTCATTTTTCATTATCTTGGAGTGGTTTTCCCGTGGTGTCCAGTTTTCAGTTGATGAAAAAAATGTCAAATGAAAGCAGTGAAAAGTTGCAAAGTGGTGCAACTTTGGTTTTGTAACTCGTGTGACCAAACAGAATGTTCCAACGTGTCTAAATAGGAATTATTATGCTAGGAATGGTCCTCTTTCACACCCAAACACGCGGAATCACTCTGAACTATGTTCAACCAAATTGATCCCTTAAGGGTTCAAAGGGAAAAATGACTGCAAACTTCAACATGAGGTTACTTAGACACCGCGAAGCTTAGAAAATTATCATCTAATCCTATGGGATCTTGTTTAGCCCCTCTACAATAACCTCTCTTGGTTTACATTATCTCAGAGTGGTTTTCCTGTGGTGTTGAAGTTTCAGTTGATGAAAAAAGTGTCAAATGGAAGCAGTGGAAAGTTGCAAGGTGGTGCAACTTTTGTTTTACAACTTGTGTGACAAAATAGACAATTCCAACCTGTCTGAATAGGAATTTTTACGCTAGGAATGGTCCTCTTTTGGACCCAAACATGCGAAATCGCTCTGAGCTACGTTCAACCAGATTGATCCCTTAAGACTCTAGAGGCAAAAATGGCTGCAAACCTCAACATGAGGTTATTTGGGCATCGTGATGCTTAGAAAATTCTTGTTTGATCCCATAGGATCATGTTGGGCCCCTCTACAATAACCTATCTCAGTTTTTGTTATGTCAAAGTGGTTTTCCCGAGGTGTCCGGATTTCAGTTGATGGTAAAATTGTCAAATAAAAGTAGTGAAAAGTTGCAAAGTGTTGCAACTTTCGTTCTGCAACTCATGTGACCAAACGGACTGTTCCAATGCATCCAAATAGGAATTTTTATACTAGGAATGGTTCTCTTTCACACCCAAACAGGCAGAGTCGCTCTGAACTACGTTTAACTAGATCAATCCCTTAAGGGTCCAAAGGGGCAAAATGGCTGCAAACTTCAACATGAGGTTACTCAGACACCATGATGCTCAGAAACTTAGCATATGATCCTATGGGATTATGCTAGGCCCCTCTACAATAACCTCTCCTAGTTTACGTTATCTCAAAGTGGTTTTCCCGTGGTGTCGAAGTTCCAGTTGATGAAAAAAGTGTCAAATGGAAGCAGTGGAAAGTTGCAAAGTGGTGCAACTTTCATTCTGCAATTCATGTGACCAAACGAACTATTCCAATGTGTCTGAATATGCATTTTTACACTAGGAATGGTCCTCTTTCACACCCAAACATGCGGAATCGCTCTGAGCTATGTTCAACCGGATCGATCCCTTAAGGGTCTAAAGTGTGAAATGGCTGCAAACTTCAACATGAGGTTACTCAAACATCGTGATGCTTAGAAAATTCTCATATGATCCCATGGGATTGTGTTGGGCCCCTCTACAATAATGTCTCTCAATTTTTGTTATCTTAGAATGGTTTTCCTGTGGTGTCAAGATTTCAGTTGATGGAAAAAGTGTCAAATGGAAGCAGTGGAAAGTTGCAAAGTGGTGCAACTTTCATTCTGCAACTCATGTGACCAAAAAAATTGTTCCAACACGTTCAAATAGGCATGTTCATGGTAGGCATGGTCCTCATTCTCACCCAAACACGCGGAATCGCTCTAAGCTATGTTCAACTAGATCGATCCCTTAAGGGTTTGAGTGTAGTATGTTGAAATAGGCCATTCCACCTATTGTTCAAGCTGTGTCTTGATGATATGGGCCTCATGTAAGTAGGATAGGGAGTAGGAATAAGAAAATAGCATTAGTAAGGGCATTGGAAGAGATTACTAACATTGCCTTTGTTGAAAATTCAAAATTGTGGCTCCTTCAAAGCAAGGCTAGAAGAGGTGAAAAGAAGAAATTGCTTGAAAATAAGTTAGAATAGGTTGGAAATAGGGTGAGATTATGGAGTTTGATGTGTTCAAAAAATCTACAAGGATAGGGGAGGTCAAAAGTATGTTATGGCATGACATGCCCTAGTTGGGAAAATAGGGGTTTTGAATGAAAAAGAGAGGTTTGAGGGAGTAAACGTGGGTAAAGTCAAGGGGAAACATAATTGGTGGTCAATTAAGTTTGTGTAGGAAAAATGAAGAGTGTTGGAATAGGTTTTGAGGTTTAGGTTTGGGGGTTCGGTTTTCCGGTTTGGCCAAACATTTTTGGAGGGGGGTTCAGTTCATTTTGGGTTCGTTGGTACAAAAAAAATGTAAAAAAAAATATATATCTATGCAACCTAGAAGCATGAATTAGGATTAGAATTTCACATATCATCATATAAAAAACAAAACCACAATAAAATTGAATGTCATTTAAAACAACAAAATTGGCAAAAAAAAGTGTTTATAACCTGCAAAAAAATGTGAATAAAATCACATTGATTTTTGCATGAAAAAAAACCATGAGACCATAGCTTGTTGCTTACTATTATGCTTTGATATTTTTCCAAGCATCCATAGCTTGTTAAAGTACCTTTTAGGCTTTTAGCCAGAAGCAAGGAAGTGAATTATTTTGAAAAATGCTTTGGTAGACATGTGTGAAAAATGGTAGCATACAAGTAAATGAACTGTTGAAAAAATTCCTCAAAGAAATGTGGTCTCATATGATGGAATGGCATGATGAATGCCATGACAAGAAAATTGCTATGGATTGTCATGGCATTCAACCACCATTGGGACCACATTTCTTTGAGGCTTTTATTCAAACAGTTCGCTACCTTGTCTATGCCATTGCTTATTATTATGATTTGATAGATTTTTTCCAAGCATCCATAGCTTGTTTGGAAGCACCTATTTTAGGCTTTTAGCCATAGTAGCAAGGAGGTGAACTGTTTGATAAAATGATTTGGTAAACATGTATGAAAAGTGTGGTAGCATACATAAGGCAGCGAACTATTTGAAAAAATGCCTCAAAGAAATGTGGTCTCATGGTGATGGAATGGCATGACGAATGCCATGACAAGAAAATTGCTATGGATTGTCATGGCATCCCACCACCATTGAGACCACATTTCTTTGAGGCTTTTATTCAAATAGTTTTCTTCCTTTTCTATGCTATTGCTTATTATTATGCTTTGATAGATTTTTTCCAAGCATCCATAACTTGATTGGAAGCACCTATTTTAGGCTTTTATCCATAGCAGAAAGGAGGTGAACTATTTGATAAGATGCTTTGGTAAACATGTATGAAAAATGTGGTAGCATAGGTAAGGAAATGAACTGTTTGAAAAAATGCCTCAAAGAAATGTGGTCTCATGGTGATGGAATGGCATGACAAATGCCATGACAAGCAAATTGCTATGGATTGTCATGGAATTCCACCACCATTGAGACCACATTTCTTTGAGGCTTTTATTCAAACAGTTCACTACCTTGTCTATGCTATTGCTTATTATTATGCTTTGATAAAATTTTTCCAAGCATCCATAGCTTGTTTTGAAGCACCTATTTTAGGCTTTTAGCCATAGCAGCAAGGAGGTGAACTGTTTGATAAAATGCTTTGGTAAACATGTATGAAAAATGTGGTAGCATAGACAAGTCAGCGAATTGTTTGAAAAAATGCCTCAAAGAAATGTGGTCTCATGGTGATGGAATGGCACGACGAATGCCATGACAAGCAAATTACTATGGATTGCCATGGCATTCCACCTCCATTGAGACCACATTTCTTTGAGGATTTTATTCAAACAGCCCATTGCCTTGTCTATGCTATTGCTTATTATTATGCTTTGATAGATTTTTTCCAAGCATCCATAGCTTGTTTTGATGCACCTATTTTAGGCTTTTAGCCATAGCAGCAAGGAGGTGAACTGTTTGATAAAATGCTTTGGTAAACATGTATGAAAAATGTGGTAGCATAGACAAGGCAAAGTAACTATTTGAAAAAATGCCCCAAAGAAATGTGGTCCCACAGGATGGAACACATGACTAATGCCATGACAAAAATTACTATGGATTGTCATGGCATTCCACCACCATTGAGACCACATTTCTTTGAGGCTTTATTCAAAAAAGTTTGATGCCTTGTCTATGCTATTGCTTTATTATTATGCTTTGATAGATTTTTCCAAGCATCCATAGTTTGTTTTGAAGCACCTATTTTATGTTTTCTTTAGCCATAGCAAGGGAGGTGAACCTATTTGATAAAATGATTTTAGTAAAAATGTATGAAAATGTGGTATAGACAAGGCAACAAACCTGCTTGAAAAATAATTCTCAAAGAAATGTGAATCCCATGGTGATGGAATTCCATGACAATCCATAGCTTGTTTGAAAGCACCTATTTTGTAGGCTTTTAGCCACAAGGTGAAGGAAATGAACTATTTGATAAAATTATTTGGTAGACATGTATCAAAAAATGTATAGTATAGACAAGGTAGTGAATTATTTGAAAAATCTCAAAGAAATGTGGTCTCAAGGACTGCCAAATAAGCAAATGCAATTGGGAGCTGTTCTAGTTATTAGTTATGCAATGTGAAGTAATTGAATAACTGCTTAGGCTGACTTTGTAAAAACTATATTGTAATTGAAATTTTGTCATCTATTAGCATCTAGTTATTAGTTATGCAATGGGAAGCAATGCTTTGAGTTTGAAAGATGTGCAATGCAATGCAATCAATATTATGAATATAAACTACAAGAATCTATTTTACAATTCTATTTAGTGAACTCTTTTATTTTATTCTCTCTATATCTCTATGCTATGAAATGACTTTTAACTTTTTAAAAAATTTTTATCTCTTTGTCTGCTCTTTTTTAACCTTTTTTAAATTTGGATTATTTCATTTTTTCTAAACTTTTTTCCCAATTTTTCTAAAAAATCTTATACTTTGGTTTCCATTCATTTTTTCCCAAAAGATTTTGCTGCTATGCATAAACACATTGTCTTTTTAATATCAAGGATACTTTTGAACTCTGGTGCATTTATTAATCTAAAAGGAAAAGTCTTTTCCCTAATTTGTATAGAGCTTGCTTTTGAGCATTATTGTAAAAGAGCAAATATGGAGCACCATCGATAAAAAAGATTTGTATTAACCAAATAGCCATGTACACATTATCAATATATGTCGATATAAGTATAAAATATAGTTACAAAATAGCCATATAGGCTTACGCTCGAATGCCATATAGGCATACAATGTCAAATATATCTAATACAAGATATGTACAAAATTTCCATGTCTAGGCATACAACAAAGGGCTTTGGAATCAAAATTCATTTCTCTCCATGCTCTGGAAATAAATTATTTCCCTTTCTTTGGTGATCTGATGGTGATATGTTTGTCACTCATTTCTGCTATGCTCGAGGAGTGCTCCTGTTGCTCCTATAGTTTAGCTCCTGGTGAAGTTTTAACTGTTACAATAAGAAGTAAAGACATTAATATATAGAAATTAAATTATAAGAAATGATATATTTAACAAAATAATCACTTATAGCCATCTCATGATCACTCTCCACGATGGAAATATTTTCATGTCGATGCTCAGGCATGCTCAAGCCCTATATAAACCATCCAAATAGGAATTAAATTGTGAATCAGTAATGGTTTGATTTTTCACTAGAACTAACATCTATAACAACAAATGTAAATTGAAATTTAGTAATTTTCCTCATACCTCCTCTATCAAAGCCATGGAGGATTGTATAGTGGATGAAACACTAATATCCATTGCCCTTGTAACATTTGGAGGTGTTCCCACAACCAACATCTGAAAATAAAAAAACAAATTATTTAATCACAAAAAAGTTGCAATAGCGAGATCCACATCATGAATTATAATGTATGAGATCTAATGAACAAAATTTTGAGTACAAGTATTAAACTATGTATTTTTGGTAGGCCTTGGTAGTTTGATAGGAAGACCGAGCATGATGGGGAGAAGAACACATACTCCACTGTGAAGGATGGGAAGACTTACAACCTTTCACCTCTCCTAGAAGAAGACAAGGCAAAGCATGAAGGGCCTAGTGTTTTGATGGTGGGTGAGAAGGATTTCATGAAGACCTTGAAGGAAGGAAGAGGAAGAGGATTCTTCCTAATTATGAAGTGAAAAAGTGAAGCATATTTTCCCACAAAGAAGAAGGAAGATGCACCAAAGGAAATCCAAGAGTTGTTGGAAAGTTACAAGGACATAACGGTGAATGAATTACCTAGTTCCCTACCTCCAATTAGGGATATAAGCCACCATATTGATCTGATTCCAAAGGCTACGTTTCCCAATAAGGCTGCATACAAGATGACACCTGCTCAAAATGAGGAGATTGCAAGACAAGTTCAAGAGTTGATGGATAAAGGGCTAGTGAGGAAGAGTTTGTGCCCATGTGTTGTTCCTACTATCCTAGCACCAAGGAAGGATGGGAATTGGATGCTTTGCACTGATTCAAGAGCCATTAATAGGATCACAATCAGATATAGGTTCTCGATCCCAAGAATGGAGGACCTCATGGATTGTTTATCAGGAGCAACTGACTTTTCCAAGATTGATCTAAAGAGCAGGTACCATAAGATAAGGATCAAAGAGGGGGATGAATGGAAGACAACTTTTAAGACTAATGAAGGGCTCTATGATTGGTTGGTGATGCCCTTTGGGTTATCAAATGCCCCTAGTACATTTATGCGCCTTATGAATGAGGTATTGAGACCTTTCATTGGAAAGTTTGTTGTAGTTTATTTAGATGACATCCTTGTGTTTAGCAGGTCTAAAGAAGAATATTTGAAGCACCTTGACATGGTACTAAGGAGGTTACAAGAGGAGAAGTTGTTGATCAACATGGAAAAGTGTGAATTCATGAATGAAGAACTAGTCTACCTTGGTTTTGTCATCTCCAAGGGAAGTTTGAAGATGGATCCTTCAAAGGTGGATGCTATTCTTACTTGGCCAACACCAAAATCCATGGGAGATGTGATAATCTTCCATGTACTTGCAAGCTTTTATAGAAAGTTCATCAAGAACTTTAGCCAAATTCGTGCAACAATCTTGGACACCATCAAAGGAGGTAACAAAGGTAAGTTTTCTTGGACCAATGAGGCTGATAAAAGTGTTTGAATATCTAAAAATGAGAGTAGCACAACAACCTATACTTGTGCTTCCTAATTTTGATAAAGTTTTTACCATTGAGTGTGATGCTAGCAATCAAGCAATAGGGGCTATTTTGAGCCAAGAAGGCAGACCGGTTGCATTTTACAGTGAGAGGTGGAATGAAGAAAAGAGGAAGTATTCTTCCTATGATTTGGAATTGTATGCTATGGTCCAAGCCCTCAAAAAGTGGAGGCACTACTTGTTACCTAAATATTTTTTTGTTTATACTAATAATCATGCCTTGAGTTTTTTGAATGCACAGGAAAAACTCAGTCATAGGCACATGAATTGGGTAGAATCTTTGCAAACCTATAATTTCATAATAAACCATAAAAAGGGACATAAAAAATAAGGTGGTAAAAGCTCTCAGTAGAAGGGTACTTGTAGTGGAAGAGATCCAACTCCAAAGCATGGGGGTTGAAGCATTGAAGGATATGTATCATGAAGATTCAGATTTCAAGGAGGTATACAATGTTTGTGAGTAGCATTTGAATTCTTTTTATGGTGAATTCTCTAACTTTTTATTGTAGAATGGTTTTCTCTTCAAAGGAAGCCAATTGTGTGTGCGTAAATGCTCAATGAGGGAGAATATCATAAAGGAGAAACACAATGGGAGTCTTGAAGATCACTTTGGCCTTGACAAGACCTTAGAACAAGTTAGGAGATTTTACTATTGGCCAAAGTTGCAAGTGGATGTGAGAAGGCATGTGGAAGGTTGCACAATATGTCAAAGGGAAAAGGAAACTTCATCAAATGTAGGGATCTATCAGCCACTACCCATTCCCAATAGGCCTTGGGAGTGTGTAAGTATCGACTTTGTCTTGGGGTTTCCTAGAACCCAAAAAGGTTTTGATAGTATCTTTGTAGTAGTTGATAGATTTAGTAAGGTGGCACATTTTCTTCCTTGCAAATGCACCAATGATGCATCTCATATAGCAGGTCTCTTCTTTAAGGAGGTTGTTAGGATACATGGACTACCTTTAAGAATTTTTTCTGACAGGGATTCTAAATTCATTGGTCACTTTTGGAGGACCTTGTGGAAGAAACTCAAGGAAAAAATCTATCCTTTAGTTCAGCATACCATCCACAAACGGATGGAAAAACTAAAGTGGTGAATATATCATTTGGAAACCTCTTAAGATTCCTTACCAAGGAGCATGGACAAGCTAGGGATCTGATTTTACCTCAAGTTGAATTTTCATATAATGACTCCATGAATAGGAGCATTCGTAGAAGCCCTTTTGAGGTAGTCTATGGAATGCACCCTAGAGGGGTCTATGAACTAAGAGATTTACAATGAGTTGCTAAGAGAAGTGATCGAGGTGAGGAATTTTCTGTTACAATCAAGGATATTCATCAAAAAGTGAAGGAAACCCTTCAAAAGAATGTTGAGAAGTATAAGGAAAAGGCATATCTAAAGAAGAGGAATGTCCAATTCAAGGTTGGAGACTTGGTGATGGCACACTTGAAGAAGGAGAGACTTCCAAAAGGAAAGTATACCAAACTAATGATGAAGAAGATAGGACCTTGCAAGGTGGTCTACAAGTTTGGCCAAAATGATTATGAAATAGAGCTACCTCCTGGGGTGGCAATCTCTCCTATCTTCAACATTTTTGGCATGTATCCTTTTAAAGCTTCTGTGATATGATTGAGTGCTTGGTTACTATCAAACTAATGATATGATTGATGTTACTAAATTTGGTTAAGGTGTATAAGACAGGTTTGGTGACTTTGATGGTTGGATGGGTGACTATTATGAAGCCTTTTGAGCAAATTGGTGATTAACCACAAGATGATAATCAAGATTTTGTTGTAGCAAGAGTTTGTAACCTATAAATAGACTATTGTAGTCAAAATATGGTGAGTATAGTGCTTGATAATGGACTGATAACAATAAGGTATGGCTTAGTTGATTTGTTTCCTTAGTGAATAAATGAAAGGATGAATTGTTCAAGTGTCAATAATCAGGGTATATGTTGTTTTTATGGTGGTTCAGAATGATGTGAATCTAATTGATTAAGTCAAATTTTTCTTTAATATGGGTTTTTCTTTGAATGAGTCAATTGGAATACTGATTAGTGGAATGATGAATGATGGCCTATAGAATGCCTAAGAGAATTTGAGTGGATTTTGGTTGAATGAAAAGTAGATTTATGATGAAATTATATTTGATCTTCTCTTGATTCTATTTGGGATTGAAATCCCTTGAAGAAATGATGTTGATGGTGTTTTTTGGATGCTCCGCATTAGATGTACCCTGATGATTGAGTGTTTTGATATGATGCTCTGCATCACTAACTACCTTGCCAATGATATTGCTTACTATTATGGTTTCATAGATTTTCCAAGCATCCATATTTGTCTTGGTGCACTCCTTGTACATAATACGCTTCCATGTGAAGTAATTGCATCGTGTTGCTTATGTTGACTTTCTAAACAACTATATTGTACAGTTGAAATTTTGTCATCTATCAACATCTAGTTATTAGTTATGGAATTTGAAGTAATGCTTTGAATTTGAATGATGTGTAATGCAATGTAAGCAACAATATGAATATAAACTACACAAATCTATTAAGTAGAATTCATTAGTTAAGTTCTCTTTATTTTATTACCTCCGTGTACGTTTGAGTGAATCCACTGGCACTAGGAGGTGTTTACTTGAAATCACCAATATTAGCCTATTCAACATCCAAAATCACATGTATTAAAATACCATTCGTAAAACAATGCTATTAACATGTAATAAAATTATAATTGTTTGCTAGTTACATACCCCACTGATAGGTGTACTACAGAAATAAGTAGGTGGAGGACCGGTGTATCCAGTCTCAACACTATGATCCCACAATTTTATTAAAATAATAAAACTAAATTAGTTAATCATGCATTTCATAATCAAAATTTAATAAATTAAATTCAATGAACATGCTGAATTTTACCCAACTATCAATGCCATATGTACGATGCAAAATGTCAACCATCCTCTCCATCCCCATAAAGAAGATATGGATTTAGTGTAAAATTACACACTGATCTTTCCATAGTATATGGGATCCTCAGAGGCAACCTCCAAAGTGTCAGGTAATATAAACAGCCACCCAAGATTTTGACACACATGGGTTCAAGGCCACCACCAAGACTCCCTGTATGGAATTGTGCCAATAGGCTAGTATGATGGATGACACTGGGTCAAAGCAAGGATCACGCCTGGCAATGTCTCTACTGCCAACACTCCTCCTTTCAGTAATGAAGTTACACACTGTGCTCAACAGGGTGGGCCTAGTGAGAGTTGTCTCCTTCTTCTCAAAGATAGGATCTAATCAGGCACCTGGGCCTATCCTAATCCAACCCCACCTCTCCCTGAACTCCCTCATATCAAAATAATTTTGGATTTGGTTCAATACTAACTCACCGTAGGTTTCCCAAGAAAACATTGGGGACTCTCAACACAATGATGGGTAATCAAAGACCAAGCACCACCTATCATAAAAATGGTTCCTAATCTCTTGGTGGTGGCACCAATGAATAGGAAACCTCTTCACATTGAGGCTAAGATTTTGATTTGTTCTAGGGTTAGTGAATAAAGGCACAAATCACCTTTAGTAATTTTTAAATCTTGACTTTATATTTATATGATAGTTTATCCTGCATAAGGTGCCCTAGTCACTTCACCTCCCATCTCTCACTCCTACATTTGTTGGGTTATTGAATCTACATTTTTTAACATCTCTTTCATTGAATTTGCTAGTGTCATTCTTTCTGCGGTTGAAGCATTTGGATCACTCTACCTAATAATAAGATCCTCAATTTGTTTTTTGTTGTTTTCAATTTCACTCGAATTTTGTTGAGTGCCAGGAGCATGTTGAGTAATTGGTGGGGGAGGTTGATTTTGTTGAGGAGGATTTTCATGTTCTTCTTGTTGAGGATTTTCAGGATTATTTGCATCTCCTAAAAATTAAAAAAAAAAATCAAATCTAACCTAAAACAAATAAAATCAACTTGAAATTAATAAATTCAAAACAAATAGCAAACAATACTTACCTCTTGCACCTCTTCATTGTCATGGCACCATATTTGTGAATGAAAAGCAACAATTGTTGATGAATTTTGAAGAATGCCTCCTCCTAGAATGTGAGCGTGAAACTAAGGGTTTTTGGCCGCAGGAAGAGCAGAAAAACAAAAAAGAGAAAATGAATAGCTTTCACTTCTTTTTTCTTTTAAAATGAAATAACACGAGTGCATTATAACACACTCACATTATGTCATTTCCAATCTTTTTTTGAAGTTGGCCACAAAAGTGTAACCCAACTTCATGCACCCGCCCGCATTGAAATTTTAAATTTTCACCAAATAGATTTTTTATTTTTTTAAATAAACCTAGTAGTTTAGAAACTAAATTTATTTGATACAAATTCTATTCTTACATATTTTTGAAATAATATAGATAAATTATTCAAATTTTTACGTCAAATTGCCTAACTCTGACTTTTCTAAAAAATTTGTCACTTAAGGGCCTATTTTTTCCATGATGATCCTACACATACCCGTAGCTCTCATCTCAAAAAAATAATGCCTAGGCTTGCAAGGTATAAATCCAAAAATAAAAAAGAATAACAAAATCTAAAAAAATTAGAAAAGGATTGAAAATAGTAAAGATAAAAAAATTCATCCTATAGTGAAAACCACTTCGGTGGCGCTTTGGGAAAATACCTTGTCAAAACTTACCAAATAGGCGCCTTGTGTAAATAAGCACTTTCCATCCACCATCGATTATTTGGCTTGTTCAAAATTTCTTTCCATCACATTCATCCTTCATCCCATTCATTCCACCTCCCATCCATGCTTGTATCATGTTCCCCTTTAGTACTTCTAGGCACATTCCTAAGGTCAGTTTGTTCTACCTATATTGAGGTAGTCTATTGCATCACGTTGGTGGCATTTTTTATACCTAAATTTGATTAGGTTCATGTATATTTTTTAAGTCTTTCATAACATCGAAAAATCGAAAAACATTCATAAAATCAAAAAACCAAAAAAAACTCATAAAATCAAAAAATCCAAAAAATCATACATCCTACATCATCATACATTGCATATAGAAAATGATAGTAAAAAAGAAAGGGGTAAACCCACAAAAATGGTTTACAATTCTAGTGTGGAAAGAAAATTCCAAAAAATGCCCCCATGCAAAAATCTTTGGTTTTTGGGGATTCTAATCATTCATAAACAGAATTGAGAACATTAATAATCCTATAACTGAGGATTTCTTTTAGGATTAGATTAGATTCAAGTTATCAAATCAATGCGAAAGACAAAATCCAAAGTAATTACAAAGAACAAAGGAAGCAAACGTAAATGAAACAAGTATACCAAATAGTTGTTACAGCCTCCATGATTCACCTTTGTAACACCTCCTTGCTTGTTGGTTGATGTGTTGCCCTCAGATTGGATGAACGAGCAATCTGAAAATATATGCCTATGTCCTACACCAAGTTTTGAAGGATTTGCACAAATGTCCAATGCCTATGCATGCCTGAATGATTATGATAAAAAATGACTCTAAAGTTCCAAATTAATCTAAGTATTAATATGCCAGAATATTGTAATCTATGTGCGTAATGTAGAAATGAGAGGAAAATGACATTTTATAGAAAATTCCATTTTGAATGGACGGGTGAGATTGATTTCTGACTAAGACCTAAAATAAGAGGCCCAGATTAAATCTGATAATCCCTAATTAGGGTTAGGGAAAAATCATTAAGTGAGCGGTCAAGATGTCACCTGAGAGAATCGAATTGGCGGTGGAGAATAAATGAGATAAACTAATTAGAAAATAAGGATTTTTGAAAATCAAGAAGATAAAGACTGCCTGATTTGTGAGATTCGAAAAATCAAGAAGATAAGAGTTGGACTAAAGATCAGATTTGGAAAATCAAGAATCTACCCGATTACTTGATTTTTTGAAGATTAGTTACCATTTTGAATTAAATTAATTCAAAATAATGATTTTGTGAGACAATAAATAATCTTTTTCAGATTATTTACCAAAATGGACTGAAAGTTAAGAAAGTGATGGCATTTTAAATAATTTCATTTATTTAAAATGAGAGGAATATTAATTTTGACAATTAAATAATTAAAGATAATTATTTAATTTAGCGGATAATATTAATTAATTAAATAAATTAATCAATTCATTTAATTATGATAGTTAGTGACATATTAAATAAATAAACAAAACTTATTTATTTAATAATCAAGAAGAAATATATGACAAAGTAATCAAATAAATTAAGAAATTTATTTAATTAAGGGAAGACTTAGGACAATTAATGATTTATTTAATAAATAAATAAAATTCATTTATTTAATAATCTTGAAGAATTTGTTAAAGATAGAATTAATTAAAAAATTATAAATTATTTAATTAATAGTTGAATGGATCAAGGACATAAATTAAATGTATTAATTATGCTAGGACGAAAGTGGTAAAAATGAAGCTTGCAGGCCTAGGTCATTTTTAAGTGTCTACATTTTGCCCCTCTTTGTCATAATGTAGCATGTCACATTGTGACAAAGAAAATAAGTCAAAAATATGCCCCAGTGCAAAATAAGATGAGGAAGAATGATGAGGAGGGTTATGGTATGCCCCCTCGAGAGGAAAGATAGGTTCCAAGAACATGGGTGTGCTCTCGAAATGGATGATAAGACAAGAATATGAAGAGACAAAGAAATGTTAGTGCAAAAGATATGGATGATGATATAGATGTGATGCCTATATGAGATGAGTGAGAGAAGATGGCAAGACAAAAGAAGATGCATGTTAGTTCCTAGACCAAATCCTTCAAATTCTGACCATAAGACTTTAATATTTATTGCTCTTAATCATCATTGGGCAGTAAAAATGACACAAATGGACAACAAACACTATGATATGACGTAGACCAAGGTGTGCAAGGTCATCCACTTGAAAAACAGATAGTCACAGACAAGGAATGTCCTAACTCATACTAAGGGCGAAGTTGCCCCAGTCTTTTTGTCAAGACAATCCATAGACAACAGTCAAAGAAAATAAAATAGGCCAGGATACGTCATCGCACCTCTAAATCCTTCATGGGACATCCTCAAGGTAGCTAGTAACATGACCACAAAGAAAAGACAGTAAAAGGATAAGACAAAATAGCCAAAATAGTCAAAATATAAGACAAGATAGACCAGAAAAATTAACAGCCATTTAATTTTGTTTGCCAATGTTTGTTTGCAAAGATTGAATTCTTGCCAGTTTGATAGTTTTGACAGTTTAAGAGTTTTGCCAATTTGACGGTGTTGACAGTTTGACAGGGCCTATTGTCAAGAAGGACACATCCTGAAAAAGGCAAAGGACATTTTGACGAGGTCTAACTCCAAGAAGAACACATCTTGAAGAGGACCAAAGAGTGATGAGACTAACATTGTTTTGACTAATATGTTTTGGCAAGTTGACTGATGTTGACTGTATGATTGATTGGACTGTGTTGTCTAATTTTGACCAATTTTGACATTGATGTTTCAAATGACTATCTTGTGTCTGAGTTTGACTATGTCTGACTTATTTGACCAATGTGACGATTGTGACAAATGCCATGATTTTATTTGGACCAACCTAAAAGGACCGACCTAATGTCTCGGGAACTCATCGACTGATGGCCTTGCCTACGTAGCAAATGTGCAGAGACAACGTAGTTCGACAATGACATGGACTGATTGACATGACTGACTTTGACTCCATTTTTTAGGATTTTGACATTGAATTGGATGTTTTTGTGTTGTTTCAGGACTTTATGATTTTTAGGTCTTTTTTCAGGACTTTATATATTTTTAGGATTTTTTCAAATTTTTAGGACTTTTTCAAGACTTTTTGATGTTTTTGTTCTTTTTTCAAGACATTTTACCATGTTTTTGGTCTTTTTGAATGGTTTAAGGGGATAATGACAAATGCATGTGACTGATTCCTACACATGAGAATCCAAGGACAAACATGATTGTGCCCCTAGTCAAGTCGAATACCAATTGATAGGTGATGACAACATTGTTTGACATGGGAAGGACACATCCCGAAACAACATGAGGACGATGACGATAATGTGACAAAAGTATGGAGGTCTATAGCCGGGCCAGGAATGCAGTCAAGTAAAATTTTGGATAATGTGCTTGTATGGATTAGACTCGTTGCATTTGGAATGACTTGGTCAGGACTAGATGGGATGATGATTATCCTTAGATCGTTTGACAAGGGAAAGCCAAGATATGTGACAGACATGAAAGGATGATAGGGTGGCCTTGGTAAAATACGGGAGACATGAGACTAATGGAATTGTCATATGATTTTCAAGGACTATGTCGTATAAGGACAATACGACTATGATGGTTAATGACCTGGTGTTTCGTGAATTGTGTATGACCGAAGGATAGACATGTCAAGAGTTTTCCCAAAGCATGATTTATGTGTGTCAGTTTTATGTCAAGACCGAGGTGTGGAAATGATAGGGCTTAGATGGACGTAAATGTCATGAGGAAGGCATAAGAAATGAGACGACTTGCCCCCAAGTGTAAGAGTCCACATAGATGATTTATTTTACACATGACACCTGTTTGTCAAGTTTTCATCATGGTACTTATCCAGGGTGCCTGTTTGCCAGGTTTTCACCATTGGATGAAATTTTTCTCTTTAGTATTTTCTTGACTTTTTGATTTTTTTGGTGTCACCAAGATGCCCTGTCATTTCAAGCCAACAATCAAGGTAGATTTATTTTATCATTTCAATTTTTTTTTTTTTTTGTATTTCTGATTTTGTGGATAGTCAGGATGCTTTAGATGACCACTGCCTATTCTGAATTCACTGATGATGCTGATGTAGAGACTGGTGCCATGATATGCCAATAATGTCCTATCTAAAGTAGTTGTCTTGCCAGGATCGTAGCGCTTGTATACAAGTGATCGATGTCATTGTGATCCTTTATGATACTAGAGTTGGCCTTATCAGAATACACACATCGCGATAGAGTGCCATGAGAGTCCTTGCGGTAAAGAGTTGATGCCAAGATGTGACAGATTTTTGACGTGGGATCATTAGACTTTAAACAAGATGTAGGGTTATGACAAATGATGGTAGACGTGGAAAGATTGTTTGGACGTTTGGATGAATGAATTTTTATTTTCCAAACTTGGGATGGTGTATGACGAATTTTGGAGGGAGGATTTTTGGAACCAACACTCTTAGATGCCTTGTTTGATGACCATTCTGAAGGAGGTGGACATGTGTTATATGTGGGAGTCCTCTTGTCTTGTGGCTCCACATTGTGATTGACTTTTGTATTTGACTTGGTGTCTTTGTTTGATCCATCTTTCTTTGGGATCCATTTTAATTTCACTTGTCCACTTGTCCTTTTGTTTGATTCAATGGCCTTTGACATTTGATTTTTATCTTTTGACTTTTAAGA
>VDFB02105785.1:331230848-331264620 GCA_007258455.2 Sequoia sempervirens
ACCTTTACATTTCCATCTTATAGGTATTTTCATGTTTATGCCATTGAAGGCTTCATTCCATCATATTGACAACATTTGCCAAGACATGGAAACTTCATAAAACTATCAACCTAACATGACTCAAAACACTTCCTAATGGTCTTTTGAGACCTTATTACATCACACTCATGATTACAAATAAAAAATTCATCACTTGACCACCTAATGGTCCTAGCTATCCTTGGTGCTCCTGTACCATACAGCCGGCCATGAAAGCTTTCCAAGTCTCTTGGAATTCTGCAACACCTTGACCTGCAACAAATCTCTGATGATCCTCCTTGTTCCTTCCATTGCTCCCTCTTGCCTTCATCTTCACCTTAGGCTTGGAATTTTCCTTGTAAAACAATTCCTCTCTTGACTGATCACCTTGAACCTGCACCTTCCTGCTATGTCCTATCATCCATGGTTGCATCCAATTTCTCCTAACTTGTTCCATTGTGTCACTTACCTCCAAACAATCCACTCTATGTCCTTTTATTTTCACCCTTGGCTTCACCTCCATCAACATGATCATCAAAACAAGGAAGTAATAAAGAACTCCCTTCACTCTATTCCTCCTATCCATCCTCTTCACCATCTACTTCAGGTTCTCCCATATAGGAACCATTGCCACAATTGCATACAATTTCCACATTAGTACTCTTTCCCATCTAGGACCATCAACTATCCTAGCCTCATCTTTTTCTTTCTTCTCCATTTCATTTGGAGATCCCACTCTCACCTTTCCTCTAGCATTCACTTGGAAAACATTTATCAACATCTCTTCCTTAGTCGAGCTTCTATCTTTGAGTCATTCAAACACTTTTTATTTTCAATTTCACCTTCTATGGTGACTGCACCTTCTACAAACTCTATCTTAGACCTTTCCTTTGATTTTTAACATTCCACTTGATGCATCACATCCTCTGATCTCTTATCCTTCACTGAACTCTTTTCTAACATTGTATTTTCAGGCTCTTTATCTTCTTGTCCCTTTAGTGGACCACTTACCGCATCTACCATGCTTTCCACGCACTTATCTTTATCCTCAACTATCATACATTCTTCCACTGGCCTTTTATCTAGGCTCTTTGCAACTTCCATTTTTATGACCTGCATCAAATTTTTTTTCTTGTCTTCTTTTTCTTTCCCCCTATATGGGTTCTTTGCATCTAGACTTTAAATCAAATCTCCCTTTACCTATGCATGTTCTAATTTAAATGTCACTGTTTCTACAATGCTTGTCTGCTCCTTGTCTCTCTTTATCTACAGGGGACACAACATTTCCCCTATCATAATTTCTTTATTCTTGACAAGCCCTTCATGGCTTTCCTCAATCCATCCACACTCTTTTTTTTGGAGTTATGGACAGACACTGAGAGGGGGGGTGAACCAGTGTCTAAATTTTTTCAACTTTGACCAATATTTTTAATTTTGATTTCCTTTTCTTTCAACAATAGAGTAGAGTAATCACTTTTGAAAGGACAAAGATATGACAACATTAACTCAGTCTATTAGACAAATTATGAAAATATGATTTGAGTGAGATATCTTGCATTTTCCAAAACAGTTATGGATGACATTTGATTAACAATCAAAGCATGATGACAGTGTAGGTGCAACTCATAAGACTGTGTAAATGATGATCAAAATTATTGACTCACTTCTTAAACAATTGAATTGAATGCAGCTTTAAAGACAAGAAAGGTATTGAGACAACAAACACCTTTAGCAAATTATAACTATTCTTGAGCAATGAATCAAATGAGAACTTTTAAGCTTCCTTTAGAATTAGACTCTTCAGCAATGACTTGTGCAAGATATTTGAACTAAATATTTGCAAATATGAACTATCATTCAAAAATGTTCACACTGATAAAAAATATCACAATCAAGAAACATTATGACACCAAAACAAAAAGACCATAAGAAAAAGGATTTACCGAGTGGAAAACCCTCTTGGGGTAGAAAAACCACTCCAAAACTGCCTTACTAGATTAATCTTCAAAAACCACTATTAACAATGCCTTATAGGCCAATTTCTGAGCACCAACTCAAGGAGCACCAACCCCTCATTTTGAAATACCAATTTCAAGGAACATCAACACCTCAAATTATTTTCAGAACAATAATAATATATCAGAGGATCTCTCTATTTTCAGTTAAGCTCATAACTCTCTGCTTCGTCTACCTAATACCCTAGGAACAACATTCCAGAATTACATCCAGTCCCCTCCTTTTTACAGTTTTTCAATATTGGTTTTTATATACATTTCAAGTATGTCTGTCATAAAGAAGAATCTTCAAAGATTCATTTATCAGAGGAAACTGAAACTCTCTTGCCATTTTAGGAATGTGTCAGAAAAGTAAATGTTTGCAGGAGTAATGCCTATCCAATAGGATGTCAATAAATTGACAATCATAAATCAAAGTGAAATTAATTTGCTAATACAAGAGTCGTTTCACCCAGCTAAGAGTTGTCCTCAATACTGCAGAGAGTAACATTTAATGAGCACAAATATCATTTAGAAACCAACTTTTGATGACCCAAATGCCCATTCGATTGTTTCTAGACAACCCTAAATTTCAAACTTGAATTTCAGAAAACCCATAATCAGAAAACAACAAATCTGAAACATATGAAATTATTTCACTGCTTAAGAAGCACGACTGCCCACCACTGTAAAACATAACCTCTAATGCATGAATAACAACATTATGTCAGGACATCATTTTCCACATTAGTAACCAAAATGCAAAGAGCAGTTCTAAAGAAATGGTGAATATAGACCAGTATGTGCACCATGAAACACATAAATACCAGATATTCGATGCCAACCAATGATGTCGGTCTGCAACTATATTTAGAAATTCCATGTTGGCCACAATGTTTGAGCCTTCGTTAATCATTCGCCGAGACAACTAGATAGTCCTGCCGAAGGCAATTAAATCGCCAGTCATTCCCCTTAGTTATCGCTTTCGCCATAACCCATCAGAGTCGGGGAAAAGACATAAGGAATACATTATGTCACACCGAGATTCCCTTTTCATTTCATTCACTGTTGTTGTAACCTTTGATATCGGAAAGACCCTATGTAGATCACACTGTGTTTCACTGAAAGCACTTTTATCTCTTATGTGTCACTGTGACATTCTGTTGTCGGGAAGGCGTTTCATAGGTTTGATTAAGTTTCACTGAAAGACTTTATCCCTTGTAAGTCACTGTAACATAATGGTTCTCTCGCTGATGCATCCTTCTATCTTATGAGTGTCGCTATAGCATACCCTCATTGGGGAGACCTCTCGTAGAATGCTTGAGTCATACCAAAATTCACCAACCATCTTGTGTGTCACTGAGAAAAATCAATCTTCATGCCGACAAAGTCCTTTTGTGTTCCATTGGTGAGACTGGAGGTCACTCGTCGAGACCTCATGCTGAAAACCCTTACTCTTACCGAGATGTATACCTTTATGTTGTTGGTCGGTATAAGAAATCAAACTCGCCAAGACCTTTCTTCATTGCATAAGAGTCATACCGAAATATTTCTTTTGTTTTATGTGTTGCTGAGACATATCAATGTCGGGGAGACCTCTCGAAGAGCACACTATGTCATACCAAAAATCTTTATGCACAAGTCGGTAAGACACCACAAAATCGCTATGACATTTCAGCGAAGCCACAACCTTTGCCGATAAGACCTTTCGGTACACGGTCGGTGAGACAATATGTCTTTAGTGAGGCCACATACCAAATATAACATTCTTGTCGATATGTTCATTTTCCTTTGGTCGATGTAACAATTCAAACTCGCCAAGACACAATGCCGATGAAGGATCACTTACGTCGATGAACCACCTCAAGTATTAGTCGGTGAGACTCGACTCATTCGAAAAGACCTCTCCTCGGTGAAAAATACTCATGCCGATAGACCTTTCCTCTTTCGCTAAAACCACGTGAATGTCCTTCCGATAGATGCCTAGAGATGGATCCTGATCGCTGTGACATCAAATAAGTCTTGCCGACAGGCAAAACAGACTCATACAAGCAGAAAAACAATATGGATCAAGAAACCCTTGACCAACACATCCCGATATGAACTTTCTTGCCACCGAAACAATGTATAAAAAAGATAACTTGAGACTACATGAAGCTCAAACTGAACAATACCATGAGATATAAAAAATTTGAATGTAAACTATCCACTGAATGCCAAAACATGTAAACCATATAGACAAAATTGTACCAAGATAAAGCATGAGAAACCAATCTAAAACATTCAACAAGTAGAATCAATTGAAAGGGATTTTGTCATCAAGGACAAACCATATGATCACAACTGAGAACCAACAAAATCCCCCTTTGTCCTTGATGGCAAAACACAAATGAATCTCCCCATTTTTGCCTCAATGACAAAGGATAGGAGAGAAGAATGTGCAATTCCAGTAAACACAACTGAGAAGCCAACCAAATACCATAAGAACAGGCTGCAAATAGAGCAATAGTGCAGCAGACATATTTGCAGGAGAGCAGTAAGATTGTAACTTGCTGGAATCATAGCAAAAATAACAATATGTCCTTTTCAAGAATCTCGGTCCATATCATCAATGCCAAAGCAATGGTACCAAAATATTATAATGTAACAAACCAAATTGATAGCTAAAGATTGAAGACCTGTTACTTGAACATACCACCTTCTTTGACATGTTTGATTAGGGCACATTCAAGACCACCTACTCCACATTCAATTTGATTAACTTCAATCTAGCAATACCAGAATTTGAGCACAAACAACCAACCTCTTCTCAACACAAGTAACCTCAGTTGCTGTCCATGACAATACACAGCAAAGACCAATGATACTGGTTATTCTTCTTCAAACGACACACATCATTTTACTCTTTTCATACACAAAATATAACTTGAAAGCATGTATACTGCATAATTCATCGTCAATATGTTCTTGTACACCCATCCTTAGTCCATATGAGAACTTCTATTACCACACCAAGAACAATGAAAAATACCAAAGATAATTAATCTCAGCCCTCACACAGCATCGAATAATATCATCACAGAAATAACTCATAACATCAAACATGTTTTTCAATCACTGTTCTCCAAAAATAAATACATCGACATCACTTCAGAACAAAGGCTTTCTTATTTTTAATATATTGAGGAACTCATCTATATGTTGCCACACCGCTCAAAGATTTCATAAGGACATACCATTATTTCCAAAACCCAAGTATCCAAAAAGTTCATTTAAAAAACAAAGTGCACTGTCATTTCAAAAACTTCTGAAAACTGTCAACCACTACACCAAGCAAAAACATTCCTTAATGCAGAGATTCATTCATTACCTTTCAAATCAGATGATTACCTTTGTCAGTAATAACAAAATGTTAAGGAATTTAAACCACAAAGCTTCAACTCTTAACAATGATTATCAAAATCAGAGTCACAAACTCGAACAAGTAGTCATGACACACTATCATATAACTCAAACAAATATAACTTTTGATCCATGACAATTCTGCCCAAACAACCTTCTGTTATACTCATCTCTATGGATCTATCATATACTCCTCTTCACAAACTATGTCTTCTTGCACCAAATATGCATGAACTCCTTCACAAATCTGATCCAAGCTGTGCACAAACTCTTTTTACAAAACTGATCATAATCATTCATAATCTTTTTCACACACAGGAACACTCTACTTCAGATATAGCAGTTATTCCATTACTACACAAAGAAAAATCTTCGTTCTAAAGATATAGCTTTTTACACACAACACACCTTAAGAATTGAGCATCAACCTCACCAAAGAACTATCAATGTACTTCAAACTTGAATTTCAAAAACATATGCAGACCTCCATAATTAGTTCAATAAGAATAAACATAATGAAATAGTGGCATTTACAAGCCATTTATTTACATCTTATACCACCAAAAGCAAATGCAAGATGTCATACCTCGTTCTAGACTCCATAGGGGTACAATATATTACCATAATAGACTCCCCCTGAGTCTTTGCTTCTTCTCAAGACTTGGAAGGCATCACTTGTGCAAGGAGTGCACAAGGAGTTTTCTCAGAAGCATCTTTATTGCTCTTCTTATCATCTTGATTGCTCTTTCTTCTCCACTCCAATGAATACTTTTTCACTTGTTTGCTTAAAGTACCTATCTTTCTATTGAATCTGCATTGTTGTACTTTATGTATTACATCTGAAACAAAAGACTTTGTGATTGTTATGAGAAATGGAAGACTTCCTATAGACATTTCTAGCATTGTTCCCTACATTATTATCACTTGTATTTATTCTACAGTCTCTTCTCAAGTGACCAACATTGTTACAGTTGTAACACACCACATCCTCATTTCTAGGGACATTAGAATGATTCTTATTTGACCATCTTATGCAATCAATTGCCTTATGACCATAGTCATTACAAACATAACAATATCCTTGGAAAGAATGATTATACCTGAATGAATGATCATGCCAAGGATGTGAAGATCTGAAGACATTTTTCCTTTCTCTATGAATACCTTTAGGTTGTCTTCTAGTGTCAATGTTATCTTTTCATGCAGCAATACTATAACCAAGATCAACCTTCATTCTTGGTGTTTGCTTGGCTGTAAAAATCTTTCCATCTGAAGTAGTAAAAACTATTTCATGTTTAGATTTGTCTAGAGAGCTTTGTCCAACCTCATATCCCACTCCTGTAGGATCTTTATAATGCTTTTTCCTGCCCAACATCTCATTCAATATATTAGTACTATGATCAAATTTCTGAATTTTACTAGATTGAGCCTTGATACTTTCAAGCTCTTTTCTTAAAGCAATTACCTCTTCTTCAAGTTTTAGACAAGCAATCTTTTTAATCTCCAAATCAGAACTCACAACGTCTACAATCCTCTTATATTCTTCAATTTCAATTTTCTGACTTATAATCATATCATCCTTAAGAGTTAGTTCTTTTAACAAGGAATAATTATCTAAACATTTCTTTAAAGAATCAATCTTATTTTCTAGTTTATTATACAATTCATCCTTGTCTTTTAACTTGACTTCCAAACTCTCTTCTTGCTGAAGTTGTCTTGTTAAAAACTGGTTTTCTTTTCTAAGCTGCTCAATAGTATCTAAGGCACATAGGAGTTCACCTACCAAATCAACCTCACTTTCTAGTTCATCATATTCCTGTTCAGAGTTAACTTCACCCAAAGATTGATCTACTTTTACACAAGTTTCACCGAAAGACTTTATCCCTTGTAAGTTGATGTAACATAATGGTTCTCTCGCCGATGCATCCTTCTATCTTATGAGTGTCGCTATAGCATACCATCATCAGGGAGACCTCTCGTAGAATGCTTGATTCATACCGAAAGTCACCAACCATCTTGTGTGTCACTGAGAAAAATCAATCTTCATGCCGAAAAAGTCCTTTTGTGTTCCATCGGTGAGACCGGAGGTCACTCGCCAAGACCTCACGCCGAAAACCCTAACTCTTACCAAGATGTATACGTTTATGTTGTTGGTCGGTATAAGAAATCAAAATCACCAAGACCTTTCTTCATTGCACAAGATTCATACCGAAATGTTTCTGTTGCTTTATGCATCGCCGAGACATATCAATGTCGGGGAGACCTCTTAGAGAGCACACTATGTCATACCGAAAATATTTATGCACAAGTCGGTAAGACACCACGAAATCGCTATGACATTTCAGTGAAGCCACAACCTTTGCTGATAAGACCTTTCGGTGCACGGTTGGTGAGACAATATGTCTTTGGTGAGACCGCATACCGAATACAACACTCCTGCCAATATGTTCCTTTTCCTTCGGTTGATGTAATAATTCAAACTCGCCAAGACACAATGCCAATGAAGGATCACTTACACTGATGAACCACCTCTAGTATTAGTCGGTGAGACCTTACTCATTCAGAAAGACCTCTCCCTGGTGAAAAATACTCATGCTGATAGACCTTTCCTCTTTCACTAAAACCACGTGAATGTCATGTCGATAGATGCCTGGAGATGGATCCCGATCGCTGTGACATCAAATAAGTCTTTCCGATAGGAAAAAAAAACTCATACAAGTAGAAAAATAATATGGATCAGGAAACCCTTGACCAACACATGCCGATATGAACTTTCTTGTCACCGAAACAATGTATAAAAAAGATAACCTAAGACTGCATGGAGTTCAAACTGAACAATACCATGAGATATAAAAAATTTGAATGTAAACTTTCCATTGAATGCCAAAACATGTAAAGCATATAGACAAAACTATACCAAGATAAAGCATGAGAAACCAATCTAAAACATTCAACAAGTAGAATCAACTGAAAGGGATTTTGTCATCAAGGACAAACCATATGATCACAACTGAGAACCAACACTTTTACCTTTGCCTTCTTTCCCTTTTCCTCTGAGACCTTCTCATCATGTGGTCTTCCATCTTCTTTGCCATCAGTCTCTTTCTTTCCATCTTTCCCTTTCATTGGACAATCCATCTCTTCCACCATGACCTTACTAGGCCATTCTAGCCTCTTCTCCATATTGTCTCCACTTATCTTTCCTTTTCCTTGCATTAGGGTCTTTGCCCCAAGGTTCTTCACCTTACATTTCTTTTCATTAGGTCTGCATACCTCTGTTTTGACAGTATTAGGCTGTCCTACACCTGTTCCTTCATTTTCTTGACTAAAATCAGTCCTTTTTTTATCTCCAGCCTGCTTTGCAAACATGTCTAGATCCTGTATAAAGGATTCCCTTTCTCTTATCACTATTTATCCATCCTTTTTCCTTTCTAACATTACTCCTTTGTCTACTCTTGCTACCTCAACTCTTTTCTTTGTGTAAGTAGTTGCACCTTCACCATGTTTATCTTCCTCATGCTTGAGGAACTCCTTCCTTCCCATCATCACTATCCTTGCCATATTTCTCTTGTTCCCTGTCATCTCCCTACAATGGGGTTAGCTTGAACTTGATTCCATCTTTCACAATATCATACTCGAAAACAAACCACTTCATCTTCAAAAACTAACATTTGAAAGAGGTGACAGTTGGTCTCCCTCTTTAATAGACTTTTACAACCCTTCACTATTAGTTAATTTGACTTGACTTAGCACTTTTTGCATGGGTAAAATTATTCGTTATGCCGAAGAAACGAACTGTTAAAAGGAAAAAACTAACAGATGATCAACTCCAAGCCTTCAGAGATAAAGAGAAAAAATAGATGAGGGAATATCGTGAAAAACAAAAATTGGGAACGATTGATGAAAACAAGCCAGTTGAAGAGGAACCTCAACCGTAAAAAAGAGAAAATAAATTGGGAGCACAAAGGGCATGAATCCAAAAGAGTCATGCTAGGGGAGATGTAGATACCATAGTTGGAGACACACCCTCTACTGCAAGTGAATATGAAGGGACACCATTAAGCACAACTGAATATGGAGGGACACCATCTACCACAAGTGAGTATGGCTAGACACCATCCACAACATCTGAAGTTGAGAGTACATCATCACTTGGATTTGATGAAAAAAGTATGCCATCATCCCCACGTGAACCTCAAGGTATGTATTCTATTCCACCCTCGGTCGAAGATATGCAATCTAGCCCACCTCAATTCAATATTGATGAAATTGCTAATGTTGAGATGTATGTTCCTAGGAGAACACCGCCTAGAATTTTGCATAGAAAGCAAAATTTTTTGATTAATATTGATGAGGATATTTTCAGCACATGGAAGGTAAGATTCTAGAACACACTTGTAGAAGATATGCTGATAAGATTTGGAAAATTTTCTTTGAAAGGATAAATGAGACTAGAAGATGTCAACTATTTGTTCAAATGATGTAGGGTTTAAAGTACATAAACATCATGAAGACTCTTGGGTTGAGAACATCGAATGCATCAAGTGAAAACACTATTGTGAAGAATCTAATGGATGCTTATGAGAGTGTCGGTAAGACCTCACACTCAAAGGATAGTAATGTCACCCAACGTGTCATTACATCGACTTTGGTAAGCTATCAAACAAAGAGATCTCATCTCATTAAAAAGACAAGTGAACAAATGGGAATTAGTAGAAAAACTTTATCAAGAGCCGTTCAAAGGAAACAAAGAATTGTGGGCATCGATTAAAATGAATTATGGGCATTCTCAAGAAGACTTCCACATAAAGATAGAAAAGTTGTTGAAGCATTGATAACACTAATTGAATATTATTGGTAGAATAATATAAGGCCATCTCTGAATCAAAGGGATGTCGTAAGAAGGAGAATCGGTAGTCGGAACTGCGAACCACATCCAAAGCATTTTTTGGATACGACTCAAACCCAATTTTTTCATAAATTTCAAAATGCTTATCCTCAAATTAGTATTTCTCAAAGATTCTTTGAAATGCTTAAACCTTTTTATGTCAAGATAAATCACACACACACTAATTTTGTTGTAGACTACATATTGAATTCGCTAACCATTATGATGTTTATCGTTCTATATGTTTAGATTTGCATACTAATGATGTTTTGCAGGATTGTGGCATAGAAGCCCCAACAAAATATTCAAGAGAGTTCTTATAAAAAAAATTATGTCAAATAGAGGATGACCAAATATTCTACAGGAGAACATGCTTGGATGGTTCATGCAAGCGTTGTGGTGGCTTGCAAAAAATGTGAGTATGTCAACATATGGAAAGCACAGATGAGGTGGGGCATAAACTAGTAAACTTTGGGAAGTATAAAATAGTGACATACACTACAAAAGATGGGACTCAAGCAAAAAGGTGTGATTTGGTTATTGAGAAGATTCCAGTGTATTTGTTTATGTCCATGTTTTGTGAGAATCTAGTGTATGAGTACGCAAGGCATACCCATAGAGCCCGCTGGATGGACACACAATTCAAGCTATGCAAGGACACCTTTCCAATTGGCAGCATAATATTAGTGGTTGAATTTGCAGAGAACTACACTCTACAGCCATACTGTGAGGTTCAGTCACAGTATTACAACTCCACATAGGTTTCGATATTTGTACACATAGAATTCATTCATGCAGTTGATAGTATAGAGGACCAAAGGAAGGTATTGAGGGAGTATCACTTTTATATTAGTGATGATCGCACACATTCTTCAGAGTTCATGCAAGGTTTCTTTCAGATGTTCTATAGTGATTTGGCTCAGAGGGGCATAACATACGGTCAACATATAATATGGTCGGATAACTGTGCAACACAGTTCAAGAACGTGCACATGTTCTACTAATTGTGCAGGATGCATCTCACTATAGGTGTTCAGCATATGTGGAACTTCTGTGAGGTTGGGCATGGAAAGGGGGAGCATGATGGTGCAGGAGCATGTGTGAAAAGAGCATTAGCATGAGAAGAGTTAAAGTATAAAGACAGTGCAAAGTTGAGAGATGCAAGTTCAATCGTCGAGTGGTGTAATACTTTGATGGGTCCAGGTAATGAAGGTACATCTTTAGTTCATAGATTTTTTTGGTTGATGTATGATACTAACATTGCACCATATGAGGATTGTTATACACCAACAGGATCAAGTGAGCTACACTCTTTCCTTAGCTCAGATGCAAGTTCATGGAGTATTGATACATGTAATATGGCATGCTTTTGTTCATCATGTACAATGCAAGCCTAGAATGATTGTGAGTCAGGGGAGTGGGTTGAAAAATGGTTGACAAGTTATCTTACCCCACTTCACACATATTGCCCTCTGACGACATTGGAACTAACACATATGGAAACATTGGTTGAGTTTGACCACGTATCAAATATAGTTCAACTAGGTAATATATCTCCTTTCTTAGTTTTTGAAATTCCATATTGTTATCTTACTTTGTATTGTATTTGTAATGTTGACTAATTTTGAGTGATTTTATGCACATATCAATGCAGGGCATGTTTATGCAGTTATTGTAGATGAAGAAAATGAAGAGGGAACAAACTATTACTTGTTTCATTGTGTTGAGGCCAAAAAGAAATTGGAAGCCCCAGTTAGAGATGGAGAAAACATCGAATACCCTTAAGGCTCAATTGTTGTTACTGGAACGTAGCTTAGAAGGTACCCACATAAGAGTGTTAAACATTGGTTTTTTGAGGACTTTGACACGCATCGTAAGATTCTTCATTACTAAGACCTTGTTGTGGCATACAATGTTCATTTGAGAAAATATGGGGATAGACCTTTGAACAAGAACTTGTGGAAGGTCTGTGAGTCTGACCATGAGGTAATACTTGACACAATAAAGAGTAGAGTAGATCCAGATGGTTCATTGGATTAAATTGTAAGTATATGCAAATTGGTTCTTATTAATTTATACTTGTATCCGCATTAATTTGTTTGATGCCAATGCTATCATGTCTTATTTTACTTTGTGTATCTATAAGTAACCCGGTAAACATTGAATGGTGTCCCCTTGCAGAAAATGTAGATTTATGAGCCATCCAAGAGAATCTCAGGCATAAAATCAATGCAACATCCCTATTTTGATTATGAAGCCGAATCTCAATTATGATTTTCAGCCATTACAAAAGTGTGTGTGAAGCTTGGTGAGGGAATTTCAAGTTATTCATTTGAAGTTAACCTTATCGTGAGCACCTATGATGTAGACATTATAGGAGCATCTCAAATTTCAAGATATTCTAGATTCATGAGAGGTGTTGTGTGCAATAGGTATCTTGGAATTCACAGTGAAGATGTATGATCAGGAGTGACTTAGTTAACAGACTTCCATGCCTATCTATAAGTTCCTTCCATCTATTTTCATTTCATTTCCATTTTGGACATGAGTTGTTTCTTTTTATTCTTTTACTTTGCCTATCTGTAACTAAACTAGTAAAAATTGATTGGTCTCTCCTTGAAGAAAATGCTCATTTTGGAGCCATCAAAGAGAATCTCAGCCAAAAAAGCAATGCAACATCCTTATTTTGATGATCTTGAAAAATATCAATTTTGATTTCAAGCCACTATAAAAGAGTGTGTGAAGCTTTGTGAGGGAATCTCAAGTTTCTCATTTGAAGTTAACCTCTAAATGAGAACCTATGATGTAGAAATTATAAGAGAATCTTGAATGTATGAATGACATTGTAAAATATCTATGAGAATAGATTACCTAAGGAATTGTAATGAGATTTACTTGTAATAACATTTATTGAAATAATGAAATTTGGTGTAGGGGCACCAAGGTTATTGAGAAAATTTGGTTCACAAAAATATTTTAAGTTAGTTTTGTGCTATGATTTTTGTCAATTGAATAAGGTCATAACACATCCACAATTGATTTATAATGTATTAAGTCATGTTAGTTACAAAAAGAATAGTTAGGCCTAATTCGAAAGATGTAGAATCATTTGTAAAGGCTATTTAAGTCAATATTTGAATTTGTAGCCTTTTGAAGGAAAATGTTTGAATATGGTTGTAAATGTATTATTAGTGAGATTGAGATTGTTAACTTTCAGAGAGTAGCAGTATTTATGTTGATGAAATTTCCTTTAGATGCAAGGATTCAAAGCACATCAACCATGTGGTACAAATGATTAAATCCTAGAGACAATCTGTAGCAATGAAAGAGTCTAAAAAGGTAGAGAGAGCTACACTGATGACTCAGGAGAAACTTTAGTGATTCAGAGTCAAGGTGGAGAAGACTCAAATAAATCAGATTTTAGTAAATCAACAACCTTTGTTATTTCATTTGGCCATCTTGGAACAACTACCAACAAAAATGCTTCAAAACTGAACAATTTGGCCTAAATTTTAGAGAATTCCTCTCAAGGACCATCTCATAATCAATATAGCATCTACTCAAACCCCAACACCATTCCCAAGCCAAACGTACAAGGTTTCTTTGCAATTTCTTGGAGATCCTTCAAACTGCCCTACAAAAAGGCTACAAAATTAGCCCTATTTTACAAACAAACTTCTCTTTAAACTTCTTGTAACCCCACAAGCTCTTGGAAAGTCATCAAATAGGTCACAAAACTCCCAATTCCATTGGTTTTAGAAAATCACTCAACCTCTAAGCCATAATTGATTAAAACCCTCAATTTTCTAACAAATACGTAGGGTTTTTAGCATCTCACAACTTCAAGGCCTTCCAAACCTCACCAAAGCATAAAAAAAGTTTCTTAGGATCTTCACACACATAATAAACCTTCACCTAGCCTTTAGAATTAGTAGATCTCAAAAATATCACTTTGGTTCCTGCATTTCAAGCCAAAATCTGACATTCTCAACCTAAAACAACATCACTAGCCCTATAAACACCTTACCATTATTAAAAGAGTTAAGGAAACTTGAAAAAAACACATTGTAAACCTTTCCTTTGAGTCACAATTCACCACAATAGGAGGAAGTGCTCCATCACAAAAATTAAAGTAAACTTAGACCCTGCTGGTATGTACGGGCAAAATAAAGAAAAATGGATTTTCCATTCACTAAAACAACCAAAGGTGTATCAAAAAATATTGAAATATAGGTTAAGACCTGCCACCACAATTTTTCATGAATTTATTTTCATAAGAGGCATGTACTAGGCCGTACACAGAAAAAAGAAACTGAAAACTCAGAAAAATGTTCAAATTCCACAGTTTTAGGCGTTGCACGAAGAGCACCAATCTTCAAGAAAACTATTGATTAAACCCCCATTCAGGCTTGAATGATGTTTTTAATAAATTTCAAATGAGAATCATCTCCCTTCAATTCCCATAACTACCTTTGAACCACCAAACCCTTATTAAGCCTACAAATACTAGTATTTATTATTTAAGAATGGTTTTGCTTACTAAGCTTTATCATGAAAATTTAATATTCTAAAGGCCTAGGACCACTTAGAAACCCTTATAACATGACTTGTAGACTCTTTCTCTACACTCCCGCCTAATTTTTACATAATTTTCCTTTATGGCAATATCAACAATTATTTAATTCAAGAGTGCTTTTGTACATTTGTCCACCCTAACCTACTAATTCCCAAAGTACATAAAATATTGGTCTATTAGACCTTATTCAAGACAAAAATAACTCAACATACTAACATTTACCAACTTTCTTCCCAATTTACCATCAAACAATGAAAAATTGAGGGTGAGGTGTAGGTGCTCCTGCACCATTCAACTTTCAAAACAAAGTCAATTAGGCTGGCAGACGTCTAGATCGAGCTAGCATTTGGTGGAAGAGGAAGAAAGATGACTGGAACTCTAGAGGCCCACCATACTAGATTTTGGTATTGAACCATGAGAGTAGAAGAGGCATCTGATATCATGTATCAAAACATTAATCATGCATTATTCCAACCAACGGAGAAGGAGATGATTACTTGGCTTCATTTTCATTTGCAATAGCATATCAAGGCATGGGAACCAAGAAGACCAAGGATGTCCAGTTTTATGTGGAGGTAATGGATGTGGTCCAAAATTTAGGAGGGTCAAGAAGGTCAGTGTATGATCTTGATGAAATTAAGGAAGAACAACAAGAGAGGGACATGAAAAATAAAATCAATACAGAGTTTCAAGGTTTTGTCAAGCGAGTAAGAGAGCTATGGGAGCAACCTCATCTAAAATATTTTAAACTAGACTTTGATATGTACCATTTAGAGAGATTTTTTTTCATGGACTTCCTTTCAAATCCTCTTCTTTTATTATTCTTATGGTAGACTGATTGGTAGAGTTGGTGGAATTACATTTCTTAGTAGTAATCGCTATTAGTGAGATTGATATTGTTAACCTTGAGGGAGTAGGACTTGGGAAAAAGGAATTTGATATAGCTATTTCTTTCAAAGACTTCAAGTGGGATGTACTTCGCATTGATGCCATTCCTCAATCTTCACTTGATGGCATCAAGGAATGGACGAACTCCATGGTTATAAAGTATTATGAAACCAGAATGAACTTGTACTAGTAGCCAATTTTGAAGACTATTACTGATGATTCAAAGCACATCAACCATGTGGTATAGATGATTAAATCCTAAAGATGATTTGTAGCAATGAAAGAGTTTGATAAGGTAGAGAGAGCTACATTGGATACTCAGGAGAAAGTTTATCTTTCCAAAAACAAATCCAATTAGGCTGGAAGATGTGTGGATCAGGCCAACATTTGCTCGAAGAGGAAGAAAGATGACTAGAACTCTGGAGGCCCACCATACTGGATTTTGATATTCAACCATGAGAGTAGAAGAGAGAGTTGATATCATGTATCAAAACATTAAGCATGCATTCTTCTAGCCAGCAGAGAAGGAGGTGATTACTTTTCTTCATTTCATTTGCATGACCATATCAAGGCATGGGAACCAAGAAGACCAAGGATGTCAAGTTTTATGTGGAGGTAATGGATGTGGTCCAAACTTTAAGATGGGCAAGAAGGTCAATGTATGATTGTTAACCTTGAGAGAGTATTTATGTTGACGAAATTTCCTTTAGATGCAAAGATTCAAAGCACATCAACCATGTGTGGTACAAATGATTAAATCCCAGAGACGATCTGTAGCAATGAAAGAGTCTGAAAAGGAAGACAGAGAAACACTTGTGACTCAAGAGAAACTTCAGCTTTCAAAAACAAAGTCAATTAGGCTGGCAGACATGTGGATCAGGCCAACATTTGGTTGAAGAGGAAGAAAGATGACTGGAATTCTAGAGGCCCACCATACTAGATTTTGGTATTCAACCATGAGAGTAGATGAGAGAGTTGATATCATGTATCAAAACATTAAGCATGCATTCTTCCAGCTAGTAGAGAAGGAGATGACTACTTTGCTTCATTTTCATTTGCATAACCATATCAAGGCATGGGAACCAAGAAGACCAAGGATGCCAAGTTTTATGTGGAGGTAATGGATGTGGCCCAAACTTTAGGAGGGTCAAGAAGGTGAATGTATGATTGGTACATGAGCACCATTCAGTAGGTTTTATTCATCAAGAAAAATAAGGAGTAGAATATCATAAATTTACTAAAACCGGCTCAAACTTGTACATTTGAAAGTTTTGAGTCAATAAAAATGGCTTTTTGACCCATTCCTTTTTCTATAGCCTCTGTAACCTGAGAAATGGGTCTACACTAACATTATTGAGGTGTGGGAATGATGTGTTAGTGTTGGGGAGGTCTGAAAGTGAGATGGGTGTGAAACCCATGTGTGTAAAAGTGAGTTTTCTTTAAGAAAAATGGTGGTTTTGAAGAGTTAAATTGTGTTTTTGTGTAGGGAAGCATTATTTTATGATTGTTTAAGCTTGTGTAGGGTATCACAAACTTTTTTGAGTAATTTATAGGTTGTGGTTAGCTTTGGAAGTATCATTTTCAATAAACCCCTAGGGTTTAGGCTACAATAGAGGGTTTTGTGGTTTACCCATTGTACAGTGGTATAACTGAGATCTAATTGTGGATTTTGAAGTTTTTGAAACCTTAGAATTGATTCCCCAAGAGTTGGTAAGGTTTGGATAAGTTTAGAGTATAGACCCTTTGTTCAACTGGATTGATCCCTTAAGGGTCCAAACGAAAAAATGGATTCCAACTTTAGCATGAGGTTACTCGGACACCGTGATGCTTAGAAATTTCTCATCTAATTCGATGGGATCATGTTAGGCCCCCCTACAATAACCTCTCTCAATTTTCGTTATCTTGGAGTGGTTTTCCCATGGTGTCCAATTTTCAGTTGATGAAAAAAGTGTCAAATGAAAGCAGTGAAAAGTTGCAAAGTGGTGCAACTTTCGTTTTGTAACTCGTGTGACCAAACAGAATGTTCCAGCACATCAAAATAGGAATTCTTATGCTAGGAATGGTCCTCTTTCACACCCAAACATGCGGAATCGCTATGAACTACGTTCAACCAAATTGATCCCTTAAGGGTTCAAAGGGAAAAATGACTGCAAACTTCAACATGAGGTTACTTGGACACTATGAAGCTTAGAAACTTCTCGTCTAATCCTATGGGATCATGTTTGGCCCCTCTACAATAACCTCTCTCGGTTTACATTATCTCAGAATGGTTTTCCTGTGGTGTCAAAGTTTCAGTTGATGAAAAAAGTGTCAAATGGAAGCAGTGGAAAGTTGCAAAGTGGTGCAACTTTCGTTTTACAACTCGTGTGATGAAATAGACTATTCCAACGTGTCTGAATAGCCATTTTTACACTAGGAATGGTCCTCTTTTGGACCCAAACATGTGAAATCGCTCTGAGCTACGTTCAACTAGATTGATCCCTTAAGGCTCCAGAGGCAAAAATGACTGCAAACCTTTACATGAGGTTATTTGGACATCGTGATGCTTAGAAACTTCTTTTTTGATCCCATGGGATCATGTTGGCCCCCTCTACAATAACCTATCTCAATTTTTTTTATGTCAAAGTGGTTTTCCCGAGGTGTCCGGATTTAGTTGATGGTAAAATTGTCAAATAGAAGTAGTGAAAAGTTGCAAAGTGGTGCAACTTTCGTTATGCAACTCATGTGACCAAACAGACTGTTCCAACGCATCCAAATAGGCATTTTTATGCTAGGAATGGTTCTCTTTCATACCCAAACATGTGAAATCGCTCTGAACTACGTTCAACCAGATAAATCCCTTAAGGGTCCAAAGGGGCAAAATGGCTACAAACTTCAACATGAGGTTACTCAGACACTGTGATGCTCAGAAAATTCTCATATGATCCTATGGGATTGTGTTGGGCCCCTCTACAATAACCTCACTCGGTTTACATTATATCAGAGTGGTTTTCCCGTGGTGTCGAAGTTTCAGTTGATGAAAAAAGTGTCAAATGGAAGCAGTGGAAAGTTGCAAAGTGGTGCAACTTTCATTTTGCAATTTGTGTGACCAAAAAAACTATTCCAATGTGTTTGAATATGCATGTTTACACTAGGAATGGTCCTCTTTCACACCCAAACATGTGGAATTGCTCTGAGCTATGTTCAACCAGATCGATCCCTTAAGGGTCTAAAGTGCGAAATGGCTGCAAACTTCAACATGAGGTTACTCAAACATCGTGATGCTTAGAAACTTCTCATCTAATCCCATGGGATCGTGTTGGGCCCCTCTACAATAACCTCTCTTAGTTTTTGTTATCTTAGAGTGGTTTTCCCGTGGCGTCAAGATTTCAGTTGATGGAAAAAGTGTCAAATGGAAGCAGTGGAAAGTTGCAAAGTGGTGCAACTTTCATTCTACAACTCGTGTGACCAAAAAAACTATTCCAATGCATTCAAATAGGAATGTTCATGGTAGGCATGGTCCTCTTTCTCACCCAAACACGTAGAATCACTCTGAGCTATGTTCAACCGGATCGATCCCTTAAGGGTTTGAAGGTAGTATGTTGAAATAGGCCATTCCACCTATTGTTCAAGCTGTGTCTTGATGATATGGGCCTGATGTAAGTAGGATAGGGAGTAGGAATAAGAAAATAGCATTAGTAAGGGCATTGGAAGAGATTACTAACACTGCCCCTATTGAAAATTCAAAATTGTGGCTCCTTCAAAGCAAGGCTAGAAGAGGTGAAAAGAAGAAATTGCTTGAAAATAAGTTAGAATAGGTTGGAAATAGGGTGAGATTATGGAGTTTGATGTGTTCAAAAGGTCTGCAAGGATAGGGGAGGTCAAAAGTATGTTATGCCATGACATGCCCTAGTTGGGAAAATAGGGGTTTTGAATGAGAAAGATAGGTTTGAGGGAGTAAACGTGGGTAAAGTCAAGGGGAAACATAATTTGGTGGTCAATTAAGTTTGTGCAGGAAAAATGAAGAGTGTTGGAATAGGTTTTGAGGTTTAGGTTTTGGGGTTTAGTTTTCCGATTTGGCCAAAAAAATTTGGAGGGGGGTTCAGCTCATTTTGGGTTTGTTGGTACAAAAAACATGTAAAAACAAAATATATATCTATGCAACCTAAATGCATGAATTATGATTAGAATTTCGCATATCATCATATAAACAACAAAACCACCATAAACTTGAATGTCATTTAAAACAACAAAATTGGAAAAAAAAAAAGTGTTTATAACCTACAAAAAAATGTGAATAAAATCACATTGATTTTTGCGTGAAAAAAAACCATGAGACCATAGCTTGTTGCTTACTATTATGCTTTGATATATTTTTCCAAGCATCCATAGCTTGTTCGAAAGTACTTTTTTTAGGATTTAGCCATAGAAGCAAGGGAAGAATTGTTTGATAAAATGCTTTGGTAGACATGTATGAAAAATGTGGTAGCATAGACAAGGCATGAACTGTTTGAAAAAATGCCTCAAAGAAATGTGGTCTCATGGTGATGGAATGGCATGATGAATGCCATGAAAAGAAAATTGCTATGGATTGTCATGGTTTCCACCACCATTGGGACCACATTTCTTTGAGGATTTTATTCAAATAGTTCGTTGCCTTGTCTATGCTATTGCTTATTATTATGCTTTGATAGATTTTTTCCAAGCATCCATAGCTTGTTTGAAGCACCTATTTTAGGCTCTTAGCCATAGCAACAAGGGAGTGAACTGTTTGATAAAATGCTTTGGTAAACATGTATGAAAAATGTGGTTGCATACACAAGGCACAAACTATTTGAAAAAATTCCTCAAAGAAATGTGGTTTCATGGTGATGGAATGGCATGCCGAATGCCATGACAAAGAAAAATTGCTATGGATTGTCATGGCATTCCACCACCATTGAGACCACATTTCTTTGAGGCTTTTATTCAAATAGTTTTTCTGCTATTGCTTATTATTATGCTTTGATAGATTTTTTCCAAGCATCCATAACTTGTTTGGAAGCACCTATTTTAGGCTTTTATCCATAGCAGAAGGAGGTGAACTATTTGATAAAATGCTTTGGTAAACATGTATATGAAAAATGTGGTAGCATAGATAAGAAATGAACTGTTTGAAAAAATGCCTCAAAGAAATATGGTCTCATGGTGATGGAATGGCATGACGAATGCCATGACAAGCAAATTGCTATGGATTGTCATGGAATTCCACCACCATTGAGACCACATTTCTTTGAGGTTTTTATTCAAACAATTCACTGCCTTGTCTATGCTATTGCTTATATTATGCTTTGATAGATTTTTTCCAAGCATCCATAGTTTTTTTGGAAGCACCTATTTTAGGCTTTTAGCCATAGCAGCAAGGAGGTGAACTGTTTGATAAAATGCTTTGGTAAACATGTATGAAAATGTGGTAGCATAGACAAGTCAGCGAATTATTTGAAAAATGCCCTCAAAGAAATGTGGTCTCATGGTGATGGAATGGCTTGACGAATGCCATGAAAAGAAAATTACTATGGATTGTCATGGCATTCCACCACCATTGAGACCACATTTATTTGAGGATTTTATTCAAACAACCCATTTCCTTGTCTATGCTATTGCTTATATTTTTGATAGAGATTTTCCAAGCATCCATAGCTTGTTTTGAAGCACCTATTTTAGGCTTTTAGCCATAGCAGCAAGGGGAGGTGAACTGTTTGATAAAATGCTTTGTTAAACATGTATGAAAAATGTAGTAGCATAGACAAGGCAATGAAGTGTTTGAAAAAATGCCTCAAAGAAATGTGGTCTCATGGTGATGGAATGGCATGGACGAATGCCATGACAAGAAAATTACTATGGATTGTCATGGCATTCCACCACCATTGAGACCACATTTCTTTGGGGCCTTTATTCAAAAAGTTTGCTGCCTTGTCTATGCTATTGCTTATTATTATGCTTTGATAGATTTTTTCCAAGAATCCATAGCTTGTTTTGAAGCACCTATTTTAGGCTTTTAGCCATAGCAGCAAGGAGGTGAACTATTTGATAAAATGCTTTGGTAAAAATGTATGAAAAATGTGGTAGCGTAGACAAGGAAACAAACTGTTTGAAAAAATGCCTCAAAGAAATGTGGTCTCATGGTGATGGAATTCCATGACAATCCATAGCTTGTTTGAAAGCGCCTATTTTAGGCTTTTAGCCATAGCAGGAAGGAAATTAACTATTTGATAAAATTCTTTGGTAGACATGTATCAAAAATGTGGTAGTATAGACAAGGTAGTGAATTGTTTGAAAAAATTCCTCAAAGAAATGTGGTCTCATAGAATGCCATAACAAGCAAATGCTATTGGGAGCTTCTCCTAGTTATTAGTTATGCAATGTGAAGTAATTGAATAACTACTTAGGTTGAATTTGTAAAAACTATATTGTAATTGAAATTTTTTCATCTATCAGCATCTAGTTATTAGTTATGCAATGTGAAGCAATGCTTTGAGTTTGAAATATGTGCAATGCAATGTAATCAACGATATGAATATAAACTACAAAAATCTATTTTTTACAATTTATTAGTTAAACTCTTTATTTTATTTTCTCTCTATATCTCTATGCTATGGAAATGACTTTAATTTTTTTTAAAAAGTTTTTATCTCTTGTTCTATTTTTTTTACCTTTTTTTTTAAATTTGATTTTTTTCGATTTTTTCTAAACTTTTTCCCAATTTTTTCAAAAAATCTTATACTTTTGGTTTGTCGATTTTTTCCCCAAAAGATTTTTGCAGCTATGGTATAAACACATGTCTTTTTTTAATATCAAGGATACTTTTTGAAACTTCCATGCATTGCTAATCTAAAAGGAAAAGTCTTTTGCCTAATTTGTATGTAGCCATGCTTTTGACATTGTCAAAAAGAGAAAATATGGACACCATTGATAAAAAAGATTTGTATTAACCAAATAGCCATGTACACATACATCAATATATGTCGATATAAGTATAAAATATAGTTACAAAATAGCCATATAGGCTTACGCTCGAATGACATATAGGCATACAATGTCAAATATATCCAATACAAGATATGTATAAAATTTCCATGTCTAGGCATACAACAAAGGGCTCTGGAATCAAAATTCATTTCTCTCCATGCTCTGGAAATAAATTATTTCCCTTTCTTTGGCGATCTAATGGTGATAAGTATGTCATTCATTTCTGCTATGCTCGAGGAGTGCTCCTGTTGCTCCTATAGTTTAGCTCCTGGTGAAGTTTTAACTGTTACAATAAGAAGTAAAGACATTAATATATAGAAATTAAATTATAAGAAATGATATATTTAACAAAATAATCACTTACAGCCATCTCATGATCACTCTCCATGATGGAAATATTTTCATGTCGATGCTTAGGCATGCTCAAGCCCTATATAAACCATCCAAATAGGAATTAAACTGTGAATCAGTAATGGTTTGATTTTTCACTAGAACTAACATCTATAACAACAAATGTAAATGTAAATTTAGTAATTTTCCTCATACCTCCTCTATCAAAGCCATGGAGGATTGTATAGTGGTTGAAACAATGATATCCATTTCCCTTGTAACATTTCGAGGTGTTCCCACAACCAACATATGAAAATAAAACAACAAATTATTTAATCACAAAAAAGTTGCAATAGCGAGATCCACATCATGACTTATAATGTATGAGATCTAATGAACAAAATTTTGAGTACAAGTATTAAACTATATATTTCTGGTAGGCCTTGGTATTTTGATAGGAGGACCAAGCATGATGGGGAGAAGAACACATACTCCCTTGTGAAGGATGGGAAGACTTACAATCTTTCACCTCTCCTAGAAGAAGACAAGGCAAAGCATGAAGGGCCTAGTTTTTTGATGGTGGGTGAGAAGGATTTCATGAAGACCTTGAAGGAAGGAGGAGGAAGAGGATTCTTCCTAATTATGAAGTGAAAAAGTGAAGCATATTTTCCCACAAAGAAGGAAGAAGATGCACCAAAGGAAGTCCAAGAGTTGTTGGAAAGGTACAAGGACATAACAGTGAATGAATTACCCAGTTCCCTACCTCCAATTAGGGATATAAGCCACCATATTGATCTGATTCCAGAGGCTACATTTCCCAATAAGGCTGCATACAAGATGACACCTGCTCAAAATGAGGAGATTGCAAGACAAGTTCAAGAGTTGATGGATAAAGGGCTAGTGAGGAAGAGTGTGTGCCCATGTGTTGTTCCTACTATCCTAGCACCAAGGAAGGATGGGAATTGGATGCTTTGCACTGATTCAAGAGCCATTAATAGGATCACAATCAGATATAGGTTCTCGATGCCAAGAATGGAGGACCTCATGGATTGTCTATCAGGAGCAACTTACTTTTCCAAGATTGATCGAAAGAGCGGGTACCATAAGATAAGGATCAAAGAGGGGTATGAATGGAAGACAACTTTTAAGACTAATGAAGGGCTCTATGATTGGTTGGTGATGCCCTTTGGGTTATCAAATGCCCCTAGTACATTTATGCACCTTATGAATGAGGTATTGAGACCTTTCATTGGAAAGTTTGTTGTAGTTTATTTAGATGACATCCTTGTGTTTAGCAGGTCTAAAGAAGAACATTTGAAGCACCTTGACATGGTACTAAGGAGGTTACAAGAGGATAAGTTGTTTATCAACATGGAAAAGTGTGAATTCATGAATGAAGAACTAGTCTACCTTGGTTTTGTCATCTCCAAGGGAAGTTTGAAGAAGGATCCTTCAAAGGTGGATGCTATTCTTACTTGGCCAACACAAAAATCCATGGGAGATGTGATAATATTCCATGTACTTGCAAGCTTTTATAGAAATTTCATCAAGAACTTTAGCCAAATTTGTGCAACAATCTTGGACACGATCAAAGGAGGTAACAAAGGTAAGTTTTCTTGGACCAATGAGGCTGATAAAAGGGTTTGAATATCTGAAAATGAGAGAAGCACAACAGCCTATACTTGTGCTCCCTAATTTTGATAAAGTTTTTACCATTGAGTGTGATGCTAGCAATCAAGAAATAGGGGCTATTTTTAGCCAAGAAGGCAGACCAGTTGTATTTTACAGTGAGAGGTTAAATGAAGAAAAGAGGAAGTATTCTTCCTATGATTTTGAATTGTATGCTATGGTCCAAGCCCTCAAAAAGTGGAGGCACTAATTGTTACCTAAATAATTTGTTGTTTATACTAATAATCATGCCTTGAGTTTTTTGAATGCACAGGAAAAACTCAGTCATAGGCACATGAAGTGGGTAGAATCTTTGCAAGCCTATAATTTCATAATAAACCATAAAAAGGGCCATAAAAATAAGGTGGTAAAAGCTCTCAGTAGAAGGGTACTTGTAGTGGAAGAGATCCAACTCCAAAGCATGGGGGTTGAAGCATTGAAGGATATGTATCATAAAGATTCAAATTTCAAGGAGGTATACAATGTTTGTGAGCAACATTTGAATTCTTTTTATGGTGAATTCTCTGACTTTTTATTGTAGAATGGTTTTCTCTTCAAAGGAAGCCAATTGTGTGTGCGTAAATGCTCAATGAGGGAGAATATCATAAAGGAGAAACACAATGGGAGTCTTGGAGGTCACTTTGGCCTTGACAAGACCTTAGAACAAGTTAGGAGATTTTACTATTGGCCAAAGTTGCAAGTGGATGTGAGAAGGTATGTGGAAGGCTGCACAATATGTCAAAGGGAGAAGGGAACTTCATCAAATGTAGGGATCTATCAGCCACTACCCATTCCCAATAGGCCTTAGGAGTGTGTAAGTATCGAATTTGTATTGGGGTTTCCTAGAACCCAAAAAGGTTTTGATAGTATCTTTGTAGTAGTTGATAGATTTAGTAAGATGGCACATTTTCTTCCTTGCAAATGCACCAATGATGCATCTCATATAGTAGGTCTCTTCTTTAAGGAGGTTATTAGGATACATGGACTACCTTTAAGCATTTTTTCTGACAGGGATTCTAAATTCATTGGTCACTTTTGGAGGACCTTGTGGAAGAAACTCAAGGAAAAAATCTATCCTTTAGTTCAGCATACCATCCACAAATGGATGGACAAACTGAAGTGGTGAATATATAATTGGGAAACCTCTTAAGATTCCTTACCAAGGAGCATGGACAAGCTTGGGATCTGATTTTACCTCAAGTTGAATTTTCATATAATGACTCCATGAATAGGAGCATTGGTAGAAGCCCTTTTGAGGTAGTCTATGACATGCACCCTAGAGGGGTATATGAACTAAGAGATCTACAATGAGTTGCTAGGAGAAGTGATCAAGGTGAGGAATTTGTGGTTACAATCAAGGATATTCATCAAAAAGTGAAGGAAACCCTTCAAAAGAATGTTGAGAAGTATAAGGAAAAGGCATATTTAAAGAAGAGGAATGTCCAATTCAAGGTTGGAGACTTGGTGATGGCACACTTGAAGAAGGAGAGACTTCCCAAAGGAAAGTATACCAAACTAATGATGAAGAAGATAGGACCTTGCAAGGTGGTCTACAAGTTTGTCCAAAATGCTTATGAAATAGAGCTACCTCCTGGGGTGGCAATCTCTCCTATCTTCAACATTTTTGGCTTGTATCCTTTTAAAGCTTCTGTGATATGATTGAGTGCTTGGTTACTATCAAACTAATGATATGATTAATGTTACTAAATTTGGTTAAGGTGTATAAGACAGGTTTGGTGACTTTGATGGTTGGATGGGTGACTATTATGAAGCCTTTTGAGCAAATTGGTGATTAACCAAGAGATGATAATCAAGATTTTGTTGTAGCAGGAGTTTGTAACCTGTAAATAGACTATTGCAGTCAAAATATGGTGAGTACAATGCTTGATAATGGACTGATAACAATAAGGTATGGCTTAGTTGATTTGTTTCCTTGGTGAATAAATGAAAGGATGAATTGTTCAAGTGTCAATAATCAGGTTATATGTTGTTTTTATGGTGGTTGAGAATGATGTGAATCTAATTGATTAAGTCAAATTTTTCTTTAATATAGCTTTTTCTTTGAATGAGTCAATTGGAATACTAATTAGTGGAATGATGAATGATGGCCTATAGAATGGCTAAGAGAATTTGAGTGGATTTTGGTTGAATGAAAAGTAGATTTATGATGAAATTACATTTGATCTTCTCCTGATTCTATTTGGGATTGAAATCCCTTGAAGAAATGATGTTGATGGTGTTTGTTGGATGCTCTGCATTAGATGTACCCTGATGATTGAGTGTTTTGATATGATGCTCTGCATCACTAACTACCTTGCCTATGATATTGCTTACTATTATGGTTTCATAGATTTTTTCCAAGCATCCATAGTTTATCGTGGTGGTGCACCTTTGCAAGCACATGCCTCCATGTGAAGTAATTGCATCGTGTTGCTTATGTTGACTTTCTAAACAACTATATTGTATAGTTGAAATTTTTTCATCTATCAACATCTAGTTATTAGTTATGGAATTTGAAGTAATGCTTTGAGTTTGAATGATGTGTAATGCAATGTAAGCAACAATATGAATATAAACTACACAAATCTATTAAGTAGAATTCATTAGTTAAGTTCTCTTTTGTTAAGTAGAATTCATTAGTTAAGTTCTCTTTATTTTAAATCTATTAAGTAGAATTCATTAGTTAAGTTCTCTTTATGTACATTTGAGTGAATCCACTGGCACTAGGAGGTGTTTACTTGAAACCACCAATATTAGCCTGTTCAACATCCAAAATCACATGTATTAAAATACCATTCATAAAACAATGCTATTAACATGTAATAAAATTATAATTGTTTGCTAGTTACATACCCCACTGATAGGTGTACTACAGAAATAAGTAGGTGGAGGACCGGTGTATGCAGTCTCAACACTGTGATCCTACAATTTTATTAAAATAATAAAACTAAATTAGTTAATCATGCATTTCAGAATCAAAATTTAATAAATTAAATTCAATGAACATGTTGAATTTTACCCAACTATCAATGTCATATGCACGATGCAAAATGTCAACCATCCTCTCCATCCTCGTAGCAGCATATGGATCCTATGTAGTAGCATACAGATCTTGCATAGTAGTATATGGATCTTGCGTAGCAACCTCCTGAGTGCCGGTGGGGTCATATGAACAAGTCACCCCGCAAGATTGACACACATGGGTTCAAAGGCCACCACCCGAAGACTCCCTTGGATGGCATTGTACAATAGGGCTAGTATGATGGATGACACTCCAGGTCAAAGTGTTGATCGCTTGCAATATCTCTACGTCAACACTCTCCTTTGCAACAGAAGGCATAACAATGTTCTCACAAGGCGGCCTAGCAAGAGGTCTCCCTTTCCATGTAGGATCTGATTGTGCACTGGGCCTGTCCTAAGCCAACCCCTCACCTCTCCCCTGGAACTCCCTCATATCAAAATAATTTGGGATTTGGTTTAATATGAACTCACTGTATAGTTTCCTAAGAAAATATTAGGGGACTTCACAATTATTGCACGATGGGTAATCAAATACCAAGTACCACCTATCATAAAAATGGTTCCTAATCTCTTGGTGGTGGTACCAATGAATAGGAAACCTCTTCGCATTGAGGCTAAGATTTTTATTTGTTCTAGGGTTAGTGAATAGAGAGCACAAATCACCTTTAGTATTTTTTAAATCTTTGACTTGTTTATATGATAGTTTATCTGCATAATATGCCCTAGCTACCTGCCTCCTATCTTGCCATTGCGTTATTTGTTGGGTTATTGAATCTACTTTTTTTAACATCTCTTTCATTGAATTTGCTAGTGTCATTATTTCTGCAGTTGAAGCATTTGGATCACTCAACCTACTAATAAGATCCTCAATTTGTTTTTTGTTGTTTTCAATTTCACTCAAATTTTGTTGAGTGATTGGTGGGGGAGGTTGATTTTGTTGAGGAGGATTTTCCTGTTCTTCTTGTTGAGGATTTTTAGGATTATTTGCATCTCCTAAAAATTTAAAAAAAATCAAATCTAACCTAAAACAAACAAAATCAACTTGAAACTAATAAATTCAAAACAAATAGCAAACAATACTTACCTCCTGCACCTCTTCATCATCATGGCACCATATTTGCGAACGAAAAGCAACAATTGTTGATGAATTTTGAAGAATGCCTCCTCCTAGAATGCGAGCGTGAAACTAAGGGTTTTTGGCCGCAGGAAGAGAAGAAAAACAAAAAAGAGAAAATGAATAGATTTCACTTCTTTTTTCTTTTAAAATGAAATAATACGAGTGCATTATAACGCAATCACGTTATGTCATTTCCAATTTTTTTTTGAAGTTGGCCACAAAAGTGTAACCCAACTTCATGCACTCGCCCGCATTGAAATTTTAAATTTTCACCAAATAGATTTTTTATTTTTTTAAATAAACCTAGTAGTTTAGAAACTACATTTATTTGCTACATATTCTATTCTTACATATTTTTGAAATAATATAGATAAATTATTCAATTTTTTACGTCAAATTGCCTAACTCTGACTTTTCTAAAAAAAATTGTCACTTAAGGGCCTATTTTTTCCATGATGATCCTACACATACCCATAGCTCTCATCTCAAAAAAAAAAATGCCTAGGCTTGCAAGGTATAAATCCAAAAATAAAAAAGAATAACAAAATCTAAAAAAAATAGAAAAGGATTGAAAATAGTAAAGATAAAAAAATTCATCCTATACTGAAAACCACTTCGGTGGTGCTTTGGGCAAATACCTTGTCAAAACTTACCAAATAGGCTTCTTGTGTAAATAAGCACTTTCCATCCACCATCGATTCTTTGGCTTGTTCAAAATTTCTTTCCATCACATTCATCCTTCATCCCATTCATTCCACCTCCCATCCATGTTTGTATGATGTTCCCCTTTAGTACTTCTAGGCACATTCCTAAGGTCAGTTTGTCCTACCTATATCGAGGTAGTCTATTGCATCACATTGGTGGCATTTTTTATACCTAAATTGGATTAGTTTCATGTATATTTTTTAAGTCTTTCATAACATCAAAAAATCCAAAAACATTCATAAAATCAAAAAACCAAAAAAAACTCATAAAATCAAAAAATCCAAAAAATCATACATCCTGCATCATCATACATTTCATATAGAAAAGGATAGTAAAAAAGAAAGGGGTAAACCCACAAAAATGGTTTACAATTCCAGTGTGGAAAGAAAATTCCAAAAAATGCCCCCATGCAAAAATCTTTGGTTTTTGGGGATTCAAACGAACATTTGGTTCGAGCAAACCCAAAGGAGGTTCACTAGAACCCCCCTTCAAGCAAACCCATTAAATGTTGGGTCCCACATTTCCTAGGAAAAAAAGGAAAGGAAAGGGTTGTGGAAAGAGGGTTCGCTTGAACCTCCCTATTTTCCCCTTCTCCCCCTTTGGCACCAAAAAAATCCAGAATTTTTCCCTTCACAGCTCAAGTTGAGGATGAAAATGTAGGAGACTGTTGGAGTTATGGACAAATACTGAGAGGGGGGGGGGAATCAGTATCTAAACTTTTTCAACTTCTACCTAGATTTTTAATTTTGATTTCCTTTTCTTTCAACAATAGAGTAAAGTAATCACTTTTGAAAGCACAAAGATATGACAACATTAACTCAGTCTATTTGACAACTTATGAAAATATGATTTGAGTGAGATATCTTGCATTTTCCAAAACATAGCTCAGATTTGATCTCAATATTACTCTGATTAATGCATTCATGAGTTGAATGTAATCATTCATAAACAAAATTGAGAATAGTAATAATCCAACAGTGAACTAAAACAACAACACAGAAAAGCAGTGAGCACATAGAAGAACAAAGAGACAAAAGATTTTCCAAGTGGAAAACCCTCCTGGGGTAGAAAAACCACTCCTAAACTGCCATACTGGCTTAATATTTTTAACCAATTGTTCACAATTCCTTATAGGCTAATTTCTGAGCACCAACTCAAGGAGCACCAACCCCTCAATTAGAGACACCAATCTCAAGGAGTACCAACCCCTTATTTAGAGACACCAATCTCAAGGAGCACCAACCCCTTACTCAGATTACATAATTACACTCATAATATCAGAGGATCTCTCTATTTTCAGTTAAGCACATATTTCTTTTTTTTCTTGTCTATAGAATACCCTAAGGATTACAACCAGATAATTACAATCACCAACCTTCACTGTTTTCAACATAGGTTTATATATGCGTTTCAAGTATGTCAGTTATGAAGAAATCTTCAACAAGCATTTTTCACAAGATTCTGAAACTCTCTTGCTATTATTAGAATCTAAAGCTGATTCATAATGAACTATAGATGATGGTAAAAATCAGAGTAACACCTATCCATAGAGCTTTAACTTCTGTGCTGAGTCAGGAGATTTCAAATTGTAACTGAAAGATTTTCATCAAATCCATGGCTTCCCACTAACAAAAAATCATAACCTCTAAAATCTCAAAGAATATCTTGCCATAGATTTGATACCAACCAAAGATGTCTGCATGCAACTATACTTAGAAAAATCCATGTCGGCCACAATGTATGAGTCTTCAAAAAAATCATTCACAAGAGACAATAGTCACCACGTGTTCTTTGTGATTCGCTAAGACCTTATGCGAGCTGTGTTCCTTTTTCCTTAATTGCTTTCGCCATGACCCAGTGAAGTTGGGAAGACCTCTTGTAGACCACATTAAGTTTCACCGAAAGCCATTTTTCCTCTTATGTGTCACTGTGACATTCACCAGTTATGCCGAAGGCAATTCAATCATTAATCATACTTTGGTTCCTTTTGTTTCGCTGTGACCCTTCGTTATCGGGCAGACCTTATAGAGAATTCACCTTGTTTTTTCGAAAAGCCTTGAGCTCACAATAGATTGTAAAGACATTAATGTTCTCACATCGACATAAACCTTTTTTCTTAAGTGCTTCGCTATAACATTATGATATCGGGGAGACCTCCTATAGAGCACACCATGTCTTTCCAAAAGTCTTTCATCCATTTGTGTGTCGCTGTAACATAATGGTTCTCTCGCTGAAGCATCCTTCTATCTTATGAGTGTCGCTATAGCATACCATCATTGCAGAGACCTCTCATAGAATGCTTGAGTCATACCAAAAGTCACCAATTCATCCTGTGTCGCTGAGACAATTCAATACTTATGCTGAAGGAAACTTTATCGCCATCAGTTATCCCTCTGTCTGTCACTGTGACATATCACTCTCGGGAGACCCCATATAGATATACTTTGTTATACCGAAAGCCCACTTGATACACATTGGTTGCTGAGACACATGGTTTTTCTTGCTGACGAGTCCATCCGTCCTAGATATGTCGCTGTAACTTCAAACTATCGGAGAGACATCTTGTAGATCATTTCAGTCATATCGAAACACCCCGAATTCACACCTATTCGCCGAGACTTCTAGAAAGTCTTGCCAAAGGCAATTGTCCAACGGCGGTTGTTGTGACATTGCACATTCACTATGACATTTCAGCGAAGCCACAACCTTTACCGATAAGACCTTTTTGTGAACGGTCGGTGAGACAAACAATCTTCAGAGAGATAATATACCGAATACAACACTCCTGCCGAAAGACTTCCACATACATTAGTCGGGGAGACATCACCCTTTTCGCTATGACCCTTCACCGAATCAAAACTCTTGCTGATACACATCCATCCACCACCGGTCGGTGTGACATACCAATATCACTGAGACCACATATCGGTGGAATAACATATGCCGATAGAGATCACTTTCAGTCACCGAAACAAAAGACAAGTCTTTCCAAAATAATCTTTCTTGTGTCGGTCGCTAAGACACAAAACGCTCGATGAAACAACATGCCGATAGGGATTTCTTACGCCGATGAACCACCTCATGTATTAGTCGGTGAGACCCGACTCATTCGGTAAGACCTCTCAGCGGTGAACAAACCTCATGCCGAAAGCTGCTAGAATGTTAAATTCAATCGACATAACATCATAAATGTCTTGCCGATAGGAAACTCAGACATTTCAAAGTGGATCGGGGAGACCCTGCCATTCTCACTCCGATATGAGTAAGTCTGAAAGAGAAACAACCAATACCTGTGATATGCAAGGAGAACCATCTTCAAACTCTATCAGTCAAAGATATAGAATTCATAACTTGAACCAGAAAACTCATCACCATGAAAATGAACCATAACAAATAACTTTTTGTAATAGCCAAGAGACATCAAAGAAGTGCCATAATAAATCATAAAGATCCAAACTGAGACTGATCATTAAAGAGAACCAACTAAAAGGGATTTTGACATCAAGGACAAACTATAAACACAACTGAGATCCAACAGAGACTTCATAGACCCAACTAGATGATGGTAGTCGTTAGAACAAGCTATCCAACAAAAATAATTTTAATATGTTTTGGTTTTATTATGGGTAAGTGCACCAAGATGGTTCCCAAAAAGGGGGCTTAAGTGGCCATTTTTTTTCTGAAATCAGGAAATACTGACGTTGGACGTGAAATTGAGGATAGTTACACTCAAAATTTTGAGATGGAACAAAAACAAGGATCAAAGTGCTCTGAGTATACTTTCTAAAATACTAATTTATTTTGAAAATGGTTGAGATTAAGGGGTTCAAAAGAGGGACATACACAAATTGGTGCTATTTTTGTCAGAAAAACATAACATAGCAACTCTTGTACGACTCGAGAACGGTGAACTTTTTTGTAGTATTTTTAAAATTGCTATAGTCAAAAGTTAGCTAACAGTATCTAGCTGATGCATGATTTTTTAGATAATTTTTTAATGAATATTGATTTTTTACTAATTTTCTAAGTGGGAACTTCTTGAAAAGCATAATTTTGGCCATGCTCCCCCTAAAATTTTTTGAAGGTAATTGATTTTTTAAAAATTTGTAGAATGGAGTCTAGTTTCTAAAAATGTAATTTATTTGAAATTTTGATGAATGGTTAATTTATAACGTAAA
>VDFB02105785.1:331264720-331295344 GCA_007258455.2 Sequoia sempervirens
AATACCTTCTTGTACTTCTATTAAAGCAATCAAAGCTTCCTCAGGGTTAAGTTTTGGCATATAGTTGTTATTGATTTCAAAAAGGGATAAGAAGTGAGATGGAGCTGATCCTATAAAGGAGAATGTTGGAATTAATATAAAAATGTTATTGACGTCAAAGGTTCAAGTTGTGTTGTAGATGTTGTGCAAGTGTTGAAGAGATTGCAAAAGTTCAGTCCTCAGGTCTTAGGCTTACCATGTATCTCTTGCTAAAGGAGGAAGGTGTTTGGAGTTAGTCATTTTTTACTATTCCTCCAAGGTTTTATACACTGGGCATTGGTTATACCTCATATCAGTTGCAAAGGAGTGAAGAAATCCACTAAGTACAAAGTATTTGGGACTTTAGACTTCGAGAGTACAACTTACCGTGGTGTTGGAAGAAGGCAGTATGCAAGAAAGTAGAACCCTGCCCAGGGGAGCTTATCTTTAGATTCTACAAGTTTGGACTATATTCCTAACTTAATTTCAGATGAATGCACATGAGTGAATTCACACTTGAGGAGTTTAGGAAAGTGGTTTTCTCAATGGCTCTAGATAAAGCTCCTAGTCTTGATGGTTACATTGCACTCTTTTTTTTCAAAAATGTTGGGATGTTGTAGGGAAAGATGTCCTCATTGCTCTTGAAGAGTCTAGAAAGAATGGAAATATTCTAAAAGAAATAAACAATGTACTTTTATTGCACTAATTCCAAAGAAGGTTTGTCCTATCTCTTTTGTTGACTACAGGCCTATTTCTTTATGCAACACCTTGTATAAGATCTTCACCAAAGCTATTGTTTTTAGACTTACCACTTTGATTCCCTTGATCATATATGAGGAACAAGGGGGATTTTTCCTGAGTAGAGAAATGATGGATGAAGCTATATTCTCTCGCAAGGTGCTCCATTCTCTTAAGGAAGAGAATTTTTTGGATGTCATTCTGAAATTAGATATGTTGAAAGCAAATGATAGAGTAAACTAGCATTTCTTGATGGCGGTGAAAAAAAATGGTTTCTCTCAAAATGGTGTAAGTGAATTTTTTTCATGCATCTTAGGTGCAAGCTTTTTAGTTTTAGTGAATGGTTCTCCTTGTGGTTAATTTAATGCTACACAAGGAGTGAGGTAGGGGGATCCTCTTTCCCCGTTTCTATTTAATGCTACTCATTCTCTTTTTGATGATGACACTCTTTTATATGGTCATGCTAGCATTGGAAAGGCTAAGGCTATGTAAAGTGTCTTGTCAATTTACTCTATCTACTCAGGCCAGTTTGTGAATAAGGAAAAGTAAAAAAAATTCTTTGTCAATGTAAATACAGTGGTGTAAGGTAGGCTCTTGAGTTTTTGGGTTTTCAAAATGGAGTTGCTCCCTTGCAGATATTTGGGTGTTCCTTTCTTCTCGAGGAGGGAGAAGCATGACTACTGGGACAGGATCATTTCATCAGTTTCAAACAAAATTTTAACCTCGAAGTAAAAATGGATGTCTTTGGCACGAAAATTGGTTATGATTAAGTCTGTGTTTCAGGATTTTCCAATATATCTTATGTCAATTTTAAAGATTCCAAAAGGAAAGTTAGAGGAATTATAGAAGAGCTTTAGGGATTTCTTATGGGTAGAGAATGTGAAAGAAAAGAAAAAACTATCACTAGTCACATGGGAGAAGGTCTTTCTACCCAAGGAATTTGGGGGAGCGAGTTTGAGGGACATATTTCTACAAAATAAAGATTTAGGGGCTAAGCTCTTGTGACAGATTTATCAGGATCCCAATGCTAAATGGTGTCAAACTATGTGGTATTAGTATCTAGATTCTTTGGAGAGAGATCATATCTTCACCTTGAAAAATCCCCCTATTGGGTCCAAGATTTGGAACTTCATCATTTCCTATAGATACATTATCCTCCCTCACTTATCTAGGTTGGTTCATAATGGAAGGAAAGCCCTGTTTTAGGATGATGCTTGTAATGGGCATCATCCCCTTTGGTCCCTTGTAAAATAGGATGCAATTACATATGTGTTAAAAAATTTATGGGGTTGCAAAGTGAGGGATTATCTAGTTCTTGATTGGTCCTCCTCTCCACCTACAACCACATAGAGATCTTTCGACTTCCTTCCATTTCCAAAGGCCCTAAAGGATTCCCTCTATAAGGAATTGGAAACGAGAAAAAATATGTTCTCTAGAAAGGATGGTGATATAATTTGGGTCAAGTCCAAGTCGGGCTCTTATTATATAAAAGAAGGATATATGTCTCTTGTTGAGGTAGAAAATCCCTTGGATTGGCCCCACTCTTGTTTGGGGTCTTGCAGTGCTTCCTAAGGCTAGAGCTTTTACTTGGTTGGCTTTAAAGGGAAAAATCTTAACTGGAATGAGGTTGGATTGCTTGGGCATTGCTCCCCTCTTCTCTTGTGTTCTTTGTGGCAAGGATTATGAGTGCTTTAATCACTTGTTGTCTTGTGATTTTTCTCATAGTTGTTGGGTTTGGCTTCTGAATAAACTTGGATGGTATGGTCCTCTGTATTGTTCTCTCTTGCAACATTTTCAATGTTGTCCCTCCCTATTTAAATCCTCTTTCTATGCATGCATTTGGAATCTCAATCCTTCCATAGTTATATGGAATATTTGGCTAGAAAGAAATAATGGTATTTTCAGAAAGAAAGCTAAGGATGTCAATTAAATTATTCTAAAGATTGAAGCCTTAGTATCAAAATATGTGATGTCTTTTATCTTCAAGCAATTGCACACCTTAAACTCCTCTTCTTGGGATGCTTGGTTGCTTAAATCTTGATCTCTTCTCAAGTCCCTTCCTAATCATGTCTCGACATAGAATTGCAAACCTATTGTATTGAGAAATCAGGTCAAGTGGTCCCCTCCTCCGGAAGGTTGGATAAAATTGAACTTTGATGGGGCTTCACATGGTAACATTGGGTTATCAGGGATAGGTTTGGTCCTCAGGGATCATAAAAGCTTTGTTCTAAGGGCTTCTTGTCAAATTTTGAATATAAGAACTAATAATGTGGTGGAATTCACAACTCTAATCATTGGTTTGGAACTGGCAATAAGCAGTGGCATTTCTCACATTGTGATCGAAGGTGATTCATAAATTGTAATTGATGCCCTCACCAAAAGAGATCTTGATTCTTGACATCTTAAGTATTTTCTTTAGCATGCTCTCTCTTTGTTACAAAATTTCTCAGCATTTCAGCTCCAAAATTGTTATAAGGAAGGAAATTCTTTGGTGGACAAGATAGCCAATAGGGAAATTGATCTCTCTCCGCCTTTTCTACTTTCTCACATGATATAAGTGATTTCCTGGACTAATGTTTATCGACATGTGGCAACTTTGTTGGGAGCTTTGTGGGTTGTTCCAGGCATGGAATGATCTTCTTGACTATCTTCATGGTGCATGGGTGGTATGATGTGTTCCTCTCTTCTTTTCTATAATATGCACGGTCTCCTTGACTTGGTCTTTGAAGCCATGGTTTGCTCTAGCTTTTCATAAATTTCTATTGCTTCTTGTGATAGCATGCTTGACGGTCCCCTTGACGTCATTTGTTTGCATTTTTTTCTTATGATTGGTGGTCCCCTTAATGTCTGACATTTGTGGTTATTCATGATGCAACAATCATTATGTTGAGATGGTCCTCATGACATATCTAAAATTTGGTTATTTTGGTAAGCTATGGCTGAGGTGGCATAGGGACGGTCCCCTTGACATTGCGTCAGCTTGGAATTTTTTATATGGCAACATATTTTATTGCTGAGATGGTCTGCATGACATCTCTGATATTGCAACACTTGATAATAATTTTTGGCACTTCGACTTTCTTGTGTCACGGTCCTCTTAACGTCTAAAGATAACCTTTTTATTTATATCTAATGGTCCCCATGACGCCATTCACTTGTGGATCCACATGTTCTTTAATGTTGGGATGGTCCTCATGACATCTCAGTTTTCATGAAGAAATTTTTGGCTGAGATGGCATTAGGATGGTCCCCTTGACATTGGTTGCCTCGATCTTCCAACTATTACATAGTGCACCCAGCTCACATGGCTTCATGGTTCCATGGTAATAGTGCTCATTGGTAAATATATTTGGCAATCAGGTTTTTTGTTTGGTAGTTTTATTCCTCCTATTTGTGTGACGGTCCCTTTAACGTCATTGTAGCATTTGGGAGGCACTTTACACAAGTGTATTGGGTCCTTGTGCTATGGTTTTGCTCATTCGGATGGGGATCTCACACGGTTGGGGCTGATTTGGGAGAGATTTCCTAATTTAGAATGTCTAATTGATGACACTCTTATAAGCTTTGGCATTGTTACCTAATTTTCACCTGCGGGCTCAATCAGGTAGGGCAATCTATTTCTTCAAGTGTTCATGAAGGCCAAATGGAGGAACATTTTCATCAAGGTTACATATTTTCTAACTTGTTTGCTTCTTATGCAGCTGCAGGGGAAAATTATGTTTTAAATTTGGCACGTGGATTAAATGTGTCTCCCATAAGGGTTGAGCCCAACGTGTAGGTGTTCAGTTTTCATTGGGAAGGTCTTCATCTTATGTCTTTTCCTTGCTTTCCCCCTTCTAGTTTTCATTCTGATCCCGCTTTGATTTCTTTTGTTTGGGGGTTCTTTACTTTGGCAGAGGCAGAATCGGAATGGGGGATGGACTTGGAAATGTTGGCTAGTCTCGGTTTTAGTTTCCATCCCAACTCTGACTCCACCTTTTCTTTTTGAAATGCTCGGGTCACCAAGGAATTTTTGGTCGTCGTGAGTTTTTCTATCTTTCTCTGCTTGGGAAGAGCTCTCATCGACAGTTGTTCACAAGGTTAGCATCAAGGGGAATGGTTTACATTCAGTATGATGTCCCGCCGACTGGTGGGAGTCTTGCCAAGAGAGGTTAGTGTTGGCGTGATGTCCTGCCGACCGAAGGTGGTCTCGCTAAAAGGGCTTGATCTCGGGGAGAATGGAATGAGTTCAGTGTGATGTCTCACCAACAGGGTGAGGTCTCGCTGAAAGATGAAGGGCTTGCTGTAATGTCCTGCCGAATGCGGATGTCTCACCGATGGAAGATCATAGTGCTATAACTCTTGGGGGATCGCTATGAGGTCTTGCCGACAAGAAATGGTCTTTCTGATAGCAATGGGTCTACTGTGGACTTTGGCGAGACCTCTTGCTGAAGGCGGTAGTCTGGATGAATGATTTTTGATCACTAGGATGTCTCGCCAACTTGTTGTGGTATCGCTGATGGGTATATGGCTTCGGTAAGACTCTTGGCCGAGGGGTTTGCATTTGATATGATTTCTTCCTAATTGATAAAGTCTCGCTCATGGTTTAGCTCTTCGATGTGACTGATAGGAGCTCGCTGAGACCTTCTCCCGACTTGTTTGTCTTGTCGATGGGTGTGTTCGTGTTGAACATCGCCTAGACTCTTGCCGATGGTCTAAATGGAATGGTATCTACTATGAGGTGCTTTCGGTATGATGTATTGCCGAAAGTGATAGTCTTGTCGATGGTTTTGGATATCGGTATGACTCTTAAGGGTTCGCTATGATGTCTAGACGACAACAATAGTCTTGCCGATGGTTCTTCGATATAAATCTTTCGATGCTGAAATGCAGCGTGATTCTCGCTTCATCGATTACTGTATGGGTATAATCGCGCTGAAATGTGGTCAATTTGTGCAATCTACGTGGTGTCCCGCTGACAATCAAAGGAAGTTGAAAACTAGTGGGTGGTTTGACTGGTGACGTCCTATGAAGAAAGGTGTGGAATGTGGTGGTATTGGATGTATCTATGAATCGGTCCAAAAATTAGTTGATTGGTGGTGATTCTCATGAATCGTGGATAAATTTGATATTTGTTTCTGGGAGGTTAACTTGCGGAGATCTAGGCAGAGAAAGCCCAAGGGAAAGGCCCAAGTGGTCTGTGATGGTTATGATGTCTCTTGGAAAAGGTGATCGGCATTTATGATAATGTACAGAGCATTCAGCGACTACGATGAAGCTCTGCCGATATTGATGGGCATTGTCTAAAGATCGCGGGATAAATTTGATGTTGTTTCTCAAGGAGGTTAACTTGCAGGAAGATCTAGAGCAAGAAGAAAGCCAAAGGGGAAGAGGCCGCGAGTCACAATGATAGTTGTGATGTCTACTGGCAAAGGTAGATCGACATTTATGATAATGTGCAGATCATTCAAAGCAGCTCTGATGAAGCTCTTGAGGTTGGACACAAGGGCTGGGAGTTATTGTGATGGTTGCAAAATATCTGAAGGCCACTCCTGAGGGTGATCTTTTCACCGACATGGACAGAGGGATGCACATTGAATGCAACATTAACTTTATTCCAAAAGATCTGAGGGTCGACCCTTTAGTAATCGACTCATTTTTTGGTAACCCTCAGGCAGGGGCCGACACTTTTTAGTTTTTGGTTGGATATATGACATTTTGGCCTCTTTGTGAGAGGGGGTTCTTGGTTAGGAGATTGCTAAAAAAGCATTATTCAAACTTTGTAACTCATTTTTTTTGTATGAATACTACAGATTTGTAATACAAAGACTCCTTATTTTTTTCAATAGAAAGTCATTTCCTTCACCTATTTTCTTTGTTGTTTTAGTATTGGTTGTGAATTGCATGATAAATTCTGTGTAATCTTTTATTTTATCAGATTCCTTCAATACTAGATGCAAAGAATGTTATGTCATAGTGCAGGTTTATGTTAGTGATCTCTTTATATTGCATTTATATCTGTGAAAACATCATTTTTTTCCTTGTTTTTAAGCATTAGGATAGTCAGAACCTTACATAGAATCACATTTGCAGAAATAAATCTCTGTGTTGTGAGATTGTTTAGCTTTATTGAGATTTTATGTTAGTTTCAACGGTATTGTCATATTTTTATCTTTGGTGTATCACCTGTTAGTGATAGGTTTTAAATTTCAAGTATATCCTTCTTACTCTTTTCCTTATCATTCTTTAGTATTCTCAAGTTATCTTAAGGGGAACCAACCCATAATCTAGAGGTCCACTTCATTCCCAAGTCACCCACAACCTTGAAGTGTTCCCATGTGTCAATAGGTTGCTACAGTTCATAGCTTAGCAAGGGTGCAAACTTTATTTGACAACAGGCACATAATTTTGGTCTTTTCAATGGCATCATTAGTGTGAGGTGGCTTCTTTGTGGTTTGGCATCTATCATGTGTTTCAATTATGGGCACTTGTTCTAGCGTAAAGTCTCTATGGTGTTCGTGTTGGCTTCTTGTTTCTTGTGTGGAATGTACAAGAGTTACTATCCATACACACTTTAGTTTAAATGAAGGCCACCTATTTATTAGGGTGTTGCTCATCTTTGTTATCTCCATATTTTTTATGGCTTTTTTTTTCCTTGGTTCAAATTGGATCTCTTTTGGCTCAACTTAATATGGATAGTTTGTTTAGAGTTCTCATCCTGTCTTGCTTCTTGGAGGTTTGTGTTTTTGTTACATCCCTAACTTTAACTATGTTTTACTTTTTACTTTTGAAGTAAATAGTAGATTCTTATGCATGAATGAATGATTTAATGTTAGGAAAAATCAATGTTTTCATGAGTTAGGTTTATTTGACTAAAATTGACATGTGTTCAAAAATTGTCAAGGTGTGATGATTTCATATAAGGATTATGAAATGATTAATAATATACTAATCTTGAGTTGGTGAATGCAAGTCACATTCAAGGAATAGTTTTCACCCTCTGAGAAAAGGAGGGAGAGCATCATCGGAGAGAAGGGAATAGATATAAGGAAAATGATAGTTTCAAGCCATCTTAAGTCTTGTGTAGGTGCAAATTGGTCGAACCTACTTGAGTCGGGTGAGTGATACTCAACTCTCTTGGTCTAAGTTTACTTCTCGACTCGACAAGTTGTCGATGTCATTTAATGTCTAGTGCATGTTGTTTAGCGTGTTTAGAAGCTTGTCGATAATAATCAATTAGTCGACCTTTGTGTTGATTTAATACTCTTAAGGGTTATTAACTCTCTTTTTAACATTGAGTTCATTTTTAGGGTGAATATGTCGAGAGATGACAAATAGATCAATGTCGTCCATCATGTAAGATTGTGTTACCAACTCTTAATTTCTAAATGATTTGTCATTTATATATGCCAATATTTAAGTGTTTATTATTGATGATCCTCTTTGTGACGTTGAATAAGATGGCATCTTTGTTATATTAATATTCGTATGCGTTTTGGGGATGCGTGTTATGATATTATAATATAATTATATAAATTTGATATTTAATATTTTCTTTGATCTTGCGTTATTACTTTGATATAGTGGACATCATAACTAATGGGAGCTTGGAGCTCACCATAGTCTTGTAAGTGTCATGCTTGTGCGAACTTTGATCATGGTAGTTGGCCGAGTGGAAAGAAACCACTCATGCCACCTTGGTAAAGGGAGGTAGTTTCCTCAAAGATAGGCATGCAAAATTAAGATGGGGTAATAACCCCTAAGTCTTTGAAAAAGACCATGATATAATCCTCGGTATTTGTGGGTGAACCGCTCGCTGGCTGTGTATAGGTTGAAACAGATTTAAACACCAACATAACAGAATGAAAAAGGAGTCAATAGTTAAAGGATCTGGATCTTGCCGCAGAAGAAGGTCATGACCGACAGTTGTGAGGAAATAAGGTTTATGTGTATACTCAAGTAGTAAGGCCAACACACAGTTAGATATAACTAATTCTTGCGAGATTATTGAGGGGGTGAGCTGTGGAAGGGGAAGCGCCCACTGTTCAATTCCCGACATGCTCAATCTCAATCACCATGTGTTCCCCAGAAGCATGACCGGGAATTGCTCAAAAACATTTCATAAGAGTAGATTGAGGGCGTGAGAGTCGGGGCTTAGGCGGAAGATTGTAACAGAGAAGAATTCCAAGCAGTTGCATAGGGGAGAAGAGATCTCTAAAATTTGTCTTCTAGTCCATGTGAGAAGACTATTCTATAATGCTTACTAAAGCTATCAATAGTGCCTATGTGTAGGATCTCCATCTGGAAGTATTCCGCAAGGGAGAAATCATATTAAATAATGATGCTTAACACAGAGAAATGAGGAGGCGTAAATGCTAATGCTTATTCTTAGATCAAAGTCTTGATATTGCATGACAGCATGATAGGAGGAGAAGGCTTTCACCATCGAGATAAGGGAGTGGAATATCATACATGCTCTTGGATAGCAGAACGATGGGTAGAGAAGGTGAGACGTTGAAAGAAAAGGCCATTTTTGGATAAAATTTATGGCTCGGTAAGAGGTGAGATCACTTTACTGTGAATAATGGTTATGGTATAAGCTTTGTTCGCTGCATTTAAGAAATTTATTACCTGGTATCTATTTATAGACCTTTGCTTGTTTTGAAATGGGCCAACGTACTTGAATGTTGTGCTGTGACTGTTTCTAGCCGGTAGGCTTTTGAAAAAATAAATAAATAAATAAAGTAATTTTTCCTTGGCCGAAGACTTAGTCTGCCTTACACGTTTTTGAGCCAAAAGTTTAATTGTCTCTGTGTCATATAAGGCCGAGGTGATGATGTGGCATGATAGCGCAAGATTACTTAAGATACTAGGATATCTTATTTATTGGCTTCATCTTGACAATCTAGTTGAGATTGAGTTATTGCTCTAATTATATTTTGAGATTATTGAGGGGATGCTGGAAGGGATAAATTCCCTTTGAAGAGCTAAGGTTATTATGGGAATGATCCTAAGCCAAACCTTCGGTATTAGGTGCTTTAAGAAAAAGAAACTAGTCGACCTTATGATAAGCATCTTTCTTCTTGTGTTAAACCCTCTCAAGGATGGGTATGCAAGGAGACATATCCAAATACTCTTTTATTTCAAGAATGAGACTTTGTAATTAGCTCAACAGTATAGACATAGTATGAGATCGAAAGTATGAACCTTATTATATTTGAATGATTGAACTTTTTAGAACTATGTGTACAAGGAATTTCGTTATTCCAATACTTGGTATCATTGTCATAACCAACTTTGAGAAGGGGATGTTGGGAGACCGAAACTCAACCTACATGTCTATTGTATTTGAGATTGTTCTTATAGGTATATGTGACATACTTATATAAAGGATGATAATCATATGAGTTTATACCCTATCCTTATTTGAATGTGAAATTGAGTAGATAGGGAAGTTGGAAGAAAATTTATTTTCTCTTACAAATCTAACCTATTGAGGTTGAAGGATTGAACTTAGTCGAAGTACTAACTACATGAGAAGTATCGACATTGATTAAGATATATATATCAATGAGAATATTCCTTGGATATCGTGCTTATTCATGGTAAATATGAAATGTGAATTTGAGAAATGCTAAGTTGTATGGGTAAGACTAGAAGTAATTTCTCTTGTTATGCTTCGTTAATGCTATTATCCTCGGAGAACAAGGATGTTTGATTTTTCCATGTATTGGGTTAGAGAAGCTAAACCCTAGTATTGAAATGAGGAGGATATAGGAAATATGTAACACTTATGTCAAATATGACATTGTATATATGAATGTATATTGATTGACAATAAAAGGTCAATAAAACATAGAACAAGGAAGGAAGTATTTATAATACCTTAAGAGATTCTACGATAATGTCGAAACTCGATTTGACGCATCAAGATGTTGGGTATTGAATCTTGAGAGTAAAATGACAAGAAGTCGTAAGCCCTAGATATTGCAAGGATGCAATAAGGGACTTTTTAAAGGGTTGAAATACCTAAATCTTTACATAGAATGAATATCCTAGATTAAGGATTAGTTCTAAGTCAGATTGACTAGAATGGTTTTTCTTTAATGACTAGTTGGAGTCTAGAATACCAAATAAAGTAAGAAAAACTATAGGATGAGATAGTTTATAAGACGAGACAGGGGTGTTTGTCTAGATGGAACGACCAATCAAAATGATCATACTTAGCTAGAAGGGATCTAGAGTTGTATGGTCGATTGAGTTTTGTAGTACACATCACTAGGACTCAGATGGTGAAACTGGCAGTTCCTTATATCTATACTCTTCGAGAAGGGCCGGGTTACTTCGAGTTTGGAAGTGCGCGGGGGACCACTTGAGTCCGTGGTTGGAGGAAAAGCACTCGGATGATGCTCTCCCTCTGTAACAATAGACTTTCTGAGGCTTGTGAAGATAGTGATCGACATTCCAGATGCAGTGAACTCCATGTTCTAGTTTATGATAGAAAAATCTATGAGGTAAAACTATTCTTTATGCCAAATTTATTTTATGTGATATAAATGAATTTTGTAAGGAATTAGCTTGATTCTAGTTATGATTACATGTGAATTCAAGTTTGAATTTATCTGGAAAAGTTGTACTTTATTCTTGTGCTTATGCAAATGTTTTCCTTTAAAAAAAAAAAATTCTCTCTCATGTTTACTAAGTTGATTTACCTTCTAGTAAATTCTTGAGATTACTTGAGTATTAAGAAGAGGGTTGTTACAGTTTTCTAGCACTCTTCAATTGTTATGATACATAAAACATTTATAATTCATTTTCCATAGGTGAAAGAGGACATTTTGAACGTCTTGGACAGTGAATGGCTTGATATGCAACCTGTTAAATATATTTTATAGAATAAAGTGAAAAAGAAATTGTAGAAATAAAAGATTAAAAACAATCAAAAACATAGATTCATGGTTCACCATCAATTTGATGACTACGTCCACACTCAGGGATTCTCTCTCTTATTATCAAGTTCTGAATCAATTACATATTCAACCAACAACATTATTTATAAAACAAGTCTCCAACCAATTAAATGGAAAAATCCATTTGAAATAGACAACTTCTAAATTGGCCAACACATGCCAATAGAAGTAATTACAAGATGAGAACGTATTTCCAATTAAAGGAGAAATTTTCCAATTTGGGCTTCACTGAACCCAACAATCTCCCACTTGAAGACCAAATTGCTGCTCAGAGATATCCCACCACTGCAGAGTTAATGTCAAAGTTGCACAAGGCTGAGAGAGGCTCTATAGAATTTGAACTTATGTCTCGGAACTACCTTTGTCAACATGTCAACTAGATTAAACTTTGTGTCAATTTTCTCCACCTGCAGCTTCCCCTCTTTGATACAATGGCAAATGAAATGATACCATAGCTCTATATGCTTCGTCCGATTATGAAAGGCATAATTCTTTGACAAGTGAATAACACTATTTCTATCACAAAAGAGAGTAAAAACATATTGTTGAAACCATAAATCACCTATCAATCTCTGCAACCAAATAATTTCCTTTGCCCCTTATGAAAGAGAAATATATTCTGCTTTTGTAGAAGAAAGTGCAACCACCTATTGCAACCGAGAAACCCAATTGATCACTGCACCAACAAAAGTGAATACATAACCAGTGGTAGAATTCCTTTTATCCAAATCTCCAGCCATATCTGAATCAACATAACCTCGTAGATTTGTGTCCTTACCACCAAAACATAAACCGTGATTAGAAGTACCTTTCAAATACCTGAATATCCACTGTATTGCCTACCAATGTTGTTTACCCAAATTACTCATAAATCTACTGACAACTGCCACTACCTGAGAAATATCCGAACGAGTACAAGTCATGGCATACATCAAACTGCCAACTGCGGATGAGTAAGGAACATGTTTCATGTGTTCTTTTTCTTCATCTATTTTAGGACACATAGCTGAGGATAACTTAAAATGATCAGCCAAAGGAGTACTCACGGATTTGGCATTCTTCATATTAAATCTATCTAATATTTTTAGAATATAATTTTCTTGAGATAATCTAAGTTCTCACTTTTTCCTATCCTTGATTATATTCATCCCAAGAATCCTCTTTTCTGCCCCTAAATCCTTCATGGAAAATCTTTGAAATAAATGTTGTTTCAACTCACAAACTATTCTCACACTATTGCCAGCAACCAACATATCATCAACATGAAGTAATAAAATAAAAACTCACCATTTGGAAGCTTCTTGTAATAAACAAATGAGTCTGAATCATAACGAATAAATTATTGTTGAGTCATGAAGTTGTCAAATTTTAAATACCACTGTCTGGGGGCTTGCTTGAGCCCATACAAACTCTGCTTCAATCTGCAATATAAATGTTCTTGACTCGGTTTTGCAAAACCTTCAAGCTGCTCCATGTATAATTCCTCTTCAACATCTCCATGAAGAAAGGCAGCTTTGACATCTAATTGATCAAGTTCAAGATCCCAAATGGCTGCCAAGCCTAATACTGCTCGAATAGTGGTCATTCGCACAACTGGTGAAAATATCTCATTGAAATCAATGCCTTTTTCCTAAGCAAAACCCTTGACAACTAATCTGGCCCTATTTGGTTTTCAACAAGAGCTTTGAAAATTTTAAATTTTGAAAAAACTTCTAATTTCTTATTTAACATGTAAATCCAAACTTTTCGTGTATAATCATCAAGAAAAGTGACAAAGTAATTTACCCCTCCAAATGAAGTTACCTCAGTGGGACCAAAAATGTCTAAATGAACGAGTTCCAAAGGAGCAGTTTTCTGATCATGGCCTGCCCTCAAGAAGTTGGCCCGACTTTGTTTTCCATAGAGGCAATGTTCACAAAACCGCAAATCCACTGAGTGCAAGTCGGAAAGCTGATCTCATTGAAGCATTACTTCAAGCCCTTTCTTGCTCATGTGACCGAGCCTCTTATGCCAAATTTTTGAGTTGTTGTCCATGAATGTCATGGCAGCTCCCACTTCACCGTGGCATTTTAAAATATAAATATTACCCAACCTCTTGCCTTTTGCAATCACTAAAACCCCTTTTGTTACTTGTCAATTTTCTAAAGAGAATTTAACATCACACCCACAAGCAATTAATTGACTGACATAAATTAAATTTCTTTTCAATAAAGGGACATATCTCACATCCTTTAAAATCCATTGATTTCCATTTTTTAAATTTAAACCTATATCACCCTTACTAACAATTTCACATTCCTTATTGTCACCAAGAAAAACCTTACCAAAAGCACCTTCTTGAAAATTTGTAAAAGCTTGCTTGCAAGAAGTAGCATGGAAAGAAGCTATAGAATCAAGTACCCAAGAGTCTGCAGTCATGTCTCTGGTAGCCAAAATTAAAACACCATCATCCTTTTCACCCACAATGTTTGCTTGATTTTTAATGACTAAGTCTTGTTCCTTCATATAATTCTAGCATTTTTTCTTTGTGTGGCCTAACTTGCCACAAAACCAACAAGCACCTATTTTTCCTCTTGACTACAATCTAGATTGTGACCTCCTTCAATTATTATATTATCCTCTTTCTTTACTTCTACCTCTGATACCTGTACTTACAACAGTTAGTGCCTCACCAGACAAGGGTTCCCGATTTTTGCTCTGCATATCTTTGCTCAAAAGAGTGGCTGCAACATCATCAAATTTTAGCTTGCTTTTGGAAACCACCGAGGTGCTCACTTCCATCACAACACCTTCCCAACTATTGGGTAAAGAGCACAATAATAAAATAGCTTTGATCTCATCATCCAAAATTATGCCTACAGAAATCAGTTGGGTAACTAATGTATTAAATTCATTCAAATGATTGAACATAACCCCTCCTTCTCGCATTTTTAAATTATACAGTTTCTTCATAATAAATACCTTATTGGAAGCAGAATCCATCTCATACATTTCAGACAACTTGTCCCACAACACCTATGTAGTCTTCTCTGCAGAGACATTAAATAAGACATTGTTGGACAGTGACAGAAAGATTGTAGCTCTTGCTTTTTTGTCTAGCTTCTCCCATTCTTCATCAGATAAAGATCCTTACCCTCTGTTTTTGCTAGCCAATGCATTCAAAAGGTCTTGCTTGATAAGAAATGATTCCATCTGCACTTTCCAAAGACCAAAATTTTGTCCTGCAAACTTTTCTATTTTCCAATTGTCTGCAGAATAATTTCCTGCACCAAATTTCTCCAACCTACTTTAATACCAATTGTTAAATATAATTTTCAGAACAAAGTGAAAAATAAATTGTAGAAATAAAAGATTAAAAACAATCATGAAAAAAAGAACATAGATTTATCGTGGTTCACCATCAATTTGATAGCTACATCCACACTTAGGGATTATCTCCCTTTTTATCAAGTTTTGAATCAATTACATATTCAACCAGCAACATTATTTATAAAACAAGTCTCCAACCAATTAAATGGAAAAATCCATTTGAAATAGACAACTTCTAAATTGGCCAACACATGCCAATAGAAGTAATTACAAGATGAGCAAGTATTTTGAATTAAAGGATAAACTTGCCAATTTGGGCTTCACTGAACCCAACACAACCCATGTCTCTATTGCATGAATTATCTTCTCTTTTGTTTTTAATCTTATGGGTGTGCTTTGGTGTAATGAGATAGTCGAATTTATAGCTGGAAGCTTCTTGTTGCCTCATGTTTTCCCAATGTATGTTCTAGAATCTACTCTTGAGAGTTATGATCTTCACGTGGTACAAATCTGGTTGGGGGTGTCATTTGTCGTGAAGAGATTCTATCTTCGCTGGCCTTGCTTTCTCTTCTCAATGATATGGTGCATGACTTGGCACCTACACACTCTTCCATGTTCTCGGCCTGTCTTCGAGCCTTGAGGCTATCGTTTGGGTGTTGATTGGCAGACAAGTTGCTAGTTTTATTTCGTACAATTCAGTTCCTATTTAAACATGCCTTGGAGGATCCGTTCTATGAGACATATTTCACCCCTCCTTCAGATCTTGTCTCATCTGTAGAGAGTGGGGTTTGATAGTTCCTAGTTTGCTCAAGTTTTTGGGTGATGCTTATCTTCTTCCTCTTGTTGCCCCTGATAGTAAATATTGGTGTTTTTTGAAGGCCTTCCTGGGTATGCTTTCTACTTGTTTTTTTCTTTTAGCAAGGCCTACTTTGCTCAACCTTTGTAATTATCTGCTTTCAGTTTTTTATGTTGGCTCCCTCTGTGATGTAATCTATTGTATACCTTGCTCTGTTTAACTCATGGAGTCTGGAAATGTATTTGATCTTACATGAACTTTAATAAAATTTTCTTTATAGAGGATTTTCCACTTTTACGCAAAAAAAATAATAATAAATAAAATTATAGAGTACTCAATATCTTATCTATCAATTATTTTGGTAGTTGATTTATTTTTACATTTTATTTAACAACACTAGTAATAATCTACATTCCTTCTTATTGTTCTCATCAACAATAATTGCATATACATGACATGTACAAATTAAATTACACATATGAATATTTACTTATGCTAAGTGATCTAAATATAATATAATGGGATAAAATATTAATGTTAACTAAATATTAAAAATATATAATAGCTAGTTGTGCTAGATTTGAAGCATTGTCAAAGTCCACTAATACTTCCATCACTTCTAATTATAGTGTGGTAGGAATTTGATATGTCTCAAGTAAAATTAAAATTCTAAAATACCATTCATAAACTAACTCTTTTAACTCACACTCATCCTAAATAAAATCCACACAGAAATAATAAAAACATGCCATATCTCTTATATAAATAGTCCATGAACTTACATAAAATTTTTTGAATGAGTGTAACTCGCTTGGTCCTACTATTATAAAAAAAATTATATTTTACAATGTTATCTTGTTTTACCAACCAAAAAAATATACAAACTATAAACTTACTTTCATTACTTGGATCCATTCTTTAATTACACCATTCTACAATTTTTGCTATATTTGTCAACTTAGCACCACTTTGGTAGTTCAACTATTCTCATGCTAGAGATCTTTTTACACATGCTCTTGCACCATCATGTTCATCTTTTCCATTCCCAACCTTAATTAAATTTTAAATATATTGAACACTAGTGATCGTATTCATCTTCCTCAACCAATAAAACACCCAAAAAATTATGAATTGTGATGTTTTAAAAATTATATTTATTGATTAGATGTAGGCAAGATATGCGATGTGCATGCTTAGTGATACAATTTTTAGGATATATCAAATTTGAAAATTATTAAAATAATAATAAATAATACACAACTTGTATTACTCACTCTTGGATATATTTATGCCAAATAGTTTTTAAAAATAGCTAATGCAATTAAAAAATAGGGGGTGTACATTAAACATTGTATTAAATTTTAGTGATAAAAATAGGAACACTTTTGTGTATGCTTAGTAGTTCACTCCCTTAATCTTAACCATTTTAAAAATATTTAGTTGTTTGGAAATTAGATTTAGAGTACTACAATTCTTGTTTTTACTATATTTTAAATTTGAAGTCTACAAATCTCAAATTACTCCTCCAAATTTAGATAAGTTAAATTCAAGAAAAAAGTGTTCACTTTTGACCCCCCTATTGTCCCCTATTTTCAAGAACTTACCCATATTATATCTATATAGTAATAAGAGAATCAAATACAATCAATAGGAGGAATAACTCCAACTACCTTAATAGATGAGATACACCTACTTGAAATATGCCATACACCTACTTGAAATATGCCAAATTAATGGTTACACCTATTTAGAAGAAGATATATATTATGAGAGGTGGCCACTACATCCAAAAGAGAGATTAAATCCAACAATCAAATAATATGTGGAAGTTATACATATCCTAATAATTACCATGTCTAATAAGCTAATAAAGTCTAAAATTTTGTGTAGGAAAATGAATTATCGCTAAATATACAAAAAAATAAGAAACCTACATTAACACTTGTCAAAGGAGAAATAGTAAAGATATATCTCAAAGATAAAAGATTTAAATGATTTGAATATGATCTTATCTTATACTAAGGTTCATGATTAGAAGTAAGTTGAGTTTCATTGCACATATCTCATTACATTTTGCATTTATCTTAAATGGGCCTTCATGCATGTTTCATGTGCATTGAGATTTGTCCTACCTTATTAGTTGGTGTACTTAATCTTAATTGTTTACACTCTCTATATCAACACCACCCATTATTATGAGAATATTTAAGTAGGATGAAAAAGGTTTTTTTCCTTATTATTCAAACTTATTCTCTTAAAGTTTAATAGTAGAATAAGGTCATTGTATTGCATATCAACTTTGAAGATCAAAATTCATGCATTGATTATACTTATGTGTCATTGAAGGCTAGGGATTCATGTTGTAGCTCATTACAATAAAATAATGAATGCAGTTATGATCGTGAATCAATAATATATTTTTTCTTATTTACTATATAATTAAGTTCTATTATAAGTTTTTGTATACTTGCCATGTATGGTTGGATAATCCTTAACTAGACCATCTAGCCATCAATTGCATTAAATATCCATATAGCTAATAAATTGGTAGGTTTAAATAATGACTAAATTAATGATAAGAAACACTGAAACTATCGAGGATGATATGACCATTCCAAAATTAGATTAGAATGAGTTTAAGATGATATTTACAATACACAAAATAATACACATGTGGACAATTCATTAGAATGGAAAACCTAAAAGGGGAATATAAATTTTCGATGATAAATTTTTAAAAAGTTATTACGCCAAGAGGCATAAATTACAATGGCATCTAAAAATATTTATAAGGAAAAACTAATCAAGTTAAATTTGATGTGCAAGTGGCGGTCATGCTACTTTTTTAGATTAAATTTTTGTAAGGAAAACTAATAAAGTTAAATTTGACGTGCAAGTGGTGGTAATGTTGTTTTTTTAGATTTTAAAATCAATTTAATTAAAAATAAGTTAAAACTAAATACTTAGTGTAATGTAATAAATTTTTAAATTTTTAGGGTGAACATTTATTTATAATAGTAACACAAATATATTTTTTATAATTATAAGAAATTTCAATGTATTTATTTGTACTTTTTTTTAAACTTTTCAATTGTGTGTGTGTGTGTGTATATATATTTCAATAGTTTTTAGTTTTTTACTTTGCTTTTAAAGCAATTTTAAAGCCATTTTATTCACAACTTTCTTTAGATGTTTTTATCTTTGAATTTATGAAGACCTCTATTAAAAGAGGGTATTATAACTTGTTTTAATCATCAGAAAGAACAAATAAATAAATAAATAATTCAAATATTTATAAACTAAAAGAAATAAATAAATAAATAATATTTTTTATTGTAAAGAGAAATCAAAAACTTGATCACAAAGATCAATCAATCAAAAAAGAAAATTAGAGAATGAGGAATATTTTATATATATTAATATTTAATATATGTACGCTAGTTAATTTACATTGATATATTAACATAAATGAGTACAAGGAATGTATAAGGGGAAGAATTAGATGGGATACAACAATGACATGTCAAACAATAAGGCTTTTAGCTTGTTTGAATACCTCATTAGCAAGGACACTATAAGCCCCACTAGTTGGGTGGACACTATCCCAAAATAAGTATTTAGTAACATCATCACAAATATTACTTAGTTTGTTACAAAATGGACCTGCTTCAATTTCACCTGTTCCACAACAACCTTTCCTTACTTCTTCAATCCTGTCCCAAAAAATAATACATTCATGTGTGAGCTTGGACATTATAACATATATGGAATTAAATTATTAACATTATTAATATATTCAACATTTCTTCGAAACAGAGAGAAAATTATAATTTTACCATATTGGCTAGGATTTTGGATCATGTTGAGCAATCTGTTGTATATATCTATATAAGCAAATTGAAGACCAGAGAGACTTGGCTTCATGGAGTCTAATAAATTTGTCATGTTGTTGTTGTAATAAGTTGCAACATTGTTGTACTCATCCATGCAAGTACCATTGAACAAGTTATGTAAAGTAATTGTTGAAGGCAAACACCCAAAAGGAGGGAGCCCAATGATCATAAATTTGGTTGTACCTTCGCTATAAATAGCCTGTGCACAATGTATTCAAGTTATATTACCTATTGAAACTCTAAGAATAAAGATAAAGAAAATATTTACACAACATTTTACCTAAATGAAAGATTGTAAATCTTGTAAAAAAAGGTCTTGAAACTGTTCAAGACTATAGCGCACCCTTGTTAAAGGATTATTATAATAATTAACAATGAAATCATTTGTCCCCATGCTTATACCAAATAAGGCACTTGATATAATCTTGGTAGCATTATTCTCACCAATCATACTTGCAAGCTTTGTTTTATAACTCCTAAAATTATCCAATTGTTGGGATAATGTGATGACACCCTACAAATAAAAATTAATTTAAAAGTGTTAAAAAAAACTAATAATGACTCTTTACTAGTTTGAAGAATAGCACTGGCATCTTAAAGTATGTTGGTGTGCTCACCAGAGGTGCAGAAGTACTGTCGTCGAGCCCTGCACCGGCCGAACCGAAACAGGCACCCGTAAGCAATTGTTCTCCTTTGAAATTAGGGTCCAAATATGCGGGCAGCTCATCCGGAAGACCCATTAGGCCAGCTGAAGATCAAAAAGCTTTGCAAGATTTGATCATCAAACATAGATATGTCTAAGCATCTTAAGATTTTGTAAGAGAAGAAGTTTACATAGTATATCCGGTACTAATCTTCCATTTGAGAACCTTCCTGTGGGTGTGCCGCCGGGGAAATCTACACCATAGGGAGGAAAGTTGGCCTTGACAACTGTGACCAGCTGGTTATTATTGCCTGAATCAATCGTTGAGTCCCCAAACATGTAGAAAGCCTGCGGTTTGCTATCCACTCTTGCAGCCCAACAAAATATTAATCCCATTAATATAAGCTTTTCAAACTCCATTAATTTTCCCATCTTAGTTTATGCCGCCTCAACAACTGCAGTGAACAAGTTATGGCTCGCTTTGTATAGCTAGCATTGGATAAGATCTCTGGGGCTATGTATTTATATTTATTGCTGATTTTCTCTACGTTTAATTCCTGCATATCAGTATCAGTAAGGGGTGACTGATTTTATTGGGCACGCATAATACGTCATCAGATTGAAAACAAGGTTTCTCAATATAGCCATGCAAAGCCAATTTTTGGCATTTGTTTTACTTTAGATTTGCTATGTTGCTTGAACGAAATGATATTGTTGAAAGCATTTTTATTAATAAGAAATAGAGAATTCTAGTAATTGAACTGATTTGATACCTTTCATCAATCGTATCATAGTTTCTATGTATTTTCAATTCAGAAAACATGGATATCATGAGTAGAGTTACATGAAGGTACCTTTCATCCAGAAGGAGGAAGAAAATTTGTAGCACACATGCAGCCATCCAGCCAGGCATCTTGCCCTTTCAAGTCCACCTATGTATAAATACTTTTTCTTTGGGTTCACACGCTAAATTTTTGAGTTATTTTAATTCCTTAATATTATATTGAATTGGTGAAGTTTGAAAAATGACTGTCCGACTATATTAATTTACAGTTTCACTTTAATGTGAATAAATTTGTAAATTATGTCAGTTAGTGGTGGCTTAAATGGCGAGGATAAAGAAATTGGGTATTATCTGAATTTGAAATTTTTGCATGTACATTTGATTTAAAACATAAAGCAATGTAAATGAAAAAAAAAGTTGTCCTCAAACTGGAAAAAATCTCTACGAATGGAAATAGAATGTTCCCCATCTAGTTGGCAAATCAATATTTATCTGGCTTTTACATGATAAATAAGATTTTGGAGGCTTCCACTTCATATTATGAAGGCTTATTTCTGTCTCAAATCTTACATTATATGTAGCCTATCAATTAATTAGTAATTTTTTTTCATATGAAGAGTTAAACTTGATCACTTTTATAGATTACACTTCATCCAAAAAATTGTTTTTTTAGAAAAAAAGATATATATATTTTTCTAATGGTGAAATTTACATTCATTCTAACCATTTTCCAATTAGTCTATCATTCATTCTAGATTGTTGAAGGAACAATTAATTTTGACACATTTCATTATAAATTTGCATTTTATGACCCTTGTTTTCTATTTCCAATCTTTACCCAAATTTTAAGTTAGTCCAAAATAACTTGTCCCTTTTTACATTTAATTGATACTATTACATATACTCTTATATTTCACATATCTTTCAATTTTAAGCTTGTTATATGTCCATTGTCTATAAGCTTTAATTGTACTTTTATTGTGCATCAAGTGTAAATAGATCTCACCAATGCCTAGTCCATGAAAAGAAATAAATTCCTGTAGAGATAAAATAGATAAAAAATAATATACAATTTTAAATATGTCATGTTTCATATTACATATGAACCTCTAGTGGTTGAAATATCTTTTCATCGACCTACAAATTACCTACATATCAATAAAAATTTGGAATCCATACTACCAAGGACCGTATAAATGCACTTACAACCTCAAACTTATAATGCTTCCAAGAAGAATAAGAAAATTCTAATTTTTAAAGCAAAAAAAGGCAACTAGGGTATGACCAAATGGAAATAAAAAGGACTCAACCACTACAATAAAAGCCATCAAAAAAATCATATTCTATTAGGTAAATATACCACATGCTATCACATTTGGCTTTATAGAAAAATCTATAGTTGTGGTTGAGCTAGAGGAAAACATCCAAAGTCAAAGGTTGAGATGCATCCATGTGGGAAAGAGAAGCACACTTGAAGATTTGTATTGAAGCTATTGACCGATAAAAAAAATTGGAGAGACACATGAAAATGAGATAAGAAATCATCAGAAAATAAATACACCAACCGAAAGCATGGAATATAATATTTACATGACGAAATATTTAAAATGCAATTGGGTATATGGATAGAAAAATTTCATGAGCACCCATAGAAAAATAATCATGCCCCCACTATTTGATTTTAGCAAGATGAAATGTGGTGCCATGTATGTGGTCCATGTGATTTGTAAGCCTTTTTTTGTCTTCTACATAATATGTTCATGCTATGTAACATGAGCATGTTATAGAGTGCACTCACACATTACATAGCATGTTTGTTTTATGTACCATAATACACTGAGGTTACATATTTAAAAATTAATTCCTTCTATTTTACGTTTGGTTTCAATCTTGGATGATGAGCATACATTTTGGACTTCTATTTTATGTCTATTATACACGTTTTTCTTGTTCAATAATATTTTTGTACTTCAATGTTACTATGTTTACTCATTTGATAACAAATATTGACAAAACTTCTACCATTGTACTTTTATTATTATCTTATTAACCACGTATTTTTTGTTTATATTGTGTAGACATGTCAAATTAGCATTATGCATATGTATCCGCTCATTCATAAATCAAATTTACATTGATCCATTCAGTAGGAAAATCAGGTTCATCATCCATTTAAATTAAATAAATTAACTTTATTTGATTTAAGCCTACCATTACCTCATTTAAATACATCAAATCCTAACATTTCATTAATTCACCTTTATCTTGCATCATCCCTTTTGATTTAAATAAATCAAATATTTGAGTCAAATTGGTCAAACATCCTAATCATCATTAAGCTAACCTAACAATGATCAAATACTAATCCTAACCACTTGCATCCTCTAGATAATGCCACTTGCACAAATAAATTAATTTATTGATTTATTAAAATCAGCATTTTCACTCAACATGGCATCTTCCCTCAAATTTGAATTCAAAAGCAAGTGGACATGTACATCCAACAAGTCATTTATGAGCTCTTACATGGCTCTTACATGTCCCCTTCCAAGGGTCAAACTCAACATTCATTGCACAAATTTGAATTTGAAACTCCCTCTCTTGGGCACATTTCCCAAATCTTGCACAACCTTCAGCCTATCACAACTTGACAAGTGGCCTTCTTTCACTGGTCTACATTTAGTCCCACATTCACCCATTTGGCCAATCTCTCATCAAGAAAATCTTTAAATAGAGGCATCATTCTTCAACAAATCCTCCACAAAGCTACATCTCTTGCAAGGTCACTCTCTTAAACTGAGAACTGATTTTGTTCATCTACTCCAAAATCTTAGCATGTCATCTCCACTATCATGCAAGGTCACTCTCTTCATTTGAGAAATGATCTTGTCCATCATTATCATTAGCTTATCTAAAGGGGTTGGGAAAGGGCTATTTTCTACAATAGCACCAATCCACCATGAGATAAACATACATCATGCTATTTATGTGTTTATTTAGTTTACTTTTTGTCATTTATTTGCATTTGGGAAGCATTAATGTATTATTTCATGGGGATCTTAGGTTTGCTTGTTCTAAACTGATTAACCAAGCTAATGGTTATTGTTGTTTGAGGAATATTGTAGATTTAGGGTTTACATTCTGGTGCTAGAAGGAGGGCAGAATCTTAGTGTTTAATCTTTGTTTGTCTTTAATCTTGGTGATATCATTATTAGAGGCAAGCTATCAATTTTTTTTGTATTTTAAAGACACCATTTTTATTTTTTGTTTGAGAATCAAACTTGAGCTTGTTACTTTCATTCCCGAGTAAGATTGAAAATATGATACTCTGTTTTGAAGAATTAAAAAGAAGCATATACTATGTTTTTTGAATGAAAAATGGCATGAAAAAAAAAGAGCACTGGCAACTCTCTTTTTGAAGGCAATAACAACAAAATCATTGTTCTGTTTTAATATTCCTGCTGCAAGTTAAATGTTGTTTCATTTTCCTCTCCTCAATCTGCAAAACGTTGTTTTTTTATTGTCTTTGTCTCTGCCAACACACATGGTTCTTGTGTTGGTCACATTCTATGTCAAACCACTCACAACAGTCTATTACCCAAATCCAAGTCATGGTCCACCATCATGGCTACCAATTGCTTGAAACTGACCTTGGGAGTTTATTTAAGAAGCTTCTTTGTCTTGGATAAATCCCCTCTAATATTATCAACCTCTGCAGGACGAAAATACCTGGGATCTATGTTGGCATAATCCTTCCAGTCCAAGCCCACATACCCAAAGGCCTCCTCTAGAAACTCCTCACTGTATGGCTGTCATCAGTGGCAACAACATAGTCACCTAGCTTGTCTTGCCACAGCATGAATAAGTTCTCCTCGAATGGATGGAAGCCACAGCAGGTTGAAAGGATCACAAAGATTTATAAGGAAATGATCAATAATATCTAGGCCACTAGTGCCCACAATGGAACCATAGCCTTATGTGGCTATAATATATAACTGATAGGTGCTAGACTTATTAGTGCAAGGTCCAAGTGTGTATATTTGGGCCGCTAAGGATAATGGAGAAGATTTTGACCACGCCTGGTAGATGAAAGAGTGGAGGTCGAGCCACCAGAGCAAGTTAGGCACCTAAATAATTGGTATCTTCTGCGTAGGAGTCAAATGCTTCACAAGCGAACCAAAGAGGTGCATGCATCCCACCAGGCGTAACCCATACCAAGCCTCAATTTTTCATCTCAATATAATAATCAATGTCTTACATAGTACTACTTTACCTTCGAGATTTAAGATTTCATTTAATATCCGAATGTTTGTCTGTAGCTTCTAAGACACCGCTTTTGGTCCTCTTGAAAATGTGCATACTCTGATTGTCCTGTTTCTAGTGCATGCTTTAGGCATACACTGAAATTTGAGTCTTAGTAGGAGACCAGATACTGTGAATGTCGGTGCTCTGTTTGCAGAGAATTCTTCTCTTGGAAGGATTGCAAAGGAAGCAGTGGAGTTGGCAATATGCAAATTTCAGTGTGTTTAATAGAACTCGGCTTGTTAGTTGAATCAAGCTAAGATGAGTCATCATTGAATTGTCAATCATTATTATATAAAATTGTTTCTCTCAGCAGGCATTTCTTCATTTCATTAGAGAAAGCATGCACATCATATTCGTTCTAGCTCATAATTCCTTGAAAAACGACATCTGAGGTAGCAATGTAATGGCGTATGTCAGGAGGAAGCGTCTTGGCTAACGTTGCAGGTAGCAACAATAAGAATCGGTGTCATGTCAACTAACTACAAATAGCCAAAAGGAGTGGCACAGATCTTTCCAAAGAAAACTCATGTTGATCAACAAAATTTTCTTGGGCAGCAAACCCTGTTAATCATCTTTAGGCAACAACAATGACTGAAATTTCTGACACTCATAATTTATGCATATTTATTTCAAATGTGGACCGTTTCTTGCACTCGAGGGAATACATATGGCGCTGGATTTTCTTTTGCAGATCCCAGGACGCAACACATTTATTGCTTTTGTTTGTTATGTACTCTTTACTCTTGCTTTAAGAAATCTTCAAATCTTTGGTAGTGATTGAGAGTCTTTATCATTGATTGCTAGTTGCAGAGATATTGTAGGAGTCTTCATCATTAATGGCCATTCGCAGAAGATCTTTCCAGTGTTTCTTTGAAGTCACGGTCATTAAATGCTCGTTCCTTCTTTTCACTTGCTTTGATATTTTTTCTGATTGGGTGCTGGCAATAGACTTTTCTCTTTGACACATGGAATATCAACTAACAATATTGAGATTAAGAGCAGCATGTGCCGACAAGCTTTTAATCATATATGTCCTTAATGAAGGTTATTAGAAATTGATTTGATTTCATTGAGTGCAATTTTAGTGACTCATAATTCAGTATTCTCTTGTATTATATACCTAGTAATCTTATAATAAATGTCATAATTTTACATTATCACATTTATTATGATCATTTTTGATAGCCCACATTTGAGATGATTATCACATTTGAGATTATGATTGTTACATTAGGGATTATGAGGATGCTTTTGAGAAATTTATTCATTGTAATTGATTTATTGACTCAATATCTCTAGTGATGAAGACTATGGTAAGGGAGAGAATGGATCTAACAAGTATGGTACCTTCTCCATACAATCAATATTAAAGTATGATCCATTTATAAATACCCTTGTCCTTTCAAATTGAAATCATGTTATTATTTGGAGTTAGTGATCAAAATGGATTTAATATTCTAATCCTCACATAATTGTCTTTTCTTTTTATAGGAAAGCGAGGAAGGCAAGGCTAACGAAGGAAAACAAAGGTAAGGTGAAGAAGGAAAACGAAAGGAGGAGAAACGAAGATGATGTCTTGGGAAGATTAAAGTGTTTTTTAAAAATAAATAGTGTTTGTTTAAACACTTTTTACAAAATTGTCATCTTTTTCATTCTTAGGACATTAATTTTCATTTGGGTTTAAAAAGAATGTTTCAATTTTTGCTACAAAGGCTTAAAATGAACCTTAGAAACTGACTGAACTTTACTTTTGGGCTAAAATTGAACAAGGCAATCTTCACACTTAAGTTTGGTGCTTTAAAATGAATTCATCATTGCTTTGAAGGCTAAAATAAACAAGTGTTTGAGTTGAGTGATTTTGTCTTTGGTGCATTTTGAGTGCGTATCATCTCCCCTTGCGCTTCGTGCGATCTAGGGTGCAAGAGAAACAACCAAAATGCATTTTATTGCTTTGAGTCACCTTTAGAGAGGCTTGCCTAAGAGACACATCCGAAAGGAGAACTCGAAGGCGACTCCAATCGGTTTTTCATTCGGGCCGGTATATAAATAGATAAGACTAAACTATCAAGTCCTCATGGTATGTAGGCCTTAGCCGTATAGTGTCTTTCAGAATGGGGTACTACCATAAAACGTATAAGAGCCCCTAGTAGGATTGATTAAAGCCTTTAGTGGCTTGCTGGATGCGCTCGCAAGGTGCCATGTCCCCGATGTTGTGTCATTAAGAACCTTGTTTGTAGTTGCCAACCAGTCCATCCAACGAGTTTATCAAAGTGGTGCATTGGAACTTATATTCCAAGAAGTTACTTGCCATGTCCGATCTTGGTTGAAATATAGAGGTTAAGACTTTATTCTTAACATACCTTTATATTTTATCCTTGGTTGCATGTAAAATAATCTCTTCTACTACAAAGGGCATGAGGCAAGCCTGCCAAGAAAAACATACCAATTGAGCTAGGATGTTATATTGCATGTGAGTCAGTTTGAAAACACAGTGCTTTAAGATCAGGGGAGGGAGTGAGTGAGTGAGAGAGAGAGAGAGAGACCTGAGAGAGGGAGAGGGGGTAGGAGGGAGAGACTTGAGAGAGAGATAGGGTAGAGGGTTTAAGGGTTTGGGGTTTAAGGGTTAAGGGTTAATGGTTTAGGGTTTAGGGTTATGGGTAGTGATGGAACTTCAAATTTTGTTCTCTATGTTCTATTTTATCCCGCCTTGTGTCTCTGGTCATCTATGGTGTTTGGGAAAAACCTAAGGTTGGTGTTTTACCTTCATCTTCATGTAAAACCCTAGTGTTCATCTTACACCTTGGATGGGATCTATTTGGCCATTACTTTTTGGGAAGGCTTTAAAATGACTTAAACCCCATCGCTTTGTCTAGGTTGGGCCCCCTTTTGTTATATTGTTTTATTTCCTTCGCTTGAATTTATTTTTCCTAAGTCTTTTGTTGGTCTCGTGTTCCCTCATTAAAACAACTTATGTCATTATTTGTCATTGACCTAGTGATTTCCCCTTATTCCTTTAGGGGAGAGGGCCTATTAGTTGTCATTCTTTCTCGGCATGTAACAATTGACTAGAAATATCATAGAACCTTCATTTTTTTAGAGTATTTGGTCTCTTATTTATCTATAACTAAGGTTTGGAGGCGGACTCATCATGCAACTTGCCACATCGGAAGATCTTTTGAGAAGTGTCTAAAATTTGACTTTTTAAAGGTTTGACCAAAACTTAATCATGGAACCCCCAATAGTTGAACCAAAAAAATATCATTTGTTGCTTGTAGAATATGATATTTTTATTTAAATTAAAATTAATATACAAGCTAAGTGGACCAAATACTTATTGATAAACATAAATCTTTGATATCTCTACCTTTTATATTCAACACATATGGACTAATAGTTGAACACAAAAAATCTATTTGTTGTTATAAAAACAACACATAATGATTTAAAATACAACTTATACTGAACAAAAATGGACCAATAGTTGAACACTAAAATTTTTTGAAAATCCTTCACATTTAATGGGAAAATACATGTTATTTATTGTGCTCACCTTTTATATTTGTGATAGGACAAACTATTAATATAAAATTATCCAATGCTTGTACATTGCTACCCCAATTGTTGTACACATAAGAACAATATTTTCACTATGATAACAATACTTGTTTAAATGAGTGTCTTATTTTATTAAATGAGCATTTTATTTTTTAAATGATATACTTATAGTGGAGAGTTGTGATATTTTTATTTGAAACAAAAAAAATACTTATTTCACTTCTTCATGAATGTATTTATGTTTTTTTCATATAACATTTAGAGGTTCTCATGTGTTCAAGTATGGGTCCATTTTTTATCAACATTTGGTTTTTCTTTATTTACATTTGGACGTTTATTTACAATATATAGTATAAATATGTGGTAAGACTGGGTATTATCACACGATTGAGTATCGTCCTCTCCCCTAATAAATGTTTTATTTTGCACCCCGCACAACTTCTGGGCCCTCTCCCCTAATAAATGTTTTTATTTTATAGAGGGACAAGTTTGCATGGCCATAGATCAATCGTCGTGTGATCTCAGTTGTTCCCCACCATCCCGTGATGATCCCACCAGTTGATCGTGATATCACAGGTGAGCGCCACGTGTACTAGGCCATCTCCCCTAATAAATATTTTTTATTTTGTAGAGGGGCAAGTTCGCATGGCCGTAGATCAATCGTCTTGTGATCTCAGTCATTCCTCGCCATCCCCTGATGACCCCACCAATTGATCGCTATATCATGGGCGAGCGCCACGTGTCTCATCCGATGAAGCCGAAGGAATGATAAATACTTTGATGCATCTTTAATACATTATGTCGCGGGTTACTTTGATACGTCTATCCTCTCTCTCTCTCAAGTCTCTCCCTCCTACCCCCTCTCCCTCTCTTAGGTCTTTATCTATCTCTCACTCACTCCCTCTATGTGTATCCCCTCTACCCTAAACCCTAAACCCTAAACCCTTAACCGTCAAACTTAAACCCTTAAACCCTCTACCCTCTACGTTTAACCCTCTACCCACAGCATAATGTATTAAATATGCATCAAAGTATTTATCATTCCTTCGGCTTCACCAGATGAGACACGTGGTGCTCACCCATGATATCACAATCAATTGGTGGGGTCATGGTGGGATGGCGGGGAAAGGATGAGATCACACGACGATTGATCTATGGCCATGCGGACTTGTCCCTCTACAAAATAAAAATATTTATTAGGGGAGAGGTCCCAATACACGTTGCTCTCACCCATGATAGCGTGATCAATTGGTGGGGTCATCGTGGGATGGCGGGGAACGGCTGAGATCACACGACGATTGATCTACGGCCATGCGAACTCGTCCCTCTACAAAATAAAAAAAATTATTAGGGGAGAGGGCCCAATAGTCATGCGAGGTGCAAAATAAAAAAATTTATTAGGGGAGAGGGTGCACTCAATCATGATGATAATACCCAGTCTTACCACATATTTATACTATATATTGTAAATAAATAGTCCAAATGTAAATAAAGAAAAAACCAAATGTTGATAAAAATGGACCCATACTTGAACACATGAGAACCTCTAAATGTTATATGAAAAAACATAAATACATTCATGAAGAAGTGAAATAAGTATTTTTTTGTTTAAAATAAAATATCATAACTCTCCA
>VDFB02105785.1:331295444-331330079 GCA_007258455.2 Sequoia sempervirens
AAACCCTCTACGCTTAACCTTCTACCCTCTATCTCTCTCCCACTCCCTCCCTCCCTCCCTTTCTCTCTCAAGTCTCACTCTCCTACCCCCTCTCCCTCTCTCAAGTCTCTCTCTCTCTCTCTCACTCTTATCTCCCTCCCCTCTACCCTTAACCCTCTACCCTCTATCTCTCTCCCACTCCATCCGTCTCTCTTTCTCTGAATCCCTCTATCTCTCTCCTCTCTACCTGTTGGTTGTTTTTACTATAACCAAGTTGGTCTTCTAATTTACCTATGGAATTTCCAATTCCAATCAAGAGCAGTTCGAAGGACCTAGACCAATTGACGAGGATTTTAAAGACCTCCTACACTTTGGGCTATCCAAGACCTGGGAGGGTGATCCCTTAATGCATTTACAACCTCTGCAACATTATTGCAAACAACATTAACAACAATAGATAATCTCATTTAATAGCTCAACATAATAGCATAATACTGAATAGAATTGGTTGTTCATCAGTAATATCAACTATTTGGAGCATGAGATAACTACACATTCCACAATGTAAAATAGTCATTGATTTGCAATTTGTAGCAAGCGCTAGGTAAAAACAAACAAAATACTGAACCATAAAAATTAGTACAACTTACATCAGTGACATATATCCATTGAGGGATTCAAATTCATAAACATCTAAGGGTTTATGATAGATTTAACACAACATATAAGATCCTTGAGAACTTCCTCCAAGATATGACAGGAGATCTTCTAGAACTGCCAGTTCATGGACAGTTCTTGAAGTTATACTTCACTTGAAGTATTCTTTTCCACGAATAGTATTTTAGGTTTATATATTTTGTATATATTTTGTACATAGTTTTGGTTGTTTTGTCTAAACAGTCCCTTTTTGGCCGTCTCTGCATCTTGGTCTGCTCTACTTGAGATTCTGGATTCTCGCTTTATTCCAATGGAATAAACGTCCCCAACTGGAGCCACTGATGGAACTTCAGTATTTTTCTCCTTATTTTTCACTCATGCCTTACCTTATGTCTCTGGTCTTTCATGGTGTTCGAGTTTTCTAAGGGTTGGGGTTTTAGCTTTGTCTTCATGTAAAACCCTAATGTTTATTTCACGCTTTGGCTGGGTTCTATTTCGCTGTTACTTTTGATGGGGTTTGAAAACAACTTATGTCATATCAGTTCGTCTAGACCAAGTCCCTTTGATTTAAATATTTTATTTCCTCTACAGGGTTTTATTTCCTAAGTCTCGATTGGCCCTGTGTTTCATCCTCTTAAAAAAAACTTATGTCGTTGTTTACCATTGGCCTAGTGATGTCCCCTCGTCCTTTTTAATGAATGTTTTATTTTGCAGAAGGGATTGAATTCACGCTACCATTGATCAAATTTCCTTCAGATATCAACAGTTTCCCGCCATTACATGATCGGAGCTGCAGGATTTTTACTGATTGCGATCTCACGGGTGGTCGCCACGTGTCCTTCTAGGGGATGAAATTTTGCGACCACTGATCAACTACCATTTGATCTTAGCCATTCCCCGCCATCCCACGATGGCCCCACCACAGTGCTTTGGTCGATCGCGATATCACGGGCGATCACCACATGTCTCATATGATGAAGCCGAAAGAATAAAGGAAATACCGTGGAACATTAATCCAGCCTTAAATACATTAAAAGGCAGGTTACTAAAGTGCTCTTAAGATGCACGTGATTCAAATCGATGGATGTGTTATAATCTTAATGGAAAATTGGCTTGAGGGTTAATGATAGGGTTGATGACTATGTTGAAGAAACAAGATCATTGCTGCTCAAGATCTACGGTTTCCCACCATTGTGTGATCCAAAGTTGTAGGATTTTTACCGATTGCGATATTGCAGGCAAACGCCACATGGACTTCCTTCATAGCGTATGGTATGGTGGGCCCCTTATGGCCATGTTGGTGATTGTGTCAGCCTATTTTGAAGGTAGTCATCGATGATTTGATCAAAATGAAGGATCAAAAGCTCGAATTTAAATCTGCATCAAATATGGTTGGAGTCGTTCCTACAACGCGCAAGTGAGCTTTAATGGTGGATGAGACATTTACTGGAATAATTTGATCGAAATAAAATCAATTCTCCTGCTTTATGTGTGTCACAAAGCATTTAGGTATTTTGCGAAGCAGTTTCAGAGCCAAGAGCAAGGTTGTGAACCCTGACAGCCGAAATTTGGGATTTCTGCTAAAAGAGTCATGAGTTAATTTCTATGTTTCTCGGTCACTCTATGCTTGAATTAAGGAAAATATTTGCTATACTTATCATAGGGCTTGTTGATAAACGTTTTAGGGCTATAGTTTATTTAGATTGTGAGAAATTGCAATATTTTGTTCTGTAATTTCATATCTCTGGTTAGTCCTAGCTATTTTAAGTGTGAAGTTATAAGAAGCCCTAGTTTGTCCGAGATGGCACCACCCAAGCAACATTATGGCCAGATTGACTATTTAAAAAGAAACCTGTATCATGATTTCCTAGATCAATTTCCCTTGTCAATGAATGATAGAAAGAAGGGATTGGTTTTGATGCGAGGGAAAATCCTAGGAGAGGGGTTAGTATACAATTGTTCCAACATAGCCGATGCTAGGGTTCCTCTCACGGGTTTGGAAATGTTCAGATTGTGGTATGGACAGAGGAATTTGCCTCACCCTTTTTCAAATGGATGGATGTATGATATGGGGAAGCTGGTGGTACCGAATGTTTTCCCTGATGTAGACCTACTTAGGGCAGTAGCTGCAAGATATGACCCTGTCACATGGGTAATTAGGGATAATGATGGAAAGGTTTTGTTAAGCATTAACATAGATGATATTCAACAGATTTTTTACTTGAGTGAACTGAGTGAGGACTTGGTGCCTATCAACCTTGAGGAAATGAAGCAGGAATATGCAAAGTTGAAGTCTCTTTTTAGAGCTAAATTGCTTCCACCTCATCTGGCTAGGGCAGGAGGTTCAAGATTTCATATCAGCCCCAGTGACCAAGAACCTTTCAGATTAAATTATTTTGCAAATAATTTCCTGGCCACTTTTTATTCATTGTGTCAGATTTTGGGTTTCAGTCCTGGTGTGGTGATGCCCATTGCATACATGTTCATGGGGGTGCAAATACAACACCCTAACTTCTCTATCACATATGACTTTGCTTCTTTCTTGGCTGAGAGGATACATGAGGGGTTGTCAAAGCTGCAGAAAAATGATACCAGCACTCAATTCTTTTGGTATTCTATGTTGATGCATATGTTTTTATTCAAGAATGCTGACTTATTCTTTAAGAAGATGAAATTAAGGCAAACGGTTGATGGAGAAAGATTTTCAATACAGATATGGGCTACAGATTTATCTTGTAATAAGGAAAGCACTATTTATGTGCAATTTGATAATTGTTTTTCTTCTAGATTGAGGGCTAGATTGATGGTGAATGTACCTAGGATTCCTGAGGAATTACATGATTTCCTCAGGCCAAAGGGGAGGAAGCCAGAATTAAAAGTCAGCCATAACTGGGGTGACATTATCCCATACCCAGTTAGCACTGTTTTGAGGGTATATGGTTTTCAAGGAGCCCCTCATATACTGCCATACAATGTGCCACCAAGAGTGGGGTTTGCAAAAGTTATGTGGCAGATAGGTTGCATCCATGAGGAAAACCTCACAGGGAGGGGTAAGGGAACATTTTCCCCTGATTATACAGTGGTATCTGATTTTTCCTTTTCAAAAGGAGACTGGGTGCACTTTGAAAAATTCTTTGAGGATTATCATTTGAGATGTGGTCCAAAGTGGTAGCATGATCCAAAGGGTTTCTTTACCATTCTTAAACAAAGAATAAAGGTTGGCAAGTTTTTGCATGAGTTCAAATTTCTTGAGGACTTGATCAGAAATGAGTTCGACCTAAATAAGCAGGAGTTGAACAAGGAGAAATGGATAGCTTATGATAAGCTATTAGATATTGTGCACAACATGGATCTAAAATATGATCCACTGTTGGAGTTCAGTCCCCACCATAAGAAAATTGATTTTATGATGGAGAACTTCAAAGAGATTATGGACACTTTGAGAACCAAAAAAGTAAACTTAGAGTTGAGTCTGGGTGTACAAGAACAAGGTGCCAGACCATTTGAAACAAGGCCAGCATACCAGCCTACAAAAAAGTGGCCCATTTATAGGAGAAAAAGGATAGCAGTAGTGATGACAAAGAAGTGGACAGAAAGGGAAGCAAATTATGAAGTTGCCTTCACAACCAGGTCCAAAATTCAAAGTGCCTGGGGCAATTAAGATCATTGATTTAGAGTCATCACCAGAAGATAGTCCCCCATCACCACCATCTGAGCCATGCCCTAAAAGGAAAAGAACTGATCAACCACATGAGAGTTTGATGGATGAAATTATTATTATTGATCAGGACATACAAGTTGGTATGCCTTCCCCTCCTACGCCAGCTGAATTGTCATAGAATGAATGAGAATGAAAATATTTTATAACTACTGTCATAGAATGCATGGGAAATAAAAGAGTTTATAATTGTTGTCATAGAATGTGTGAGAAATAAAAGAGTTTATAACTGTTGTCATAGAATACATGAGAAAGAACTTGCAGATATATGTTAGCTACATATAATTTTATTTATTTATTTATTTTATTTACTCCACTATTCCAAAATAAAAGTGTTGTGTAAATAGTTGATCTTGAGATTTTTTATTTTTTTTAAAGTGAGCAGATTGTTATTGTTGGTATTCAGTGTATTGGATATTCAATTTATACAATATGATTATTGAATAATAAATTAAAATGGTTATCATTGTTATAGTATGCTTACTTCTTGCTCACACATGAAACTTTCAAAGATTTTCTTTTCTCAATACAAACAAAGATAAAATAAAATCGGGTGACATCAAAGCTCTAGAGGTATTCAATAAAAAGAGTTTATGAACTCTATATACATGAAAGGCAATCTCATGGATAATTTTAAAAGAACAACTCAAGAATAGGTGTCACACCAACTAATAGTGAGGGCATATTTAAAGCGTTGGAATCCTTTATCTAAAATGATTATGTAATGCCCATCAAATCAGCCATAAATTAGGATCGATCTAGGAAAGCAAGAAACGTGCAAGAGTCAGCTATTATGATGGATAGAGGGAAATTATCAACTTTATGGTTGCCACAACTCTAGAGGACATGTATGCGAATGAGGAAGTGCAGCTAAAATAGTCCTAATTGCTCTATAGACATATATGCAAAATGCGGAAGCATAGAACAGGCACGTGAACTGTTTCGTAGAATGCCTAAAAAAAATGTGGTCTCAGTGAGTCCGATGATTGCAAGATATGTGCAAGAATGGATTTGTTGAAGAAGCTTAAGAAAATTTCAAGCAAATGAATTGACTGGAGTAAATGACAATGTTGATAAATTCTCCCAAAAGAAAAAACAATGGACTTGATGCAACTTAGATTGAAGTCTTTTCATATGCACTTGAGAGAGCTATTCAACTGTGAGAATACCTCTACAACTCTCTATGTACATGGAGAGAACTGAAGGAAGATTATCAGTTTCCTAGCAATAGTCTAAGAATACATAAGAATAATTCAAATGATGGCTTGTTGTTTATGCTGCATAAGACACATTTTGTAGACAAAATATTTGCTAACATTAGTTACTCACTGGTAAAACCAGTCCATGGGGAGTGCATTTTCTCATTTCTCTGACTCACAACAACCATTAAGTCTTTCTTTAACATCAACATTCTCAACGAAATAACAATGCCATACCCATTCATTCATCATGCAGATGTACACATTCCATAACTGTTCTATGGTTAACCTTCTAATTACGCTCGACTTAAAGTGGAAATCAATTTTATTTGTACATAATCTAATCCAAATAGAATTAACATTATATTTAGAGATGTTGGTACCTCAATTTGAAGAGGGAGCTTCAATGAGGGCATACACAACATGTCCAAATTGATTGAGTCTCTAACCATGATGCCCTTCCTGGCATCTTCAAGAGACTTGCTTGATCGATTCCACACTGGGCCTTCTCAGGCCTTCCTAGCGCTTGGAAAACTAAGAGAAGCGAGGGTTTTCAATCCTCCCCCAATACTCCTGTCACCCCCCCTTGTTTACTCACTCTCCACCCCTCCATGAAAAATGCCTAACCCCCTAATTTATTTCCTATCTCCTCGGTAGGTGCTAGAATCAAACCATTAATTATTGATGGAGCAGACAATTTAGTCCATGCTGGTCATGCCATCCCCTGCCATGGCTATTGAAAAAAGATTTCCTTTTACTGTTATTAATCCAACAGTTGGATCAAGAGACCAAATAAAAATCATTGACCCCTCCCCTCAATATTAATGCATACAACTCTCGAGATCCACATCGCCACTCCCACCTTCCTCACGCTATCCTACTCAATTAAATCTAATGACTTTTACCTTCTTTCTCTCTACCTCACATGCCTAGTCAAGGCAATCATGCATGACCTTAATGTGGTGGTTGAATTTTGTAAATGAAGCGAGCATGTCTTATCCCCAAATAAAAATTGTACCATCCCTCATTTATGCCACAACTGCTGTGACATAATTGAACTAATGTAAAAATATTAATTGTTGAGTAATGAATATAGCATGACCCACATAAAATATGGCCACATTTCCCCAAGTTAATTAACTAACCAACTACGAGCCTTCATATAGATTTATTTGTTATATAGTAGTGTAATGGTTGAGGTTTACTATATGAATTAGGGACATAAAAGCTAACTTTTACACCCACCTCTGTATAACCCCAAGTTAGTGGGTGAAGTAGTGATTTCAACAATTGATGTAGTTCTAAATGAAGCCATTAAAGGGTGTGACTCCCAAGAGCAACATTGCTTAAATACAATATTAGATCTAATCAGAATAATCCTCAAGTGAATAAAAGAAGTAAAAGAATTAAGCTCAGAACATGGAATGACAGTTATAAATAAAACATACGTGTATATAGTATGTACACTAATTATGATTACCTTGAAATTAAATAATATCCCATAAATAACTTGATAGGATTTTCAATTCGTCTCTTGAATTACAATATCTAATGAAATGACATGTTCAAAAGAATTATACAATAGGAAATCTGTTGCACATATTTGATATTAATATTTTGACATGGTATCGAAAAACTTGAGTAATAAGTGGAAAAGATGATATGGCCTATACAAAACATAAAATCATTATAATGTGATATAGCCTATATGGCTTATGTAACATAATTGAAGATATCCCCAATAACTATCATAGCCACAATAAATTGCATGAATAATACAGAATAACAAAAAATCACTTGACATCTCAATCTCATTAAGTTAAGAAGTACTATAGGAATCGAAGATGTGTCTTACCTTTTTACTCAAAGTTAAACAATGACAATTAGTGACTCAATTTACAAGAAATGCTAATTCTAGTGGAATCAATACAAGCACATAGAGAGTTATTTTCAAGGAAGCAATTTAATGAGTTCAAGAATTGTTTACTATGATAATATATGAAATACTTAAATAGGGTTAAACATTGGATCTAGGAAGTAAAAATAACCACATAATACCAACTAGAACTAATAAATGACAACACAATCACTTTATCTTTCACTTTTAATTTATCTGACCATTGGTTAATAGAATGCAAATAAGAAAGTAAGGTAAAGTGATTCAAACACAAGGTGGGGTCTTACAGGAATATTGCAGATGCAGTGGCCTTTAATGCTATTATGAAGTCCAAGCATCCCTTGCAAGAATCTGAAGAAGAAGTCAAGGCAACACTTCAAGATTCTGCTTTCAGTGAAGAGTATGAAACCTTGGCAATTTGGGCATTGGCCCCATAAGGGAGAAAGCCAAATATTACAGACATTAATCCAAATTTCAGAAGGGGATTAATAATAAAGAGATCTTCAGAGACCTCAACCACCTAGGCCACTAGTTTAACTATGAATGTGGCCAAATTGGCCCAAAAGACTACTGAAAGGGAGGAGGCTGAAAAGAAAATCCTAATGGAGAAGTATAACCTTTTGATTGAAGAATACAACAATATGCAATAGAGGAATGTTGAGTTGCAAACTGAGGTGGAAAGGTTCAGGTATAGACAGATTGGGGAGACATCAAGTGCTCCAAGGACCAGTACATTACCTTCCATAGCAGGGTCAGTGCCTCTTGCTTCTCCAATTGTTTCCACACCAAGGTCTCCCAGTCAAAATCCTGCCTTCACCCCTTCTTTAGAGGAAATTGATGAAGAAACAAAGTGCTATGTTGATCCTACAAAGAAGCAGCTCTTGCAAAGAATTGATGAGCTACGGGCATCTTCGAGGGTAAGTGAGGAGGGATCTCTTTCAAAGAAAAAAGAGATTGTTACTACTGTTTTAAGGCATTTGAATGAAAAAGTTGATAATAAATTGCTATCTATACATTCTTTATATTCTTTGCTATTAGATGCAATAAAGAATATTGATAGGGATCAGGAGGTAGTGATACCAATGATTGAAAATTGGATCCCTAGGGCCAGTGATCTGGATGTCATGTATAAGGCCTCAAGTTTTGATACAAACAATAGGCCCCAATCATTAAAGCCTACTCATGTGTTAGTAAAATCATTACAAGGTTTTCAGACCTTACCAGATGACTTGAGTAGGAATATTAGGGAGTTGGTGAAGAATTTCAATGATTGGGGTAACACATTGTTACCTGATATAATTGATGAGCATGGGAAAATCAGGTCACTCTAGTAGTGGCAGGGTCAGGCAGGTGAGGTCATCAATGATCAAATTAAATTAATTTGTGATGACTCAGATTATGACTTGTTGGTGAGCTGTATGGATAAAATCATTAGTACCAACTCATTTTTGGAATATTTTGAAAGAGATGCAAATCAGGTAGCAGTAAAATACACACCTTATAATGCCAAGGTGAATGAGGTAATTAATTTTGACTGGTCGACTGATGAAGAATATCAGAGGTGGGTAAATAAATATTTGACTAAGGAGGAATAAAAGAATGAATTACTAACGGGTGGTAAATCAGATGATGTGGTTACAACGGCCTCCCATTTTGCTTTGATGGCGGTCTCGGCATGGGTCTCTTGTGGATTTTTGTTGTTGCCTCGATTTTCCTCAGCTGACATGATGAATGGGAATATTCTCTAGGGTGATGGCCGTTGTAACGATTTTTGGAATATCACCAAATGCTTCATTTGGCTGGTGACATGTGTACTTTCTGGCCCGATGCTTGTTTGCTCCTTCATTTTCTATAAGAAGGATTTCAAGGCCAGAAGTATGGGTTAGCAAGTTAGATAATTTTTGGTTGAGTCTATGAAGTTGCAGAGCAAATTGTAAAGTCTGATGGTCTTAGAGAGAAATACAATTTAGGTTTTGAGTTATTCTGTAATCGGTTTTGAATTCATAGGGATTTAATGTTGTATAACAATACTAGCATTTGAGTTGAAATGATAAATTCAAACTCATGTCTCTCCACTGTACATGCATATCCAAATTTTGAATAAGATGACTAAGGGTTGTGTAGTACCCCTCCATTCTCACCTGGGATGTGCAGGTAGTCTAGCTAAGGAATCATAAGAAGAAGATGGGACAAGAGCTTCTAATGGTATTTTTGTGAGTATGATATCATATTATGATTGCATTTAATTGGTGATGCTTTTATATAGATGCAGTACTAAGTGGTGATGCAGTGAATTAGTAATTGTTCATGAGGATATGAGGTGATTTGTATATCTTAGTGATGTTGTTTTATATTCAATGTTGTAGTTGCTAATGTGGTTATAGTGAGGCGATGGTAGAGCATCACTCGTTCGCGAGTGCCCTGCTACGCTGTGATTCCTTCTCACGAGGTGCTTGTATTTAAATAGATATATTGTGCACAACATTGTTTCTATGCAGGCATTGCAGGTACATTGTCTCGATTCCACCTGCTTCGACAGGACAGGGTGAGCACCTATAACCCAACGGTATAATATTGAAACAGAGGTGGCAATGAAGTCATCCCGTCCCATGATGTCAGATCATCTTGTTTAAATGGTTTTGTGCATTCTTGTAATTGTCGTTCTTTATGGTTGTTGTTTGTGTTTTGTCGTACATTATTTATGTTGGTATTTTATAAGTTGTGATTGAATTAATTAAATAAGGGTAATATTGTTTATTAAAATGTTAGCTTAAATTTTATTTAAATATTTAAATGTTTTATTTATTTTTAAAAGTCATGTATTTTATTAAATGTTAATTAAATATTAAATTGTGTTTATTATTTTAATTAATTATCTTGTTGAGGATAATTGTTAGAATAAATTATTTAAATTAGTTAGATAATGTGCTTTGCAAGTAAAGTTGTAAAAACAGAAATTAAAACAAAAAGTATTGAAGAATAGAAAAATAAATAAATAAAAGAATGGAAAAAGTTGTGTGAACGAATGAGAATTGAGATTTGACTGAAAAGCTTACTTTTAAAGAAATAATTTCTTTTATTGTGGATTTTTTAGAGCTTTTGGAAGAAAATGGCAATATCTTTTATTTATTAAAAATTTTGTGAGTTTTTCACACACAGAGGATTGCTGAGACAGAAGTTGTGCAAGTTAATTGTTCTGTACTGTTGAGTCTTCTGAAGTTTTTGGGGAAAGATATTTCGATCTTTTGCTATGTTTTGAGGAGAGTTTTAGAAAGGGATTTTCAATCTGTTACTGGTGTTATTCTGGAGAGATCCTTCTGAACAAAGGTTGAGATTCAAATTCGAGTACGGTATTCTGGAGACGGTTTTCAAAGCAGGAACTAGAGGCTCTTCGTAGAGGCATCGGGATCAAGCAGGCTTCATCAGATTCTCGAGAGCGCAGGACTCCACGTTCCACCCTCTCCTCTTGATTATATTTGAATCTATTTAAAAATTTAAAAAAAAAAGGGAAGAAAGAATAGAAATGTGTTTTGAATCAATCTTTTCTTATAAAAGAAAATATTTCTGAGAATTAGATAATTAGGATATCTATGAGAAAACTCTTTAAGGAAATAATTCATAACAATCTTTCATCTTATGGAGATCCCCAATGTGTCTATGGTTGATCCTCTGAACCAAATAAAGTTTGACTATATATTCTTATATATAAATATATATTTAGATTATATTGTGCTTAAATCTGTATGTTAACCAGTCCTATTATTGAAATTAGTTTTGTGAAAAATATCTATCTATATATATATATATATAATATGAATACATATCTATATTTATAAATTGATTTGTTTATTTGTTTATTACTGTTAAAAAAAAAGAGATTTAAATTTTGTGTGTTTCGTGCCGAACCAGCTTATGGTCGGCGGATTTCGTATTTTATAGGTGAATGTTTTCTTATAATTAAAATAAAAGTTATTAATATTTTAAAAATATATATTTATTAAGGGGTTTTGGGGAGGGACGGACTGGTCGTAACCCCCCCTCCCCCCCAGTACCCCTGCGTGGCTTGAGACCGCCGCACAATAGTCATGGAGACTGTTGTGTGCGGTAGTCTCGATTGCCATGCACAGTAGTCCCCAGGACTACTGTACACAGTCCCTGCAGGGACTACCGTGGGCAGTCCTTGCAAGGACTGCGACGGCAGGATCTTGTAAATTGTTTATTTTTATTTTAATTTTATTTAATTTAAATTTTATTTTATTTTATTTATATCTATATATATATATATATTTTTTGGTATGTATATTTATTTTATTTTATTTAACATTATTTGATTTTAAAAATGTAATTATAATTATTTTATTTAATATTATTTTATTTTAAAATGTAATTATAATTATTTGATTTAATATTATTTTATTACATTTTTAAAATGTAATTTTTGTATTTCATTCAAAATGTTAAATAATGTTTATATATAGGTATTTATATTTTTGAGGATAGTATTTTATTATTTGTTTTGGTTGAACAAATATTTTAAACAAAAAATAAGCCTTAATTCATTGTGTGGTCTATATCGAGACAATTGTATTTGGTTATATTGAAGTTTGGAATCTTTTAATGATCAGTCATTTGGTGAACTAATTTAATTGTTTAATTGGGAATGGAATTAAATTTAATGGTGCAACCTTGCAAAATATAATGTGAGTTTTCTTTTATGTTATTATTTTCGTTTAGTGTGGTCTATGTGGGAACCCTATTGTTTTGCAACCATTGATCGAGAGGCATGTTTAATTTTGAATGTTGTCTCCATTTTAGTTATACCTTTGGATTGGAAACTTATTGGTTTAATGCTTGGAAGGGTTGAACAGTTTTATTAAGACCTTTGGTTATGTGTCGTCGCGAGAGAGTTAATGCCTCGCATTTTCCCGTTTTGAGTATTATGCTTTATTTATTTTAGTTCAACCCTTGCCTGGATTTGTTTTATATTAGGGGTCTTAGGGAGAGTGGCTTTTCGTGGGGGTCGGTGCCCCAGTTGGAGGAAGGGCCAATAGATCCCATGAGAGCTATGCGATGACACGCTCCACTAGACACCCTTGTACTTGGTTTTTGGTTGCCTCTGGAATAGTAAACTTTATGTTGTATCTGATTCTTATGAATTTGATTTATGGTTGTTATTTATTTACTTGTTTAGTTGATAATGCTTTACTTAATTGTGGTGAGTTTCATAGCTTTATCTTGTTATGTTTGATTCCTGAACGTTGATGGTTATTTTATTATATACCTTGAGTTTGTATTTGTACTATGTTGTTCTTGGAGTCGGTTTGACATTCATGGTCGGGTTCTCTTCCTTGTCACCTCTGAGCACGGGGGGTGAGTTATTTATAATTCACATGGTTGGGTGGAACGTGCTCCTCACCTATTGGGTTCCCCATCTGCAGTCTATCTTCTCAGCATTTCTGCAGTTGGTGTTGCACCAGTGTTCCTTTGTAATTCAGATTTCATTGTATTTATATTATCCCACACGTTTGGGAAATTTGATGTAATTATTAATCAAGAGCTTGTAATGTAATATTAAAATGATGATGTAATAGTTAGGATCAATTGTAACTTGTTAAAAGAGATTCATTATGATTGTATTATGTGATGTATTAATATTCTCGCTCTTGGTTATTGGATGTATTCTTATTCATAGTTTATAATATTAATAGTTATGTTGTTATCTTTTACTTTCATTGTTAGTTGTTTGTGAAGTAACCTCGCGTGCCCCAGAGAGCTAAGTGTAATAGTGTAATGTAATGTGTTATGTGATTATGGTTAATGTTCTTTCATGTTTAATTGTATTTTTTTTTAAAAAAAATTATTTGCTATGTGTGTGTTCTCTGGGGTTTGCACGACGGGCGTTACAAATTGGTATCAGAGCACTAGGTTCATATACTGGGCACTTTGGTTTCATATGAGCCCATTATGTTGTCCTACTGAATTTGTTAAGTGAAGTTCTTAAGTGATCATGATGATCATGTTGGATTGTGGAAAGGACGTAAAGATTTGAACCACGTAGTTGTTGGAAAGTAAGTGTACTTGTCGAATTATGTATGTAATTGTACTTCTCTTGTAAATGTGAGAAAACAGTAACTGTGCATTATTTGAGTGTTGTGAATACCCCGTACTTGCTTTGTGGGTCCATAACCCACAGGTCTTGGATGGAGATACGGTGTACCCATCCATTCTGAATATGTTGTGTTTGGTGTGGGATTAACCATACCATTTTGTGTGTTTGTATGTTTGTTACCTGATTGAGGGCCAACCCACGTGTGGTTGAAAATCTATACATATAAGAGTAGCCAAAAGCTAGTTTCATGGATTCTTTTCTTTTGGTTCTCTAGTCCCTCAATCTGTGAAGGGGTAGTAGCAGCCACAAAGTTCCTTGGGTGGAGTGTGTAGCATACGCATATTGCGACGCAGAGTAGTCTTAGCTCAACCGATCCCGAGGAAACGTACTCACTACTTCCCCTTATGATGGATCAGGGTACTTGATCCATATGTGTTAGCCTAAACCCCACAGTTTTGAGTATAGCAGCATTGGATTGTTAGTTTATGCATGGTCGTCCATAGGGATGTTGACCTAGCATTAGCGATTCAACCTCATCTGTATGAGAGATGAAGCTCGAGTAGCCCCATATTGATATGCTCATATATGTATTGCATACACCGTATCTGCACATGTTCCGACATGATGCAATGGATACTATGCCACACCCCACTGATGTTCCGACACAGTACTGATGATGATGACGTGTTGTTGTTGGTAGCGAGCTGGGCTCGAGGACACGATGCCACGTGCATAGACATGTGAAGGCGTAGTATGAGATTGTGTTATGATAGCTTACTTGTGTGATGAGTGTAATGGGGCCTCACACACTTGTAGAGGGATACTCATGTTTGCTTTCGACAGTGTTTGGATCGGTTAGCATATGGGTATGTCCTTTCCATGTATACCTCTGGCGACGGCGAGTACATGCGTCTACCTTCTCCATGAGGTATTGTTATGCGGGGTGTGTCAGTGCGTGCCTACTTCCGCGGAGCCACAGATACACTGCCATGCGGCATACGTCAGTGCGTGCCTTCTCCGGCTGGCGTATGACCATGTCGCGTGATGACGCGAGGCAAGGTGTAGCCGAGGAGCACACTCTGGGTCATGTGGATGGCATGCTCACTCTGCACCACATGAGGGCTATTGTTATAGCCGGACGATGTTCCCTTCTTGCTCATTTGGTGGCTAGTATCTAGTCACACAGTGTTGTATTGTGCAATTTTGAAGATTGAGGACTTCCTATATGATTGTTGATGATTTTCAATTGACCTTGAAGGCTGACATTTTGTTTATGTTTGATTGTAATGGTTTAGCCACACTTTGTGACTTATTCTCTCATAGCCCTTGGGGTTACATTTGATTTAGAGTTGACATTGCGTGCATTTCTTGCTTTATTGTTGAAATTGAATCTTATTTGATGTTTGTTTTATGACTTTGGAGGCTAAACTAGTTTATCCTTGTCATTTTCGAGGTCGTCCATGTGTCGTGTTGTGATCCCTCTCCAAGGACATATGAGGCGGACTTGGTGAGTGTATATGAGGAAGTAGACGTAGGGAGCCTTGAGGATGGGGGTATGTGAGGCTATTTTATAGCTAGGACCCACTACCCACCTTTGTGTGATGACTATCTCTTGGAGGCTAACCACCTTGTACAACAAGAGATGGGTCATAGTGGTCTTGTTTGGATGGTCTCGCCATGTGTGTGTGGCCTAACACCATCAAGCCACCTAGTGTGAGGTATGGTTTATGTGAGATGGATTTTGGCTCTTGGCTCATGGATTTTGTTCATGGTTTAGTATGTTGCTTTCCAACATCCAGATGGACCCTTGTGTAGCCTTGTTATGTGGTTCCCAGTGATATGACTGTGTATGTATGTGTTAGAAGAATATTTCTTATATTTTGTGCCTATTGATGTAAAAGAGGGATAACCATGTTGTCTTAAATGTGGGTATATTGTGACTTTGTGGTATAAAATAGATTGGATATTATTGAGAATCGTAAATTGTGACTTAAAATATGTTACTGAAACATGATATCGTGTGTATTTTTGTTAATTTCAAGTAATCATTTGATGTGTTTTCCTTCTATGATATTTTGAAGATGTTTGTTGTGTAAATGGAAAATTGAGTTAATAGGAGTACTTGCTTTGTTATTAGTGCTGAAACCAAGTATGCTATTGTAGGAGATGTAAGGATTTGTAAATAAAAGTAGTTAAGAAGATATTATTTTCAAATGTGAAGTCGGATAGTGATTCTCATTGTAATGATTAAGAAAGAGGGTGTACATCAATTATAGATTAGAGAATTTTTGGTACTAATGTGGTTATGTTTCCATTTTGAGCCATGTGACTTCCAGGAGTAAGTCGAGTTTTAGGGGGGGAGGATGTAGTACCCCTCCATTCTCACCTGGGATGTGCAGGTAGTCTAGCTAAGGAATCAGAAGAAGAAGATGGGACAAGAGCTTCTAATGGTATTTTTGTGAGTATGATATTATATTATGATTGCATTTAATTGGTGATGCTTTTATATAGATGCAGTATTAGGTGGTGATGCAGTGAATTAGTAATTGTTCATGAGGATATGAGGTGATTTGTATATCTTAGTGATGTTTTATATTCAATGTTGTAGTTACTAATGTGGTTATGGTGAGGGGATGGCGTAGCATCACTCGTTCGCGAGTGCCCTGCTATGCTACGATTCCTTCTCACGAGGTGCTTGTATTTAAATAGATATATTGTGCACAACATTGTTTGTATGCAGGGATTGTAGGTACATAGTCTCGATTCCACCTACTTCGGCAGGACAGGGCGAGCACCTATAACCCGACGGTATAATATTGAAATAGAGGTGGCAATGAAGTCATCCTGTCCCATGATGTCAGACCGTCTTGTTTAAATAGTTTTGTGCGTTCTTGTAATTGTCGTTCTTTGTGGTCGTCGTTTGTGTTTTGTCGTACATTATTTATGTTGGTATTTTATAAGTTGTGATTGAATTAATTAAATAAGGGTAATATTGTTTATTAAAATGTTAGATTAAATTGTATTTAAATATTTAAATGTTTTATTTATTTTTAAAAAGTCATGTATTTTATTAAATGTTAATTAAATATTAAATTGTGTTTATTATTTTAATTAATTATCTTGTTGAGGATAATTGTTAGAATAAATTATTTAAATTAATTAGATAATGTGCTTTGCAAGTAAAGTTGTAAAAATGGAAATTAAAACAAAACGTATTGAAAAATAGAAAAATAAATAAATAAAAGAATGGAAAAAGTTGTGTGAACGAATGAGAATTGAGATTTGACTGAAAAGCTTGCTTTTAAAGAAATAATTTCTTTTATTGTGGATTTTTTAGAGCTTTTGGAAGAAAATGGCAATATCTTTTATTTATTGAAAATTTTGTGAGTTTTCCACACACAGAGGATTGTTGAGATAGAAGTTGTGCAAGTTAATTGTTCTGTACTGTTGAGTCTTCTGAAGTTTTTGGGGAAAGATAATTCGATCTTTTGCTATGTTTTGAGGAGAGTTTTAGAAAGGGATTTTCAATCTGTTACTGGTGTTATTCTGGAGAGAGCCTTTTGAACAAAGGTTGAGATTCGAATTCGAGTACGGTATTCTAGAGATAGTTTTCAAAGCAGGAACTAGAGGCTCTTCATAGAGGCATCGGGATCAAGCAGGCTTCATCAGATTCTCGAGAGCGCAGGACTCCAGGTTCCACCCTCTCCTCTTGATTATTTTTGAATCTATTTAAAAATTAAAAAAAATAAAAGGAAGAAAGAATAGAAATGTGTTTTGAATCAATCTTTGCTTATGAAAGAAAATCTTTCTGAGAATTAGATAATTAGGATATCTATCAGAAAACTCTTTAAGGAAATAATTGATAACAATCTTTCATCTTATGGAGATCCCCAATGTGTCTATGGTTGATCCTCTGAACCAAATAAAGTTTGACTATATATTCTTATATATAAATATATATTTAGATTATATTGTGCTTAAATCTTTATGTTAACCAGTCCTCTTACTGAAATTAGTTTTGTGAAAAATATCTATATATATATATAATATGAAATACATATCTATATTTATAAATTGATTTGTTTATTTGTTTATTACTGTTAAAAGAAAAGAGATTTAATTTTTTTGTGTTTCGTGCTGAACCAGTACATGGTCGGTGGATTTTATATTTTATAGGCAAATTTTTTCTTATAATTAAAATAAAAGTTATTAATATTTTAAAAATATATATTTATTAAGGGGTTTTAGGGAGGACTGGCCATAACCAATTCCTATGGCTTGAGACCGCCGCACAGCAGTCATGGAGACTGCTATGCGCGGCAATCTCAACTGTCGTGCACAGCAGTCTCAACTATCATGCACAACAGTCCCCAAGACTACGACGGCAGGCTCTTGTAAATTGGTTTTTCTAATTTTTATTTTATTTAATTTAATTTATATATATATATATAGGTATGTATATTTATTTTATTTTATTTAATAATATTTTATTTTAAAAATGTAATTATAATTATTTTATTTAATATTATTTTATTTTAAAATGTAATTATAATTATTTGTTTTAATATTATTTTATTACATTTTTAAAATGTAATTTTTGTATTTCATTCAAAATGTTAAATAATGTTTATATATAGGTATTTATATTTTTGAGGGCAGTATTTTATTATTTGTTTTGGTTGAACAAATATTTTAAACAAAACATAAGCCTTAATTCATTGTGTGGTCTATATCGAGACAATTGTATTTGGTTATATTGAAGTTTGGAATCTTTTAATGATCAGTCATTTGGTGAACTAATTTAATTGTTTAATTTTGAATGGAATTAAATTTAATGGTGCAACCTTGCAAAATATAATATGAATTTTCTTTTATGTTATGGTTTTTGTTTAGTGTGGTCTATGTGGGAACCCTATTCTTTTGCAACCCTTGATCCAAAGGCATGTTTAGTTTTGAATGTTGTCTCCATTTTAGTTATACCTTTGGATTGAAAACTTATTGGTTTAATGCTTGGAAGGGTTGAACGGTTTTATTAAGACCTTTGGTTATGTGTTGTCGCGAGAGAGTTAATGCCTCACATTTTCTCGTTTTGAGTATTATGCTTTATTTGTTTTAGTTCAACCCTTGCCTGGATTTGTTTTATATTAGGGGTCTTAGGGAGAGTGGCTTTTTATGGGAGTCGACGCCTCAGTTGGAGGAAGGGCCAGTAGATCCCATGAGAGCTATGCGATGACACACTCCACTAGACACCCTTGTACTTGGTTTCTGGTTACCTCTGGAATAGTAAACTTTATGTTGTATCTGATTCTTGTGAATTTGATTTATGGTTGTTATTTAGTTACTTGTTTAGTTGATAATGCTTTACTTAATTGTGGTGAGTTTCATAGCTTTATCTTGTTATGTTTGATTCATGAACGTTGATGGTTATTTTATTGTATACCTTGAGTTTGTATTTGTACTATGTTGTTCTTGGAGTCGGTTTGACATTCATGGTCGAGTTCTCTTCCTTGTCACCTCTGAGCACGGGGGATGAGTTATTTATAATTCACATGGTTGGGTGGAACGTGCTCCTCACCCATTGGGTTCCCCATCTGCAGTCTATCTTCTCAGCATTTCTACAGTTGGTGTTGCACCAGTGTTCCTTTGTAATTCAGATTTCATTGTATTTATATTATCCCACACGTTTGGGAAATTTGATGTAATTATTAATAAAGAGCTTGTAATGTAATATTAAAATGATGATGTAATAGTTAGGATCAATTGTAACTTGTTAAAAGAGATTCATTATGATTGTATTATGTGATATATTAATATTCTCGCTCTTGGTTATTAGATGTATTCTTATTCATAGTTTATAATATTAATAGTTATGTTGTTATCTTTTACTTTCATTGTTAGTTGTTTGATAAGTAACCTCGCGTGCCCCAGAGAGCTAAGCGTAATAGTGTAGTGTAATGTGTTATGTGATTATGGTTAATGTTCTTGCATGTTTAATTGTATTGTTTAAAAAAAAAAAATTATTTGCTATGTGTGTGTTCACTGGGGTTTGCATGACGGGTGTTACAAATTGGTATCAGAGCACTAGGTTCATATACTGGGCACTTTGGTTTCATATGAGCCCATTATGTTGTCCTACTGAATTTGTTAAGTGAAATTTTTAAGTGATCACGATGATCATGTTGGATTGTGGAAAGGATGTAATGATTTGAACCACGTAGTTGTTGGAAAGTAAGTGTACTTGTCGAATTATGTATGTAATTGTACTTCCCTTGTAAATGTGAGAAACCGGTAACTGTCCATTAGTTGAGTGTTGTGAATACCTCGTACTTGCTTTGTGGGTCCATAACCCACAGGTCTTGGATGGAGATACGGTGTACCCATCCATTCCGAATATGTTGTGTTTGGTGTGGGATTAACCATACCATTTTGTGTGTTTGTATGTTTGTTACCTGATTGAGGGCCAACCCACGTGTGGTTGAAAATCTATACATATAAGAGTAGCCAAAAGCTAGTTTCATGGATTCTTTTCTTTTGGTTCTCTAGTCCCTCAATCTGTGAAGGGGTAGTAGCAGCCACAAAGTTCCTTGGGCGGAGTGTGTAGCGTACGCATATTGCGATGCAGAGTAGTCTTAGCTCAACCGATCCCAAGGAAACGTACTCACTACTTTCCCTTATGATGGATCAGGGTACTTGATCCATATGTGCTAGCCTAAACCCCACAGTTTTGAGTATAGCAGCATTGGATTGTTAGTTTATGCATGGTCGTCCATAGGGACGTTGACCTGGCATTAGCGAGTCAACCTCATCTGTATGAGAGGTGAAGCTCGAGTAGCCCCATATTGATATGCTCATATATGTATTGCATACACCGTATCTGCACATGTTCCGACATGATGCAATGGACACGATGCCACACCCCACTGATGTTCCGACATAGTGCTGGTGATGATGACGTGTTGCTGTTGGTAGCGAGCTGGGCTCGAGGACACGATGCCACATGCATAGACACATGAAGGCGCACTATGAGATTGTGTTATGATAGCCTACTTGTGTGATGAGTGTAATGGGGCCTCACAGACTTGTAGAGTGATACTCATGTTTGCTTTCGACAGTCTTTGGGTCGGTTAGCATATGGGTATGTCCTTGCCATGTATACCTCTGGCGACGGTGAGTACCTGTGTGTGGCTTCTCCACGAGGTATCGCTATGTGAGGTGTGTTTGCACGTGCCTACTTCTGCGAAGCCACATATACACTACAATGCGGCATACGTCAGTGCGTGCCTTCTCCGGCTAGCATATGACCATGTCGCGTGACGACGCGAGGCACGGTGTAGCCAAGGAGCACACTTTGGGTCATGTGGATGGCATGCTCACTCTGCACCACATGAGGGCTATTGTTATAGCCGGACGATGTTCCCTCCTTCCTCGTTTGGTGGCTAGTATCTAGTCACACAGTGTTGTATTATGCAATTTTGAAGATTGAGGACTTCCTATATGATTGTTGATGATTTTCAATTGACCTTGAAGGCTGACATTTTTTTTATGTTTGATTGTAATGGTTTAGCCACACTTTGTGACTTATTCTCTTGTAGCCCTTGGGGTTACATTTGATTTAGTGTTGACATTGCATGCATTTCTTGCTTTACTGTTGAAATTCAATCTTATTTGATGTTTTTTTTATGACTTTGGCGGCTAAACTAGTTTATCCTTGTCATTTTTTAGGTCGGCCATGTGTCGTGTTGTGATCCCTCTCCAAGAACATACGAGGCGGACTTGGTGAGTGTATACGAGGAAGTAGACGCAAGGAACCTTGAGGATGGGGGTATCTGAGGCTATTTTATAGCTAGGACCCACTACCCACCTTTGTGTGATGACTATCTCTTGGAGGCTAACCACCTTGTACAACAAGAGATGGGTCATAGTGGTCTTGTTTGGATGGTCTCACCATGTGTGTGTGGCCTAACACCATCAAGCCACTGAGTGTGAGGTATGGTTTATGTGAGATGGATTTTGGCTCTTGGCTCATGGATTTTGTTCATGGTTTAGTATGTTGCTTTCCGGCGTCCAGATGGACCCTTGTGTAGCCTTGTTATGTGGTTCCCAGTGATATTACTATGTATGTATGTGTTAGAAGAATATTTCTTATATTTTGTGCCTATTGATGTAAAAGAGGGATAACCATGTTGTCTTAAATGTGGGTATATTGTGACTTTGTGGTATAAAATAGATTGGATATTATTGAGAATCGTAAATTGTGACTTAAAATATGTTACTGAAACATGATATGGTGTGTATTTTTGTTAATTTCAAGTAATCATTTGATGTGTTTTCCTTCTATGATATTTTGAAGATGTTTGTTGTGTAAATGGAAAATTGAGTTAATAGGAAAACTTGCTTTGTTATTAGTGCTGAAACCAAGTATGCTATTGTAAGAGATGTAAGGATTTGTAAATAAAAGTAGTTAAGAAGATATTATTTTCAAATGTGAAGCCGGATAGTGATTCTAATTGTAATGATTCAGAAAGAGGGTGTACATCAATTATAGATTAGAGAAATTTTGGTACTAATATGGTTATGTTTCCATTTTGAGCCATGTGACTTCCAGAAGTAAGTCGAGTTTTAGCGGGGGAGGATGTAGTACCCCTCCATTCTCACCTAGGATGTGCAGGTAGTCTGGCTAAGGAATCAGAAGAAGAAGATGGGACAAGAGCTTCTAATGGTATTTTTGTGAGTATGATATTATATTATGATTGCATTTAATTGGTGATGCTTTTATATAGATGCAGTATTAGGTGGTGATGCAGTGAATTAGTAATTGTTCATGAGGATATGAGGTGATTTGTATATCTTAGTGATGTTTTATATTCAATGTTGTAGTTGCTAATGTGGTTATGGTGAGGGGATGGCGTAGCATCACTCGTTCGTGAGTGCCCTGCTACGCTACGATTCCTTCTCATGAGGTGCTTGTATTTAAATAGATATATTGTGCACAACATTGTTTGTATGCAGGGATTGCAGGTACATAGTCTCGATTCCACCTGCTTCGGTAGGACAGGGTGAGCACCTATAACCTGATGGTATAATATTGAAACAGAGGTGGCAATGAAGTCATCCCGTCCCATGATGTTAGATCGTCTTGTTTAAATGGTTTTGTGCGTTCTTGTAATTGTCGTTCTTTGTGGTCGTCGTTTGTGTTTTGTCGTACATTATTTATGTTGGTATTTTATAAGTTGTGATTGAATTAATTAAATAAGGGTAATATTGTTTATTAAAATGTTAGATTAAATTGTATTTAAATATTTAAATGTTTTATTTATTTTTAAAAATTCATGTATTTTATTAAATGTTAATTAAATATTAAATAATGTTTATTTTTTTTAATTAATTATCTTGTTGAGGATAATTGTTAGAATAAATTATTTAAATTAATTAGATAATGTGCTTTGCAAGTAAAGTTGTAAAAATGGAAATTAAAACAAAAAGTATTGAAGAATAGAAAAATAAATAAATAAAAGAATGGAAAAAGTTGTGTGAACGAATGAGAATTGAGATTTGACTGAAAAGCTTGCTTTTAAAGAAATAATTTCTTTTATTGTGGATTTTTTAGAGCTTTTGGAAGAAAATGGCAATATCTTTTATTTATTGAAAATTTTGTGAGTTTTTCACACACAGAGGATTGCTGAGACAGAAGTTGTGCAAGTTAATTGTTCTGTACTGTTGAGTCTTCTGAAGTTTTTGGGGAAAGATATTTCGATCTTTTGCTATGTTTTGAGGAGAGTTTTAGAAAGGTATTTTCAATCTGTTACTGGTGTTATTCTGGAGAGATCCTTCTGAACAAAGGTTGAGATTCAAATTCGAGTACGGTATTCTGGAGACGGTTTTCAAAGCAGGAACTAGAGGCTCTTTGTAGAGGCATCGGGATCAAGCAGGCTTCATCAGATTCTCGAGAGCATAGGACTCCAGGTTCCACCCTCTCCTCTTGATTATTTTTGAATCTGTTTAAAAATTAAAAAAATAAAAAAGAAGAAAGAATATAAATTTGTTTTGAATCAATCTTTGCTTATGAAAGAAAATATTTCTGAGAATTAAATAATTAGAATATATATGAGAAAACTCTTTTAGGAAATAATTGATAACAATCTTTCATCTTATGGAGATCCCCAATGTGTCTATGGTTGATCCTCTAAACCAAATAAAGTTTTACTATATATTCTTATATATAAATATATATTTAGATTATATTGTGCTTAAATTTGTATGTTAACTAGTCCTCTTACTGAAATTAGTTTTGTGAAAAATATCTATATATACATATATATAATATGAAATACATATCTATATTTATAAATTGATTTGTTTATTTGTTTATTACTCTTAAAAGAAAAGAGATTTAAATTTTTTGTGTTTCGTGCCGAACCAGTACATGGTCGGTGGATTTCGTATTTTATAGGCGAATGTTTTCTTATAATTAAAATAAAAGTTATTGATATTTTTAAAACAAAAATTTATTAAGGGGTTTTGGGGAGAGACGGACTGGCTGTACCCCCCCGTACCCCTGCGTGGCTTGAGACCGCCGCATAACAGTCATGGAGACTGTTGTGTGTGGCAGTCTCGACTGTCGTGCACAGTAGTCCCCAAGACTACTGTGTGCAGTCCCTGCAGGGACTGCTGTGGGCAGTCCTTGCAAGGACTGCAATGGCAGGCTCTTGTAAAATATTTTTTTTATTTTTATTTTATTTTATTTATATATATATATGTATGTATATTTATTTTATTTTAAAAATATAATTATAATTATTTTATTTTAAAATGTAATTATAATTATTTGATTTAATATTATTTTATTACATTTTTAAAATGTAATTTTTGTATTTCATTCAAAATGTTAAATAATGTTTATATATAGGTATTTATATTTTTGAGGGCAGTATTTTATTATTGTTTTGGTTGAACAAATATTTTAAACAGAAAATAAGCCTTAATTCATTGTGTGGTCTATATCGAGACAATTGTATTTGGTTATATTGAAGTTTGGAATCTTTTAATGATCAGTCATTTGGTGAACTAATTTAATTGTTTAATTGGGAATGGAATTAAATTTAATAGTGCAACCTTGCAAAATATAATGTGAGTTTTCTTTTATGTTATTGTTTTCGTTTAGTGTGGTCTATGTGGGAACCCTATTGTTTTGCAACCCTTGATCCAGAGGCATGTTCAATTTTGAATGTTGTCTCCATTTTAGTTATACCTTTGGATTGAAAATTTATTGGTTTAATGCTTGGAAGGGTTGAACGGTTTTATTAAGACCTTTGGTTGTGTGTTGTCGCGAGAGAGTTAATGCCTCACATTTTCCCATTTTGAGTATTATGCTTTATTTTTTTTAGTTCAACCCTTGCCTGGATTTGTTTTATATTAGGAGTCTTAGGGAGAGTGGCTTTTTGTGGGGGTTGGTGCCTCAGTTGGAGGAAGGGCCAATAGATCCCATGAGAGCTATGTGATGACACGCTCCCCTAGACACCCTTGTACTTGGTTTTTGGTTGCCTCTAGAATAGTAAACTTTATGTTGTATCTGATTCTTGTGAATTTGATTTATGGTTGTTATTTAGTTACTTGTTTAGTTGATAATGCTTTACTTAATTGTGGTGAGTTTCATAGCTTTATCTTGTTATGTTTGATTCGTGAACGTTGATGGTTATTTTATTGTATACCTTGAGTTTGTATTTGTACTATGTTGTTCTTGGAGTCAGTTTGACATTCATGGTCGGGTTCTCTTCCTTGTCACCTCTGAGCACGGGGGGTGAGTTATTTATAATTCACATGGTTGGGCGGTACGTGCTCCTCACCCGTTGGGTTCCCCATCTGTAGTCTATCTTCTCAGCATTTCTGCAGTTGGTGTTGCACCAGTGTTCCTTTGTAATTCAGATTTCATTGTATTTATATTATCCCACACGTTTGGGAAATTTGATGTAATTATTAATCAAGAGCTTGTAATGTAATATTAAAATGATGATGTAATAGTTAGGATCAATTGTAACTTGTTAAAAGAGATTCATTATGATTGTATTATATGATGTATTAATATTCTCACTCTTGGTTATTGGATGTATTCTTATTCATAGTTTATAATATTAATAGTTATGTTGTTATCTTTTACTTTCATTGTTAGTTGTTTGTGAAGTAACCTCGCGTGCCCCAGAGAGCTAAGCGCAATAGTGTAATGTAATGTATTATGTGATTATGGTTAATGTTCTTGCATGTTTAATTGTATTGTTTGAAAAAATATATATATTTGCTATGTGTGTGTTCTTTGGGGTTTGCACGATGGGCGTTACAGGTTGTTTCATTCATCTCACTGGTGTTGTGTGTATAATCCTTATTTTAGCTTTAATTCAAGGAATTAATTAAAATGTTTGAATGGGATTATAGGCGGATATATTATGTATAAGGATTTGATAAGTAGTATTGGGTGAGAATGAATACTAATGAAATTGTAATGCAATATTGTCAAGGATCTTATAAGTTATATGTTATGTATTAAATCTGTCATAAACCTTTAGATGCTTATGATTTTGACTCCTGTAATGGATATATGGCACTAATCTAAGTTGTACTTATTTGTGTAGTTCAATAATTGTTTGTCTTTTCCTAGAGCTTGCTACAAATTGAAAATTAATGGCTATATTTTACTATGGATTGTGTTGTATTTATCTCATGCTCCACATAGTTGATATTATTGATGAACAGCCAATTTTATTCGATATTATCCTATTGTGTTGATCTATTCAATGGGATTATCTGTTATATGTTAATGTTGTCTATGATATTGGTGCAAAGGCTATAAACACATTAAGGGATCACCCTCCCGGGTCTTGCAGAGCCCGAAGTGTAGGAGGATTTTTTAAAGTCCTTAAGCCCTCAAATCAGATTCAAATCAAAGCTAACACATTTCTTCATGACCTAGAATTTATTTCACATCAAAATATGGCTGCATGTGACCATACAGTGCTGCATAACAGGAAAAATACATAAGTTTTGAAGAAAAACACATATTTTTGAATGTCAAGAGCTTGTATTTTGAATCCTCAACCATCAACAACCATTACAATGATCACTTTATGCCTTTTAAAGGCCTTTACATGTCAACCATTGAACAACCACCTCTACAAATGACTTTTTAATCTTTTATGATTACATGAAACATAAAACACACTAATTTCAAGGTTGTTAACATCACTATTGAAATGTTTTAATTTTTTGACCTTTCAAACATTAAAAAGTACATCATTAAATTAATTATGTGATCGCATAAAAATTAAAAACATCATGAATTAATTATATAACCACATAAGTCAAATATAATTATATCAAGAAATTAATATCAAATAGATAATATGATCCCATAACTCATACATTTCAATGTCATTGATCTTCTTCTTTATCCAACTCTTTTTTTGTATCATTCGATCCAGATTTGACATTGTAAGGATTGGTCATATCATCATCGTCATCATCGATATCAGTTTCAATAATGTCATCATCCACACGGATATCATCTTCATGAACATTAACTCCTACATCATCATGATCTAGTTCCTCCTCTTTGACATCTTCTTCAGGGACATCATCAACTAACTATTGATCTTGATCATCATCTACATCATCTTCTAGTTCTTCGGTATCTTCTTCTTCCACCACATTATACTTTACCGGCCTTCCTCTTGGATCATGTCTAACAACAAATGACCAATCCGGTTTACCTGGAACCTCTGAGTAAAATACCTGCTCACATTGGCTTGGAAGAACATAGGGCTCATTTTCAGCTCGCTCGATCAACCTTGTATTAACCATGGTAAATCCATTATCATGTTCAATAACAGTTCTCTCAAGATCATTTTCACTCAATCATAGCCTGTACCATAGGACGACGAACAAAGTTAATCTAAAGGACTTAAAGTCACACTCAAGTATATCATCCAAAATCCCATAGTATCAATTTTCTAAGACTTATGGATGTATGTCGCTTCTAGATGAAACATTAGTCACCTGAAAGACTACAGTTATACCAGAATCACAAGTTTTCTTCATGTCATCCAACATTTTGATTCAAAATTTATGACCATTGCACCACATCTTGTGTTGTTTCACCTGCAATATGTCAAACATGTAAAAATTATTGCAATATCGTCAGTTGATATACATATTTATTCTTGGCCGAATGTATGCAAAGAAAACAATCTTAACATATATATACATTAATATAATTGAAAATAATTAAATAATATGGGTGATTAATATATTTATATGTACCTTTTTATCTCTTAAACCATATGTTAAATCAATTTCCCTTTGTGTAACATTGGAATCTCCATTACGATGAGCTTCTTTAACCAATGAAGCCACACCTTCCCATGTTAATGTGCAACCAGATTGTTCACATCGTTCAATCCATACCGTCATCCAATCAAGATTGTTGGCGATGTACAAATGTACTGCATCCCACTCTTAACCAATTGTATAAAAAAAATTTGAAATTCACAAACGACGTATAATTAGTTAAATACCACAGTATACGACCTTAATTTATAATTGATGTATATTGAAGATTAAAAATTAAATAAGTACAATATACATTAAAACTATATGTAAAATGTATTCCAATTAATCTCCATGACCATCTTATAATTACCTCTCACTTTCCCCAATCTACCTTTCCCCATCAGGTACTCCCCTTCGAATTTGTTAATGGAGTTGGGATCCCAAATGCGATCTACATGGATCTTTGCTGAAAACTTAGGAAGATATTCACTAATGTATACCATGGTCTGGTATACCATATATCCCTCCACCATAGAACCCTCAGGATGTGCTCTTTGTCTAACCAAAGCCTTCAAAAATTTCAAGTGCCTCTCAACCATCCACATTGACCTTGTGTGTACAGGTCCACACAATTCAATCTCCTCAACTTGGTGTATGAGGTAGTGTTCTTGTGCATTGAAAAATGTTGAAGGTAGACACTTTTGCATTTCACACATTAGACGAGGAATTTTTCTCTTCCAATAATTTATATCTTCTTTATGAATTTCTTTAGATGGCTGACCATCTACAAGTGATTCAAGGCACAAATATATTAATGAGATTTAACAAAAATACATAGTATATTACATAACAAGTAAAAAATGGCAATTATAAGATGTATACAATGAATTGAACAAATATCGCTACTTACCTCATGTATTTCCAAGATCATATATAACTTGCTTGACATTTGTTGTCAAAGTTGTCTAGGAGAGATAGAGGTAGAACGTCGCAACAATTATAAAATGATCTTTTCATTATTTTTCCAAAAGTAGTAAACACAATACACTTAAAAGTACATGCATTATACAAGTGTATATAATATACAGAATAATTACCTTAATGAAGGTATGCCAATCATGCGTTTTCATCCACGACCCAAATTCACCTTTCTTTTGTTTGCTATATTGTTTATGTTAAAAGCGGCAAATCACGTGGGAAATTGAATTTTTCATTATGACTTTTTTTATAACATTGCTTTGCTGCTTTGTTAATAACCAAGGAAGGGTGCTTATATTAATTTGGTCTCCATCGCTATTTAATTGAATGACATTTTTCATTGCATGATTGGCTTCCTGAATGTCACTACAAATTTGTACAATTTTTTCTTTATCATACCTTTACATCCAATATTTTCTTTAGCGTTTACATTTATATTCTTTCTTATAGCCATTGTATCAAACAAAATTTTGTTTTTTATGCTCATAGTAGGAAACCTACTAAATTGTTTTAGGATAACTTTTAGGTCCCTGTGGAAGCCGGCCATTAATGCCTTGGCGACCTTCATGAAGCATATAAGTTAAACAAATTAACAACGACAATCATTGTCAATTACAACATGAGTAAACACAACACAATATAAAAATATAAATTCAAAACATATCATATATGATAGATAAACAATTTGATCCAATGTATAACCTTGACGATTAATTCTATTATATTCCAACTTCCATAGGCGAGGTGTCATTCTTCGTGGTTTTGATGTAGTCTCCTCTTTCCGATTGAAAAGATGTTTTTCAGTAGTTCGATACTTATGATTCTTATGGAAGAAGTGCCTATACTCATCAAACACCTGCTTTCCTAAACTTGTTGAACGACGAGATTTCATCTTGGGACCACAAATTGGACATGCAAATTTTCCCTTTGTTTGAAGACTTGCAAGATCATATATATAATTGGATTAAATATGTCAATTTCTATAATTATATATAATGAGTAGATTATTTTAAAAACATGCATGATATCTACTTCATCAAATTAAATATTGTTAAAGTGTAGTCGACGTTATAACATACCACAAAAATGTGTTAGCCCTGGGGCATCATGAATTCTCCATACAAGCATTGCATGGAATTGAAATTGTCTTTGTCCTGTTGGTCTAGAGACATCATACATAGTGACGCCATTCCATAACTTTAGTAACTCGTCGATAAGAGGCTCGATATATACATTCATATCTTTTAACTTGGTACTTACCTAGTTGAATGAACATAAACACTACATAATTATTATAACCATTTTACTACAATATATATAAATTAATGTACATGACTATTGAATGAAAAAAATATAAGTCATTATGCAACAAATAAGACAAATGAGATGCTACTACATTAAAGAAAATTGATGTAAACAAATACTTGGAACAATCATTGACAACATTATGTGCTCCCTCTTTATTGACATCCATGGAGGAATGTTATTGTTGATAACAAAAATAGGCCACATCGAGTAAATAGATCTCAGCTCTCCAAATGGTTTGACACCGTCCTCTCAAAATGAAAGCCTGAGATTACGAGGTTCTTCTTTAAAATGTGGCCATTTTTCCTCCATGTCCCTAAATGCAGAACCATTTGCAGGCATTCAAAGAATGTCATCTCCACTTATATTTTGTGCATGGTAATCCATAAATTGTGCTAAGCTTTCACACCTAAATAATTTTTGCATACGTGGAATAATGGGAATATAACGAAGAACCTTTTGAGGCACCTTTTTTGTTAGTTGATTTGTTTGATATCTATTTATATGACATTTCGGGCATTCTGTTGTAAATTCCTGTTGTTTATGATATATAATATGATCATTGGGACATGCATCTATTGCTTGATACTCCATTCTGATATATTTCATAATGGCAGATAAATCTCGGTATGAGCGAGGTAAAATATTTGATGGTGGTGACAAAAATTCATCAATCAATCTACAACAAAAAATATTTTATTCATACAAATAATATTAATGGTACATATTTCATCCTTTATTTACTAGTGATGAACTAACAACAATTAAATAGATGAAAAAGATGACATATATGACATACCTTAAACATCAACAGAAGTTGTTATGTTTTGAGTAGCCATTCATAACCTTCAAGTCCTGACAACAATGCATGAGAGAGAGAGAGAAGAGTTGTTTGGGAGCCTTCATAAAGGGAACATGCTTCCTCAATCTGAATTAAATCATGAACGCCAGTAAAGTCATCTTGATCTGTATTCATGATTAGCTGCCACTAAATGTGTCATGGATCAATGTATTTGTACCATCATCTTCAATTGTGTTTTCGGCACATGATCATCTTCTTCCATAGGATCGTACTTCATCTTGATATTCGAGAACTCCATGTTCATCTGTTTGCAAAACCATTCTTGGGCTGTGATAATCCATATCATGTCCCTTAGGGAGCCCCACCTTTATAATAATTATAGACACAAATAAACCATGATCATGATCAAGTGATTATATATATATAAAATGTTAAAACGATATAAACATTTACAAATTCAATCAATATAAACACATAATGAACAACTTACCAATGGACGATAATCATGCCCCCCTTCAACGTGACCATGCTACCTACAATGTTTCTCAGCTTTTGTGATTAAAAGCCATCTCGTCTTTAAGCCCTTGCAATTATTGCAAGGACAATAACATTTCCCATCACCCTTTCTTTTCAATCTAGCCCACAATCTATCAAGTGTCTCTTCATTTTGTTGTGGACTAATATTATCTGACATTATTTTTCTGCAGAAGCTTATTCCTTTAGATCTTCAAAATATCAGAAAACTCATACTCAATAATTTTTATTCCTTAGGCGAATTAACAAAATCTAATAATTCTGATATTTTACACCAAAAAAATTTGGCATGCAACCACCCCTGCAAAAGAGAAGATAGTCTGAAGTTAATGACCCCAAAAAAAACTTTAAAATGCTAATTCCAAAACTTATTAAATTCTGATTTTACTATGATTTCCAGCCGTTAAGACTCCTAAAATCAGAATATTGAACTTGATCACAAAATTCCTACAACAATGGAGGTAGCGAGCTAGTAAGAGCAAGTGACCCATTCCTAAGGAGCAACAAGTTAGAATCATCATTGCTAATGTCAATACGGATTTATCCTTTTAGTTAAAGATGCAATGTCACTTCTTATGACGAGCTTATCCCTAGGGCCCTCAACATTGAGACAACCCTAATTCTTGAGAGGAACCACACACTAGTAGAATTTGGCAAATAAATGACTAGGTGACTAAAACTTTAGTCACAACAACTAAAATGACTAAATTAGCTCATTTTTTTAACAGCTATAAATGAGTAAATATAAATTACTAGTTTGGTCATTTATTAAAAATTGTTTAGTCACACAAATAAAAATGGCTAAATGGTTGATCATTTGTTGAATCCTGATCCATTTAGATGATGTCATTTAGAATCAAAAATTATAGCCCACCAAAATGCTCTAAAAATTTAATAAACATACCCTAAAACTTTTGTCAAAATCTTATTTTCGGGCCTAGCCCACTAGAGATGGAGTTTTTCATTTTAATGAAAACATCTATAAAACCTTAAATTAAAACATTATTTTTCAAGCATAGGCTGCTTGAAATGGAAAGTGTTTCCGTAAAAAGGAATAATGAGAATGGTGAGAGATGTGCATGAAAGGAGGCATAGGATTCATGAGCATATCTCTAAATTCTGCTCTGCTCAACAAAATCTTACATTGTTTACAGCTACTATTTGTAATCTAGGTATTTACTTGACATATATTTGCATAATCTCAGAATTCCGTGAGGCTTTTGAGTATCAATGTATCCTATATAGGGTTTAGAATGATTTCTTTAATTAAAAAAAATAAATAAATGATGTATTTCCACTTTGTAATTAGATAATCTTGGAGATCTCCTCTAAATCTGCCCTATAGCACACTATCCTCTTTGGCTTGTATTCATTACTCTCGGCTACTAGGGTTTTGCATGTGACATATTTGTCTTCGATCATTGGCTTTTAAATAGATCTGATCCTTTGCTTTAATTCTTTTCATGGTAACCTTTGAGTTCCATAATCCACCTTCAATCTCTTCTAAGAACATTGTCTTAAGGTAGACTGCATAGTATGCATATAAAGCAAGTCCTTCATACATGCCATTGTTCCAAACCACCACTCACTGCCTTGCTTAAAATGTTGCCTCAATAAGCACAATAGCATGTTTTAAAATCATGGTTGCAGTGATTGACCATTAAGGTCACCACTTTCATCATGTAGATACAATGAGATTTTTGTCTTCAGCTCAGGCATTCTTGCCCCAAGATAGCATTGTGAATTGTTGTTTTGTTGTGTGGTTGATTTTCTTGCATTTTACCTTTGCTGCCTTCCTTTTAAGACTAGGTGTGCACAGGCAATCTCAAAACAACTCACTCACTATCACTTGAAGATTCCTTTCATGAGCATCCTTCTATAAAATCAAACTATGCCCTATAGACTGCCTACTTACTACAGGGGACTCATTGTTTCATGGTATTGTAGTTCTTAAGATCCTTTAACCTTATTGACACTACTTCACAATCCATAAGGTATTATTCACTATTCTCCCATCTTTGATGAGTCTCAAAACACTGCTCAAACATGCAATCATCTACCTCCATTATACATTAATGGCTAAGAAGAAACATTGAACCTATGATTACCACTGTTACTTCATTTGGACAGTTATTCCCTAATTTCATTTGCCTTGTCTAACACTACCAAAAGCATTTGAAAAACCCTTAAGGTCAGCAAGGGGGTAAGGAAACTCACTGTTAAAATCTCCACTCTATTATGCAAGGTTTGAGTTTTATTATCTTGTCACTGCTCAGGCTCTTTTTGACTGTCACATCTCAAGTGACTGCCATTCTTCTTACCATAGATTGCATTTACAAATGTCACTAAACTACATAGTGTGCTTGTTATTGGCTACAATCTTTAGATTGCAAGATTTTTTATTACCTACAATGTCTCAATCTTTTTGGTATTGCAACCTCACTAATCCGCTATAGTTATTGTTTATGTTTCTATGGAGGCCTAGGTTTTGTACCCTAATCATGCTCTTAGCAATACTTATGTTGGTATTAAAAAAAAACCTTAAATCTTGGGTCAGAAAATTAGTTGTCTTCACAAAGTTGTGGTATGATCTTGGATTGTATCCTAGAGTGTGTGGGAATCTTGTGTTTGATCATTAAGGTATGTAAACCTGATCAAGAAAATGTATCCTATATATCATGGGTCTTGCTTTAATACTTTCCATATTGGTTATTAGCATATCACATTATTATAGTTTGCGGTAACCCAATATTGCATTGAAGTATGTAACAAACTTGGTTTGTAGTTTAAGCTATACACTTTTAAGTAACATTCATAAGGTTTAGAAAATATTGATCACTTTCTAGAATAGCCCATTAAACATGGGTTGTGCTTGAATGCACTACATAATTGATATAACACAACCACTCTGCATATAACCCAGAGTTATAGGCTCTTTATTGCAGCAAGAGGTAATCACTCTTCGATCATGCTATAATTACATCCTAACCTGTTAAACTTGAGACAACCTGAATGCACCCAATGATTATTGAAACCTACATTATACAAGCTGAATTAACTACATTATATGAGTGCCTCCATTTCTATCACAACATAGCCACATTAAACTTGGGTCACACATGAATGCATCATGTATTTGTT
>VDFB02105785.1:331330179-331344871 GCA_007258455.2 Sequoia sempervirens
TTACAAATCTAGAATTAGAATTAGGGTATCTTTCTAAAGGGAAAAAGTTATTCATTATACGATTAATTAATTCACTTTTAAAATGTTGTTCTGTATTTTGAAAAAACGGGTTTGTGGGAGATGGAGGAAAAGTGCAATATGATTCCAAAAATTTTGAAAAAAATATTTTTAGAATCTACAGACAAAATGTGACAAGACTCTAGTTTGCATCATCTTCAAATTCCTCACGGTTTAATCGCTATAGGTGCCAGAATGTGAAGATTTAGTTAAAAAAAAAATCAGTGTCTAGTTTGGCCAAAATTGTAAACCACTATTGTGGGATCACCCATCAATTATTTTTTGTTAGCAAACAGTTATGTTCAATTAGGATAATTCAATTTTATACAAAATTGTATAAATAGACAAATATGTGAATGATAAAGAAACAAGTTTATTGTGTGAAATATTATTGTGTGATGTGTTTATAATCTTTAAATCCATCATTAAGTAATTCAAAGATATTCCTTTTAGGAGTTTTATTAAATAAGAGAAAAAATTCTCATTTGACAAAAAATTGACACAAGAACATCTTCAATAAATAGAAAATCTTCATTAAAAACCTGAATAAATTTTAATAATGCATTTATTTAGTCTCTTTTTTTTGTTTTTTTTTTTTGTTCCTTGGGGAATTTCTTAACCTTTATAAGAATATATAAAGTACATTTATCTTTTTAATTCATTTTCTATATGTAAAGAAGGAAAAAAAATGGAGTCATGTGGAAGATTAGAAAAAAAGAAATACCAACCATATTCAAGGGGGAGAGAATAGAAGAGAGCACATTGAAAGATAAAAAAACATAAAGATTAAAGTCAAATCAAGGAGAGTTGAAAAACAAGGAGCTAAAACTTGCTCTTGTCATGTTTCTGTTTTTCTTTCTAGAAATTAAAAGCTATAAAATAGATTGAAAATGAGATTCTTAAGTTAAAGGATATGTGGAAAAAAATTATTGTTATTCATTTTTTCTCTATTTTGTCTCTTTTTGTGAACATATTTAAACAATTTTCCCTCATTTTAAGGGTACAACAATGGTGTTTGTGAATGTGTTCATTTTTAAAGTATCTTATGTTAATTTAATTCTTATAAATTAAAAGCTAATTAATTTATTTTTGTGTGAATAATGGAGTTATGGTGAGGTTTCCCTTTTCTTTGTTAACTATTTTAAGATGTAGGACTAAATATTTGTTCAAGGCTATCTTGGTTGATTATCTATTCAATTGGGCCACCTCCTAGGGCTTGCATCAAGTTTTCAAATAACATTTCAACACCATCTCACTTTAAACATTGGTACAACAAGATAAAATAGTCATATTCTAATGATAAATTTTAATCAAATTAGATTCACAAAAAATAGATTTAATTTCACATATTAATTTAATTTTACAAACATCAAATTGAAAACTACAAATATAAATCTCAACCAAAATAAATTACAACAAATTTTTAATGCTAATATATCATTTAACAATGTCTAACTTTATAATATCATAAAAAAATGATCTCTGAATCTATCATAACACTTGCTAATTAAATATAGAATTAAATACTGTAATTCTATTTAATTACTATATTGTATTATTAATTCAATCTAGATATTAAAATTCTTATATTAATTAATATTAGTAGTCGCATGCACATCCATGCAACAATCATCCAATAGGGGTCTTCCACAATAAGCTATCTTGGTGCTGAGGAGGGTGAAAGCTTAATTTTTGCATGGAAAGGTCATGGTGAATGAAACACATCAGTTAGAATGCATGAATCAAGTAATCATGAATAACTTTTTCTATTAATTTTATTTAATATTGTTAGAAATATAGGAAATCAATTTTTAAATTTTTTTAAAAGTGGGAACTAAAAAAATAAATTAAATATAAAATTTAAAATAATTGTTTCTTCTAGCAACAATATTTCAGTTTTATATTACTAGCAACAGATACACATGTATATTGTCGCTTTTTGTGTAGGTTATTCAATCAATTAATTATTTAATTTTGAAGTAAATGGAAGTTTTTTGTAAGGGTCATCACCCATGCGTGTAATTATTTAAATTGGATAAAAAAAGTATACATTTTTTCCATCAAATAAAGTCGTTCAATATTGAATACTTTTTATAATTAATATTTCTCCATAATTTTGGAAATTAAAGTTTTAGTATGCATGTGTTTTTTGGTGAGACAAATCTAAAAGGTTAGAAAGTAGTGAATTACAATGCAATTTAGAATAAAAAATTGACTTTCTAATGAATGATTTCATAATGCATTTGGAGAGTCAAAATAGATAAATAATAGATGGGTGTTGTTCCAGGGCGAGACGATAAAAGTCTCTAGTTCGTTGCTACCACTTGGTACTACATAAGAAACATGTTACAAACCTTGTTTTCTATACATGCATCCATGTGAGAAAATATATATGGCATGAAAAGCCAAAACAGAAAACCCATGCTCATTATCCACCGTACTATATTGGCATCATGGAGCCTCGGGGACCCTAGCCAAACCTTCAAGCAAAAGCAATATGAAATGTCCACTAGAAATTTTGTGGAGTTCCATTTTTTGGAATTGTCATGTATGCTTTAGCCTAGCACCTATAAATAAAAGAGAGAGGTATTTCAATGGACAGGGCAACAAGATGAGGAAGGAAGCATAAAAAATTAGTAAATATATAGCTGAAATCAATAAACAAAACCAAAAAGTAGAAATGACGAATAATATTTTCAAATGGGTCACTGAATCTATTTATTTATAATGGAGAATTTTTGCACTTACATGTACTATTGGTGATGTTTGACAACCACAAGGAGCATTGGATTGAGTTGTTGGAGCATCAAACAATTTGAAATAGGCAATTTAGAGTATAGTAAGTTTGTTGGATGTGTATTATATCTGTGCAATAGTATAAAAGAAATCATATAGATTTAACAAACATATATATCATTATAAATTTTATCTTGCAAGGTTTTATATTTGCATTGCATGAGTAGGATGTAAATGCAGATATGCACATGTGAATCATGTTAACATATTTAATAACCAAACCAAAATAGGAAACCAATTTCTTTGTGGCAAAAGAATCATAAACTTGACTTGAAAAAAGAGAGTCTAATTCATACATTGCATTTTTGCATAGCACCTTTTATACAGTTGGTCTACATATATTCAATATCTACTCTAGGAAAGAACATACCTTCAACCTTGTATCAGTATGTTTGATGATATCCTTTTTTTCGTGACCTGCTTGAAGATCGGTGGAATGAACTGCTTAGGTCTGTTTATGCAAGGTAGCTAGTTTGATAGTAGACTATTTACAAACCGTTTTATGCTAGATTGAAAACTATTGTTCTCTGGAATGTGTAAGTTGTTTAATGTACTTATGTATATATATAATGGCTATTTGGACAATGCAACTTAATCAAAATATACTTTCCCACACTACTACATGCAATATTGCATTTACTTCAACCGACCGCATTTACTTCATCCACTGTCATAGTACTACAACCACAAAATACATTAAGCCTTGGGCAAGAAAACACTTAGCATATACAATTACTCTATTTGTTAGCAGGGTACAAAGAAGAAACTCAATGAATGTGCAAATGTATATATGCAAACAAAAGAATAAATTACTTAGCCATTGATGATCTACAACATCCTATTTGTAAGGATTTCCACTTAAATCAATTAGAAGGATACAAAGGTACTAAATGTACAAAATGTGTATAACTCGAAAGATGCACATAGCACAAAATGTTGCAGTGTGAGAAAGTATACACTAGAATATGCAAGAAAATATTTTTAATTAAGTTGCATTGTTAGATTAGCCATTTTGGCATTATGAATATGTGCTCCAAAATATGCAATAAAATAGGTTTATTGAGTTGCATTGTCTCAATAGGCATTTTGGCATTATGAATATCTTACACATACTGGATGATTAAATGCTCAGTTCTTAACAAATAGAAATTTCAAACAAACACCATATTAGCTAAAGATAAAAAGTTGAACAGATTCAAGAACTATTACAATAACATTTAAAATCCACCAAACACATTTTGCAAATATTGTGCTATGATATAATTGTTCCCATAGCATTAAGAAAATACTATTCGAAATGGGTCTTTCGACAATGCAATTTAATCAATATACTTCCTCACACATTTTTTAGCACGAGTGTTAAAACCCTCCAACCTGCTATCAAAAGGAACAATAAGGAGAGACCGAAAGACATGAACAATAAATTAATCATTTATGAGAAATACCCAGTATACATATATATATGTATATATACATGTAGATATACATGTATACATATGCACACATATATACATGTAAACATATACATACATATATATATGTATAATTATACATATAAATATATACATATATATATATACACACACACATGTATACACATGTGTATATATATGACATTAGTTTGATGGCTATTACATAGTAAATTTATTTTTAATAACACTTTTATACTTTCACTATTTGTCTATATATATATTCATACATTCAATTTGTGTGAGAAAACACTTACCATTCAGGTTCCTTGTATCACAGACACCAACTCCACATGACCAACCCATGTAATTACCAAGGCCATCATTGGCACAAAAAAAACTCGGTCAAGTAATTGTTGTTGGTTCTCTTGTGTTAATATGGTTGATGATATTCTTTTCCCCTCATCTATTTGAGTTTCAATAAGTGTCATGATATTGTTTTCCACTCATTTGTTTGAATTTTCTTGTAACAAGGTTTGTTATTAAGTTTTAAAAATCTGGAATCTTTGTCGTGGTTTTTTTACCATTGTCAGAACATGTTATATGTCTTGTATCAATATGTTTCATGATGTTCTTTTTGACTTGGCTCTCTCGACAATACAACTAGAGAAGATGAGGAAAAATAACCAAAGAACAAAATACATGAGCAATAAAATAGTGTGCTATGAAACCAACAACAAAATGGTTCTTTCAACAATGCAACTTAATCAATATACTTTCTAGCACATTTTCACAACACATCAGTGTTAAAATGATGTGGCCTTCTATGAAAAAAAATGATAAGAATATAACATAAGACATGAACAATTAATTAATCATTTATCCAAAAGTGGAATGAAGCTTTGTGGATGGCTCTCTAGTTCAAAAAGATAAGGAAAAAAGAATATTATGGAATATATCAATACAAGATTGAAGCTATGTTCTTTGGTAACAAATATTGAACACAAGCAGAGAAATTCTATAAGAGGTGTTAGAGTGAATCATTTACTATTCATGTCTTTTGCTCTATGCTTATTATTCCTTGTTATATGGTTGTACTTTGATGTTTTACGTATTTTGGAGAGCTGAAAGAGATTATCTCTCTATATGGATGGATAAATTATGGTTAAATGTTCTTGCTGTTGTCAAAAAATATGGCTAGGAATAGTGTTTTTCCCACCGTTCATTTATTGTTTGTAGATATCTCTGTGAACTTTTGGTGTTATAGCCATTAACATAGGAGCAATTGTAGATTAAGAGTAGTTTTCTGGCTGTGAAGTATTATTCTAATAGCTCTTTTAGAATTTCTCTATTCGCTTGGGTTGACTACAAAAGAGTATAACTCAAATTTTGAAATCACAACTCAACTCTTACACAAATTGCTTATCTTGTATTAATATGTTTAATGTAGGTTTTAAGACATAAGAGAAAGAGAATAACATGAAACATATTAATACAAAATATAGGGAGCTTCAAAGAGATAAGGGAAACAAAATATCATGAAACATATTAATACAAAAGAAGCAATCGATGCAATAGTTCACATTTTCCTATCAACTATTTGTTTGAAATTTCCATTGCGGTTTCCATAAAAGGAAAGTATAGGACCATGGGAAAATATAATCTAAACAACAACTATAGTTATTGTAGTCAAGTACATGTAAAAATCCATGCATGAATGTTTATATAAAGCAACAAATATATAGAGGGTATCTAGCCATGGAGGGAGGAAAAAAATAAATGTATAAATAAGGAAAATATAAATATGTAACCAAACCTTGTTTACACTTACAGCTCTAGGCATCTTTTTGGGACCAATTGTTGAATACATAGGTTGCATTTTTGCTTGTTGATCTATCTTTGCATTGAGCGCAACATGATACAACTACAAAGCAACATTTTATATTGTTATATCAAAATACATGTCTAAAATTAGATAAGTATGGAATGGGGAAAACACATTGCAGAATGGCTTACCACAAGAACAGGAGTAAAGATGTTGTAGGCTACGGAGGAGGACAACTGTGGAGCTCTCCAAACTAGCACATAAGGGAGGTGCATAGCAATTTCTTTGACTAGTCTACTATGAAACAAACACCACAGTTTGTCATTTCACAAGGGAACCAAAACAATTAATATCCTTATATTAGAACAATGAATATTAGATGTACTGATTTGCATGGCATTCTGTAACAATGCCAGGATGTATCAACTGCCACATGAGCAAGCACCTACCATTTTGTGTCCATTGAGCAAGGCACGATTAGGAAACCATTAAGCCAATAAAATCCATGATCATTGTGGACATGCTCGAGAAAGCCATGACAAATAGCATGGAATTTTATCATGTATCACGAAAAAGAAAACTAATGTAGAGAAGACTATATATTTATGAATGTAATATATAGGAATAGTGAAACAGTGAAACGACAGAAAAGGAATTTTGTAGACAAACATTTGTAGCAATTTGAATCAAATAAAGGTAATAGAAAAGGTACCAACAAGAAAAAGCATGGAGGAGAAATGTGAGAAGTCAACGTATATAGGCTATGAGAATAGAAAACACAACATGGTTGTAGGATTTTAAAATTATTAGTCAAATGGAAGACTTTGTTTTTTGAGAATGCATCTGCAACATGTGCATATATAGTTTAATATATTGGAATATTTTAAAGATGTTATTGACTTATAGAACTTTTTGCTTCTAGTTATTGTTGGTTCTAATCTCCGTGCATCTTTGATAGCTGAAGTTGTTTGTATCTACATATGTATTAATGTCTAAGAACTGTAACTGTATGTTTACACCACTGTATGTTAAAATCAGTTGGAAGAGAATTCTAGGTATGCAAATAAATAGTTGACATCATGGAATTTTAAAACACTTAAAAAAAGATGGGAAAATGGAATATACAAAAGAGTGTATTATTTTGAATTCCATATAGTAAAAGCATCACACAATGAAATCTTAGAATAAGAAGTTAACAGACTAATATAATAGAATCATCAAAACATGGAACTGGCTTGTACAAGTTGCACCCTCTAGTTATTTGTGTGTAGTATCTTTGTGCATCTTTGGCATTGTACCCATTTTGCACAAATTATTACTTGGTATTTTTTTTAAGATTCAACTTAGGAAATGCTTGACAAGACGATGGAACACAGGCTAAGGCAGATGCAAAATAATTATCTTGGAGCCTTTTTTGTAAGTCGGCCTACGGGGTGCAACTAGAAGCATTTGGCAAGGGCTACAATTGTTCCAGACGTGTCTCTTCGCTGTGACGACAAGTAGCGTATTTGTTGGTGCCAAGCCTAGAGTATCCCTGAAATGAGAAAGGTGGATCAATACAGAGTCATTCAATTGATTTTACACATGAAAAGCTTTAAAAGTCAACCCTTGCTCCTCTTTTCTTCCTATGTTTATTGTTGCTCTATCCAATGTTAAGCCTTGTGCTTTATGTATTATGATTCCCCATGCCATAGTGAGTGGAATTTGTGTTTGAATCCCCTAACTTATAGTTGGGATGGGGATGTCTCTTAGATGTTCTGGGTCCCATGGTGGACCAATGTAATTTTGAAAGTAGACAACAACATAGTTAGGTGGGTTTGGCAGTTTAGAATGCGGATTGTACACAATAGCTGTAACAACACCAAGGGATCCATTCACTAGGCCAACTTGAATCCACAAATTTGTTGTTAGCATCAGCTGTTCACCAACACAAAGTAGCAATTCTGGGAGAAGCTCATCATCATCTCCATGATTAGATGCATGTTGCTATGCCACTCAAGCAATGCTAATGGCTATGGGTAGATTTAACTGTTTGATCATTTTTTTGTTGTGGAATGCGACCAAGTCATTTGTGGCAAACAAATGTGTAGCAACATCAAATTGTTCTCTTTTTTTGGTTGAGAATTTTATTTTTTTGTTTCATAAGCTCTTCCCAATCATAGTGGAGAGCCTCATCATTTCTTATACGGAGAAGGATTTCCTAAAACTTTCACTGCCAAGGGCTATCTCCTTTTTGGCAAAAGATAGTGTCTAGGGTTATTGAGATCGTAAAAGTGTGCCATAGGGCTACAACCAATGAGAATGAAGCATAAATAGGCATATCCATGATAGGTGGAAACTGGGAAATATCACCAATAAGGATCATAGAAACACCACCAAATGGCTCTATCTAGTTATTTGGGAATACTTGGCGCAACCGACTATCTATTTTCAGTAGCAACTTTGGGCCTAGAAAACTCATTTCATCCATCAAAATGTATTTTGAATATACTTAAATTGTTCTTGGAATAATGTCAATTGTTGCCCTTGCAAAGGATTCATATCCTTTATGGGAATCCAAAGTGTTGTATGGATTGTAGAGGCACATATGTTGTATGCAACAACACTTGTAGGAGCCAATGTGAGAAAGCAACTATTGGGTCCAGCAAAAGAGGTGTTATTTTTTTGTCGAATAAAATTTATCAAGAAGGATTTTCTAGTGTCACCTATCCCTTGAATGATCATGCGGAGAGGGGCTTTGGGTGAAGGTTGCATGCAATGGGTCACTAACTCTTTTGACTACAAAATCCGACGAAAATGTTAGACGAAATATGTATAATTTGATGTATCGTCGGGTGCTTGTTAAATTTGATGTGTAATTTTAAATTTTTTGTAAGTTTATCCCCGACGTTTGTCAAAATTTTGACAAACCTGGGTTTCGTCGAAATGTCGACTATCAGTTTCGTCGAAATTTTGACAAAAATGAAAAATAGAAAAAAATCAAATTGTGGCCGACATAAAGAAAAGTGAGTTCGTGCCTGATTTATTGCGACAGTGTTTTGCTCTACTTGAGACAGTTTGTGGAGAACTAAGGACGATTTTCTTGGGAAAAATAAAAATTCAAGAAGATATCACCAGGTTGAGGGTAGTCATTGTCTTTTGCAAAATTCAGTTGTGAAGTTAGATTTGTAGTTCAGGGCTTGAAAATCATATTTTAAAGCAACATCTCATCAAATTTCATTTTTAGAGGTTTAGGGTTTTGAGAATTTCATGTTCAGATTTTGTTGTGTGGAATCACCATAAGATCACAACAAAGGAACAGATTCTTGTGACTGTAATTATGTGATCCATAACTCTATTGGTCATGTGGCACAGTTGTGCTATAACAAATACATGATGCATTCATGTGTGACCCAAGTTTAATGTGGCTATGTTGTGATAGAAATGGAGGCACTCATATAATGTAGTTAATTCAGCTTGTATAATGTAGGTTTCAATAATCATTGGGTGCATTCAGGTTGTCTCAAGTTTAACAGGTTAGGATGTAATTATAGCATGATCGAAGAGTGATTACCTCTTGCTGCAATAAAGAGCCTATAACTCTGGGTTATATGCAGAGTGGTTGTGTTATATCAATTATGTAGTGCATTCAAGCACAACCCATGTTTAATGGGCTATTCTAGAAAGTGATCAATATTTTCTAAACCTTATGAATGTTACTTAAAAGTGTATAGCTTAAACTACAAACCAAGTTTGTTACATACTTCAATGCAATATTGGGTTACCGCAAACTATAATAATGTGATATGCTAATAACCAATATGGAAAGTATTAAAGCAAGACCCATGATATATAGGATACATTTTCTTGATCAGGTTTACATACCTTAATGATCAAACACAAGATTCCCACACACTCTAGGATACAATCCAAGATCATACCACAACTTTGTGAAGACAACTAATTTTCTGACCCAAGATTTAAGGTTTTTTTTTAATACCAACATAAGTATTGCTAAGAGCATGATTAGGGTACAAAACCTAGGCCTCCATAGAAACATAAACAATAACTATAGCGGATTAGTGAGGTTGCAATACCAAAAAGATTGAGACATTGTAGGTAATAAAAAATCTTGCAATCTAAAGATTGTAGCCAATAACAAGCACACTATGTAGTTTAGTGACATTTGTAAATGCAATCTATGGTAAGAAGAATGGCAGTCACTTGAGATGTGACAGTCAAAAAGAGCCTGAGCAGTGACAAGATAATAAAACTCAAACCTTGCATAATAGAGTGGAGATTTTAACAGTGAGTTTCCTTACCCCCTTGCTGACCTTAAGGGTTTTTCAAATGCTTTTGGTAGTGTTAGACAAGGCAAATGAAATTAGGGAATAACTGTCCAAATGAAGTAACAGTGGTAATCATAGGTTCAATGTTTCTTCTTAGCCATTAATGTATAATGGAGGTAGATGATTGCATGTTTGAGCAGTGTTTTGAGACTCATCAAAGATGGGAGAATAGTGAATAATACCTTATGGATTGTGAAGTAGTGTCAATAAGGTTAAAGGATCTTAAGAACTACAATACCATGAAACAATGAGTCCCCTGTAGTAAGTAGGCAGTCTATAGGGCATAGTTTGATTTTATAGAAGGATGCTCATGAAAGGAATCTTCAAGTGATAGTGAGTGAGTTGTTTGAGATTGCTTCTGAGGGTGCAATACCCGAATCTTAAAGGAAGTAGCAAAGCGAGTAAATGTTAAAGAAAATCAAATCGTACACAACAAACAATTCACAATGTTATCTTCCATAATGCCTTGAGTTTGAAGACAAAAATCTCATTATATCTTCATGATGAAAGTGGTGAGCTTAATGGTCAATCACTGGCAACCATGATTTTAAAACATGCTATTGTGCTTATGGAGGCAACATTTTAAGCAAGGCAGTGAGTGGTGGTTTGGAACAATGGCGGGTATGAAGGACTTGCTTTATATGCATACTATGCAGTCTAGCTTAAGACAGCGTTCTTAGAAGAGATTGAAGGTGGATTATGGAACTCAAGGGTTACCATGAAAAGGATTAAAGCAAAGACTAAGATCTATTTAAAAGCCACGATCATGAAGATATTAAAGATGTCACAAGAAAAACTCTAGTAGTTGGAGTAATGAATCTGATTGCCAAAGAGGGATAGTGTGCTAGAGGCTGATTTAGGAGATCTCCACATTATCTAATTCTGAGGGAAATACATCATTTATTTATTTTTATTAAAGAAATCATTCTAAACCCTATATAGGATACATTGATACTTCAAAAGCCTTTGAAGGAATTTGAGATTATGCAAATATATGTCAAGTAAATACCTAGATTACAAATAGTGGCCGGGAACAATGTAAGATTTGTTGGCTTGGTGAGGAATGAGATAGCGATACATGAATCTATGCCTCCTTTAATGCACATCTCCTCACCATTCTCTTTCATTCTTTATGGAAGCACTTCTCCATTTTGGTGGTATGTGCTTGAAAATAATTTTTTGACGAAGGTTTTATAGTATGTTTATTAAAATGAAAACTCCATTCTGGTAGGCTAGGCACGAAAATAAGATTTGACAAAGTTTTTTGGGGTATGTTTATTAAAGTTTTAGAGTATTTTGGCGGGCTATATTCTTGATTCCTTAAATGATTTATTCAAATGGATTGTGACTAAATAAATGACTAACTATTTAGTCATTTTTATTTGTGTGACTAAATAATTTTTAATAAATGACCAAACTAGTAATTTATTTACTCATTTATAGCTAAGTTGCAAAAAATGAGCAGAATTTAGTCATTTTTAGTTGTTGTGACTAAAAGTTTTAGTCACCTAGTCATTTATTTGCCAAATTCTACTAGTGTGTGGTTCCTTCTGCAATTAGGGTTGTCTCAATGTTGAGGGCCCTAGGGATAAGCTCATCATAAGAAGTGACACATTGCATCTTTAACTAAAAGGATAAATCCATATTGACATTAGAAATGATGATTCTGACTTGTTGCTCCATAGGAATGGGTCACTTGCTCTTACTAGTTCGCTACCTCCATCGTTGTAGGAAAGTTTGTGATCAAGTTCAATATTTTGATTTTAGGAGTCTTAACGGTTGGAAATCATAGTAAAATCAAAATTTAATAAGTTTTGGAATTAGCATTTTAAAGTGTTTTTTGGGGTCATTAACTTTAGACTATCTTCTCTTTTGTAGGGGTGTTTGCATGCCAAATTTTTTTGGTGTAAAATATTGGAATTATTAGATTTTGTTACCTGTCTATGAATAAAAATTATTGGAGTATGAGTTTGATATTTTTTGAAGATCTAAATAGTCAAGCTTGGTAAAGAAAAATAATGTCAGATAATATTAGTCCACAACAAAATGAAGAGACACTTGATAGATTGTGGGCTAGATTGAAAAGAAAGGGTGATGGGAAATGTTATTGTCCTTACAATAATTACAAGGGCTTAAAGACGAGATGACTTTTAATCACAACAACTGAGAGACATTGTAGGTAGCATGGTCACATTGAAGGGGGGCATGATTATGTCATCCATTAGTAGGATTGTTCATTATGTGTTTTATATTGATTGAATTTGTAAATGTTTATATCGTTTTAACATTTTATATATATATATAATCCTTGATCATTGATATGGTTTTATTTGTGTCTATCATTATTATATAAAGATTGGAAACCCTAGGGTAGATGATATGGATTATACGAAGAATGTGGTTTACCAACAGGATGAACGCGGAGTTCTGAATATCGAAGATGAAGTTAATGATCCTATGGAAGAAGATGATCATGTGCAGGAAAACCTGATTGAAAGTGATGAATTTACAAATACATTGATCCATGACACATTTGGTGGCGAGCTAATCATGATGATCAAGATGACTTTGATTATGTTCATGATTTTGTACTTGAAGACATCACGAGCTAGCCTTTATGAGAGCTCCCAAACAACTCTTCTCTCTGTTGTATTGTTGCTGTTGAATTTATGAAGGTTATGAATGGTTTATCAAACATAGCAATCTCATGGATGTTAAGGTATGTCATATATGTCATCTTTTTCATCTATTTAATTGTTGTTAGTTCATCACTAGTAAATAAAGGATGAAATATGTACCATTAATATTATTTGTATGAATAAAATATTTTTTGTTGTAGATTGATTGATGAATTTTTGTCACCACCATCAAATATTTTACCTCGCTCATACCGAGATTTATCTGCCATTATGAAATATATCAGAATGGAGTATCAAGCAATAGATGCATGTCCCAATGATCATATTATATATCATAAACAACAGGAATTTACAACAGAATGCCCGAAATGTCATATAAATAGATATCAAACAAATCAACTAACAAAAAAGGTGCCTCAAAAGGTTCTTCGTTATATTCCCATTATTCCACGTATGCAAAAATTATTTAGGTGTGAAAGCTTAGCACAATTTATGGATTACCATGCACAAAATATAAGTGGAGATGACATTCTTTGAATGCCTGCAAATGGTTCTGCATTTAGGGACATGGAGGAAAAATGGCCACATTTTAAAGAAGAACCTCGTAATCTCAGGCTTTCATTTTGAGAGGACGGTGTCAAACCATTTGGAGAGCTGAGATCTATTTACTCGATGTGGCCTATTTTTGTTATCAACAATAACATTCCTCCATGGATGTCAATAAAGAGGGAGCACATAATGTTGTCAATGATTGTTCCAAGTATTTGTTTACATCAATTTTCTTTAATGTAGTAGCATCTCATTTGTCTTATTTGTTGCATAATGACTTATATTTTTTTCATTCAATAGTCATGTACATTAATTTATATATATTGTAGTAAAATGGTTATAATAATTATGTAGTGTTTATGTTCATTCAACTAGGTAAGTACCAAGTTAAAAGATATGAATGTATATATCGAGCCTCTTATCGACGAGTTACTAAAGTTATGGAATGGCGTCACTATGTATGATGTCTCTAGACCAACAGGACAAAGACAATTTCAATTCCATGCAATGCTTGTATGGAGAATTCATGATGCCCCAGGGCTAACACATTTTTGTGGTATGTTATAACGTCGACTACACTTTAACAATATTTAATTTGATGAAGTAGATATCATGCATGTTTTTAAAATAATCTACTCATTATATATAATTATAGAAATTGACATATTTAATCCAATTATATATATGATCTTGCAAGTCTTCAAACAAAGGGAAAATTTGCATGTCCAATTTGTGGTCCCAAGATGAAATCTCGTCGTTCAACAAGTTTAGGAAAGCAGGTGTTTGATGAGTATAGGCACTTCTTCCATAAGAATCATAAGTATCGAACTACTGAAAAACATCTTTTCAATCGGAAAGAGGAGACTACATCAAAACCACGAAGAATGACACCTCGCCTATGGAAGTTGGAATATAATAGAATTAATCGTCAAGGTTATACATTGGATCAAATTGTTTATCTATCATATATGATATGTTTTGAATTTATATTTTTATATTGTGTTGTGTTGACTGATGATGTAATTGACAATGATTTTCACTGTTAATTTGTTTAACTTATATGCTTCATGAAGATAGTCAAGGCATTAA
>VDFB02105785.1:331351461-331389310 GCA_007258455.2 Sequoia sempervirens
TTTCATAAAATAGATTTTGTTTTTTAAAAAATAAACCTAGTAGTTTAGAAACTAGATTCAATTTCCCACATATTCTATTCTTACATGTTTTTGAAATAATATAGATAACTTATTCAAATTTTTACGTCAAGTTGCTTAACTCTGATTTTTCTGAATTTTCATTGCCACTTAAGGGCCTGTTTGGCATACCATGATCCTGCACATACCCAGAGACGCCCTATGTCTCTTTCAGATTGACCCAAAAGGCCCTTGTCTTTTTCGCTTTTGTTTTTTGTTTTCCTTTTGGGGATGATGCAAGGCATTGAGACCACAATGTCTCCTTCATGTTGACCCAAAATCTTTTTCATTTTCTTTCACCTTTTAATTTTCTTTATTTTCACTTGTGTTTTCCTTTTCGGGATGATGCAAACCATTGAGACCGCAATGTCTCTTCCATGTTGACCCAAAATGGACTTTCTTTTTCTTTTATTTTCACTCTCTTTGTGTCATTCTTCCATTTCTATGTGCTTTGGGGAATGATGACTATTATGAGCTCTTTAATCAAAACATTGCAACAACAAACATACTGACCCCAAATCCATAGATCCCTTATGTGTTTGGTGTGTTTTCTTTTTTGGGGGCAATTCCCTTTCCTTGTTTCTCATTTTCCTTGACATGATGTAGCCTAACTTTGAAACATATGACTTGGCATAGGGATTTCCAAGTTGGCTCTCATGTCTTGTTTTTCCTTTTGCATTTTCTTCCCTTTACTACTTTAAAGTAATTGCTCACAAAACGATGTGTAGAAATTCCTTTAAACTAGGGGCATATATTACCATAATTCATTTACATTCTTGGTTCCTAGTGCATCATTTCCATTCATATGATGCATTTGTTACTTTTTGGATGACATTGGGTGTTATTTCCTTCATAAGTGTGATCTATCTTAGCATATTGCATTCCTCTTAGTGGCCTGATGCAACACACTACATCCCCTAAGTTATGAATATACTATTCTTTGATTGGTCCTCTCTTGGAGACATTAGACATAATGTTCCCTAAGTGACTGACCTTGCATGAACTGAACAAGACTCCTTTGAACATCTTTCATTTTACATTTTTACATTTTTACATTTTACATTTTTGCATTCTACATTTTTGCACTTTTTTCCACCTTGCATAATGCAACTTGCATGCATGTGGTACCTTTTCTTTTTGTTCATGATTTCTAAGCATACGAAGCTTTTCTTGTCTCATGGAGCACAAACCGATATTCATTTTTCCTTGTGGCGCCTTGTTAAAGTTATTAGGAGATATAACTTTGATATGGTTGAGCAGGAAGCTCACCTAGCGACATGATTTTTCCCCATAGCCACCTTTGTGTTTGTGAGTGCATACCAACTAGTGTATGTATCTTACCTTTTGGGCTTTCTCATCCCATGAATGATCAGAAGTTCCATGGCCCCAGAGTGAGTATAATTTGGCCTTCTCACCCAATGGATCATTATGAGTTTTGTCACCCCAGTGTGAGTATACATTCTCAATTAGCCTAGATCTAATCCACAACTAGCTGGACAAAGGATCAAAGCTTCATCCAATTCTTTTCAACACCTATGTGTTCCTTTGTTCTTATTCTTAGTTCACCATGGGATCTTCATCTTGGGGTCTTGATCATCCATCTTGATCATTGTCATTCCATATTGCTAACGTAAGTGTATTTGAATCCTCCTCTTGATGTCCGTGGCTACTTTAGTGTAAGTTTGATGCAAGTTCATTCTTTCACTAAAGTGGGAGCTAAATGTGTTGTAGAAAAATGGCCCCTTGTCATTTTTATGGCCTTTTAGGTCTTGTTTCATGGTGTTTGATCTATTTTTCTTTGATTTTATGATGTAACATGGCTTGAACATGCATATTTAAGTACTAAAATTCAAATAATGATGTCTTGTGAAGGTGTTGTGAAGTGTTGTAAGACATTTCTACAATCTTCTAGACTCTGTTCATTACAATTTATGTAAAAATCACCATTTCATCACTAATCAAGTCCTATTTTGAAGTGTTGTAAAGTCTTGTAATAAGATTTCATACTTTTCTAGGCATAACTTTATTATTTATCCCTTTCTTATGCGTTATTTGACCCTTTTATACCCGTATATGCTTTAATTAAGTGTATTTTTTAATGTAAGCCCGACAAACAACATTAAATACAAGATAATTACCGACACCCATTTTCAAGTCCTAGGTGGGACCCATTCGCCATGGGTGGCGAATGAATCCCCCTTGGCTCTAAATTCAAAATATTTAAATTTCCTTTTGGATTTTTATTCAAAAACACTTGATGTCGGCTTGTGACGAGGCATGAATGGGTTACTAAGGCACAAGATTGTATAAATAAGTGATTTTCACCTCATTTTACACCCCATTCATTCAAGTATTCATTCAATCATTCATTCACACATCATCTCAAGCATTCAAGCATCTTAAAACATCTTATCAAGCACTATTCAAGCATTTTGGAGCATCCATTGATACTACTTCAAATTTGCAACATCGAGGGTTTGGTAAGTTGATAACATTTGCATGTTGTTAGTTTATCATTCTCTTGCATTTTATTATTTCATTAAGGGTTTGATTACCAAAGTGGGGTTTTACCAAGGAAAACCCCTATTTTATAAACCTCAACCATTTTTTCCCTCTTGCATGTGTGTTTGCAGACCTTTATGTGCATATTTTACAAAAATTTAGGTGATTGGAGATTGTTCAACAAGTCAACTAGGTGCTTCAAGTCAAATCAATCATATTTCAAGCTTGAAGAAGGTTTTTTGTCTATTTCCTACATAATTGACTTCAACAACCTGACAAGCAAGCTTTTCCAAATCTGGAGTTGTACAGTTGTCTCCTAATTTCTCAAAAAATTGGGAGAGGGATGATTCACCACCAGTGGTGAATGAGTCCCACCTTAAGACTAAAAATCTGAATTTCGTCAGATTCTGGATCTCGACAATCAAAAACCTGCTTTCAACACTTTTTCACTAGTAGCAGGACTAATTCGCCACCCTGGGTGAATGAGTCCCACTGTGGATTTTTCAATAACTTCAAAAAACATTCACAACATTCCAAATTCCTCACATCTTTCCCAAGTGCACTCTGTTTCATCCCATTTCTTTTTGTTTTGCATTATTTCATCTTTTAGTTCATTGTTTGCATATCACAATGTGTTTTCCAGCATAGTTTAAATCTTAATTTTGCATTCATCATCATTCATATAAATCACTTAATTGCATTTATTTTACTTCATTTAGCTTAGACAACATCATGCATAACATAATTTTAATGAACCCTTAGCATTTTTGGGCCCTATCTCTCTCCTTTTAGGTGAAAAACCCTAGAAGAGCTAGAGAAGTCCATAGGAAACAAAAATCTACGATTCAAATGACTTGCAACATATTTGACAAATTTCTGCAATGTAAATACTGTGTCATCCATCATATCTTGTGATCAACTTCATGCATGATTTATCTATTCTTGACTATTCATCTTCCCTCTAAACTTCTTAATACAGTCTCTATGCTCACATTATTTTGAAACTCTCACAACCAATATTGTCCTTCCTCATTCATTGGCTTAGACCCACATAGTACTATCCTTTCAATTGTGTGTGTTTCAATATTCATATGGCTATCCTACACCTAGCCTAAATGGACTTCATTTTCCATGTTTTCCTATTGAGATCATTTTACCTTTTTCGATCGCATAGATTACTATTCATAGTTTCTCTTGAGCTCTATATATCATGTCTTGTAGCTTTGGATGTACTCTATCTTTTAATATCTTGGATGTTGGTCCTTTTTACATGGATTTATTTGGATAATGATAGGCCTACCTTTCTATACCACTTCCACCTTTCATGAACTATATCTTTTTTCTTAGGACTATCTTCTATAACTTTAGATCTACCCTATGACAACAACTATGACCTACCTTTTGCATGGTGACTAACTAGTTTTTGATAGTCCATGGTATCTTAAAATGATGGATATGTTCTACTATCTCCTCCCATCACACAATGTCTCTACTCCATGTTCATGCATAGTCCTTTTGGCCCTTGAATCCTTGATACTTGGTGATAAAAATCTTTTTTGTCCGCATAAATTTTAGCTTGAATGGACTTCACTATCTATTTTCATCCCCTTGAGGTCATTTTACATTTTGTGAAGTGATATCATTGGACCTATGGAAACATCCCTTATAGTGAGTTGACTCATAATGGCTATGTAGACACGTAAAATATATCGATTGATCTCGTGCACCTGATCCTAATTTACTAACACCAATTCATCCTAAATCACTTCTTTACTAACCATTTAATCGAATAATATTTATTTGATTAAATTCATCATATTTCATCTTTTAATTAAATAAATCACTTTATTTGATTAAATCATTATCTTCTATTAATTAAATAAATTATTATTTTTAATTAATCCTAATGTTCCTCTTTTGATTAAATAAATCAATTTAATTGATTTATAAATTCTTCTATTTCATTCAAAAAGGGCATCAAGTTGGAATATTCTTCAAATTTGAATTCTCCCTCCCAAATTTCTTATCCTCCAACTTGGCATTTATGACTCTTACAAGTCCTTTTTCTTTAGCCAAGTGGCAATAAATCTTCTTCCACATCTTCCTCCACAAGCTAACTTTTGAATTTCAAATATCCACCTAATGGAATTTATGTGTACATTCATCAAAATGTGCTCCACCTTTCTTCAATAGAATGTTGACAAGTGGCATTGTGTTATTGGTTGATCTTTAGTCCCACATTCATCCTTTTTTCTCATTCTTTCATCCTTATCTTCTATAAATGGAGAGTTATTTTACTAATTTTGGATCCAAAACTTGAGGCAAAGTCACTATCTACAGATTTGAAGCAAAGTTCATCTATTTTCATCCCAGTCTTCATAGTTTTTCATCACCATAGCTAGGTTATTGAGAATTTCATCAAGGATCACATTGTTCATCATCAAAGCTTGCAAGGAATTGGGAAAGGGATACTTTCCACATCAAAGTAGCACCAATTCCCCCATGGGATGATGGTTTGAATGTTTTGAGCAAGATTTAGTAGCTTTCATTTGTTTAATTTCACTTTGTTTCTTGTTATTGGAATTTGAATGAATTGCATGGGGAATTATTATTTTAGACTTTTTTGATGACTAACATTGGGTTGTTTGATGATGTTTGAGCAGGTCTAGATCAACCATTCACATTTTGGTGCTAGGAGGGCATAAATCTCAAAATTAACACATTTTTTGGCTATTTCCATTGTTTTTTCTATTTTTTGTCTTTCTAGCTCAAACAGCGATACTAGAGGAAATAGTGACGCATATGTGGTTTCTTTTTTTCCATAGAGCGATGCTTGTTTCACCAAAGTGACACTCAAATCCTCAAAAAATGGTGCTATCGTTCCAATGTCGTTGTTTGCACTCAAATAGCACCGTTGCCTTTGTGTTTCAAATGATGACGCCTTTGTTTTCTTGCTTTTGCACTCAATCTTAAAATAGTCGTATCTTGGTCATACTTTGGTCTTTTTTGAATTTTTTCTTTTTAAAATGGGGTATAATTTCATAAGCTATCCAATGTTCTAGGTGTTTCTCAACTTTTATAGAGTTAAAATTTTCAAATTTTCATCTAAAGTCAAATCACATTGTAACATGGTCTGAATTTTAGGGTTTTTATGCTTAATCATTCATCTAACCCTCATATCTTCTTGTTTCTTGATCTCATCTAACATTTTGAGCATCGCTTCTAGGTTTTAAGAGTAGCATGGAGCATTGAAGTGAAAATCATTTGATATCCATTATCTAGGAAAAGGAGGAAATGAGGAGAAGACTTCTAATGGCATCATCATATGCTTGTATCAAGTGTTTTTAAACACTTTGGGAGAAATTATAATCCCATTTTTAAGGCCTTTGTTATCTTCAAGTTTTTAGGATTCAAATAAATTTCATTTGGGTTTTAAAAAGAATAATCAAAGGGTTAAAAATAACTTTAGGAACTTAATTTCATTTGGGTTTTAAAAAGAATAATCAAAGGGTTAAAAAGAACTTTAGGAACTTACTAGAGTTGGTTTTGGATCTAAAAATTGAACAAGAAAACTTCACACTTCATCTTGGTGCTATAAAAAGAATCCATTATTTCTTTTGAAGTTAAAATGAACACGTGTTTTTTGTGTTTTACAATCTTTTTTACAAGTTAATATCATTTAAAAGGTGTATGCACTTCTCTCATGCTTCACGATGATCTTGAGAATCAAAAGTCTTCTGGTGATATTAGGTTGTCTAAAATATTTCCTCCACATTTCAATTTGGGCTCTTCAAAATTTAACAAATCTTGCTAGTGTGAGATAAGTATATTGCATGTGTTATCTCTTTGTTCAAGGTGATCCCACAAAACTGGTTTACAATTTTTGGGAGATTCTATTTTTTGCTGAAATCACATATTTTTAGAAAATATAATGATTTAAGCCTTAAAAGTTCCATTTAAAGCATTCCAATTGAAGAGGGTTTGATCAAACTACCTTATATTAAACCCCCTTGGATAGAACCCCGCTAATTTTAAACCATAACTATAACAGAGTCTCATTTACACCTATGAAAATGCTGATAAAAAACCACTTTTGATTTACCTTTTGGGGGATCAAATGAATTCATTTAAAATTTAGTTTTTGTAAGTATGTATTCCTTATTATAATCTTCCCAAAAAGTATAATTTAAAAAAAAGTTAATTTAATTATTATATTTATTTTTTATTTGTTTAGAATGTAGGTTTTTCATTGAAAATCAAGCTCTATGTTCTGCACGTGGAAAAAAAGAAGATTATAAAAAAAAAATGAAAAATATGAGTGCAATGGATATTGAATTCCTTGATCCAACAAAAAAAATATTGAATGTCAATACATACAAAAAAAATTGTGTTATATAATTCGCCTATGTCTAAATTGTAATCGGTTTGACTTCAAAACTTGATTAAGGAAAAAGTATTCATTAAAATACTATGAAACCAATTGGAAGAACTAGATATCATAGTTAAAAATCTAAATTTAAAAAAAATATAATTTTTTCCTTCATGGAAAAAATGTTGTGTTATACGGTGAGTGTCACTCCTTAAAAATGGTGTTTAATAAAAAAACTAGTTTTCGAAGGAGATGGAAAAAGAAGTGCAATATAATTCCAAAAAATTTGAAAAAAAAAATATTTAGAATTTACATACAAAATTTCACAAATCACTAGTTTGCATCATCTTCAAATTCCTCACGGTTTATCCACTATAGGTGCCCAAAAGTGAAGATTTAGTTAGAAAAAATCAATTCTATGTCCAGTTTGACCAGAAATTGTAAACCAGTATTGTGGGATCACCCTTCATGGAAACAAAGATTGATTGAACTACATATGTACTTACTCGATTTTATTTACCTTTAGAGGACCTGCTTGTTGGCCTTTCCATTGCACCAAAAGGTCAATTTGTCAATGCCTGATACAAGCATCAGTTAAGATCCACAGGAAGTGGTTAGATCATGTCACAAACCCAAGCATTGTGTTGCAAGGAAGACCAAGGGACACACCATTTTGCAGCAATCCCCCTAGTACTAGCGAGGGGTTTGAACCTGTGACCAACTCTGATGCCAATTGTTGGCCTTGTCATTGCACCAAAAGGTCGACCTGTCAATTCCCGATACAAGCATCAATTGATATCCATAGGAGGTGGTTGGACCATGTCACAAACCCAAGCACTGTGTTGCAAGGAAGACCAAGGGACACACCATCTTACAACACTGCCTTGGTGGGAAAAATTACTCACCCCAAGGGAACAACCCAAGTAGTAACAAGCATAAGCCAAACTCTTCCAAATTGTTATATAAATTTGTGGTTGTGATGAAAATCATAAACAATGGGAAGCAGTGCATGATAACTCTCCCCTAGTATCTTTATGATGCGTAAAACCCTTACTCTAAGGATTGGGAGATCTCTCAGAAGGAGTTTATCATTGCACCCCCTAAACTGGATGCCCTTACTATGAACCCTTGTTTAGAATCCAAAATCCCAATATTTTTTGTTGTCAAGAGATCGGACCTTCGAAGTCGTCCCACATACTTGTGGTTCTTTGTAGAGATGAAAAGTTCATCATGGGAGATTCATGAGAACAGAAGCTTGGCTGACCCATAGAAGTGAGTGTTGTGGAGGAGAGCTAGTGTGGTCAAGATTCTAATCATCCACTCTGAATAAGTGCAATTAGATTTATCCAAGTGAGAATTCAACAAATATTTTCTTTTCCATCCTAGGATTGTGCAATTTTGAGTCAGTTAAACACATTGTTTGGATCCAAAATATTGAAAACAAACATTCAACAAGGACATCAAATTTCAAACCCTTTAGTAGAAGCAAATACCTTTGAAAGAATCCAAGTGCTACCACTTGTCCCTTGGGATTTCATCCTTAGAGGCTTCTGAGTATTTGGGCCCATTTCTCAATTTTCTCTCTAAAGTCAACATTAAGGAAACTATGGCTTTGACTTCTTGATTCTCACATAATGGACCTTGTGGAATGAAAGAAGGCCTTGGCATAGAAATTTAGTTTGAAACTTAAGCAAGACAAGTGGATGTGGTAAAATGCAAGTCATTAACCAAGATTAAATCAATTGAACCCCACACATGTGCTTGTTATTTTTTTTCTTATGGTCTTCCAAGAAAAACATTGGTCTTTTGGTTTGAACTACTCATAGGGTAGAGCATGTTCTTCACTATCTTGGTCTTGTAAAAAAGTACCTCTTAGGTTCATCTAGGGTCACAATCAAACACTTCATCCATCCATTATTTGAAGTGTCTACCATTAAATATACCCTCCATTATTTCGCTACACGAAGAATAGCTGGAATTTTCTTCTTATAATTAATGGTTTGAGTTTATTCTTATCCTTCAATTAAAAACTTTCAAAAGAAATGGGTTTACCCTCCTACATGAGAATTGCTCCTATGAAGCATCAAAATCTGTAATCAAATCCTTGGTGAAATTTGGAGTAGTGAGAACTAGTGTGGTACAGAGTCTCCTTCAATCTCTCAATGTTATATTAACTAATTCATTTCATTGCAAGGCATCCTTCTTCAATAGATCTTTGAGGGGTATTTTTTTGCAAATATAGTTCTTCACAAATCTTCTATAATATCCAATGATTCTTAGGAAACCCCTCAAGTTCTTAATGGTTTTAGGAACATGCCACTCCATCATTACTGATTTTTTTATAATCAACCTTTTCTCGTTCATGATACTCTGTGTGACCCAAGCACTCCACCTCTTTGAGACCAAAATCATGCTTGGAAGGTTTAACATTAAGCTAGTTATATTTGAGAACTTGGATTACATGATCTACATGGTGTAAATGTTCTCAGCATGTCTTTCGATATTTAATCAATATATTATCAAAGAATACTAATACAAAAATTATTAAAATGACTTAAAGATTGAATTCATCAAGCTTTGAAATTTAGATGGAACATTACCAAGACCAAATAATATCACTAGAAACTCATAATAACCTTCATGAGTCATAAATGTTGTCTTGAGAATATTTTATTCCTTAATTCTACTTTGGTGATAACCTTCCCTAAGATTGTTTTATAAAATATAATTCCAAGTCATCTAGTAAATCATTAATGATTGGAATAGGAAACTTATCTTTGATGGTTTACTTATTGAGCTCTCTATGGTTTAGACACATGTACAAAGTTGCATCCTTCTTATTCACCATTACTACAAGAAATGAGTAAGAACTTTTTCTCTAACTAATATATTTTCCTTTAGCATTTCCATAACCATCTTAATCTAAATTTTTGTATATATAGGTACTTGTATGGCCTGATGTTGAGGGAGTGGCCACTATGTGTCACTAACTAACTAGCATGATCCTAATCCCTTTTAAGAGTCATTTCTTTATGTCTATCTCTCAAATATATTGAGTGGTTCTCTATAATTTCTTACAAAACTAGTTGGGTAAGATCATTTAATTGATCAATTACTAATGAATTTTTTTGGGCCACAAATCCATTAGCCCCTTTGTTAAATTTTTTTCAATTGATGAGAGCTTACCATTTGTGGGATTTTTTCTCAACACCCTCTTAGTTCAACCATCCTACCGAATAAGTGAAACCTCACGAATAGCTACTATAATTTCATCTCAATTGTTCTTGATGTATTGAGCTACTCTAAATACTCCAAACATTATTGTTGGACCTATAATTTTAAAGATGAATCACTAACTTATTGTTAATGAAGTTGTGAGTACTTCCCAAATTTATCAATATTGTTAATATCTCTTTCTTTAGGAAACCCACCACCTTAAGAGTTTGTGGGGCACTAACTCTAGTAAATGTGTGATGAGAAACGGTTGGTTGAGTATCTCCTAATTCCTCATCTAACTCATTATCACCCACTAATATTGGTTCTTCCTCCTCTTCTTCACTTGACTCTTCAATATAGAATAATTAATTTTTAAAGTACATTTGTATCATTGACTATTATTTCTATCAGAGTTAAAATATAAACCTTTTTCATATCCCTTCTCTTCAATTTATTGTGGAGTTAGCCTAGTAGGTTGAAGAAGTTATTGCGTAGAAGATATTTTATCTCTTATATTTACCAAATTTATTACATTCTATTGGTCATAAACTTTAATTTTATTTATTTTTCTATCATTATTGTTTATGACATAAAATATGGATAGAACATGCATACCTCATATATGATTGGGGCCCATAAACCCCATACAAACAATACCTCCAAATTGGGTATATGCATAGAAATGGTGGACCAAAAGAAGTCTTGTGTGGCCATTTTTTCCTTCTAAAATCAGGAAAAAACTAATCTTGGATGAGAAATTAATGATAGTTATGATCAAAATTTGAAGATGAAAGTACAATCTAGTCATAGTACTTTGAATCTACTTTCTAAAACACTTTTTTTTAATGGTGGAGATAAATGGGTTCAAATATAGGGGCCACGCAAAGTTCTCTTGTTTTTTTCAAAAAAACATAATATAGCACCTAGTGTAGCCCTCCTTAAAATGTTTTTTAGTATTTAAAAAATTTCTTTGATGAAAAATAGCTAACATCATATAATCTATACTCAATTTTCACTAATTTTCTACTAATTTTTAAAGTATTCTAAAAAAAAAAAAAAACTAATGTGTGCCCCCCTAATTTTTTGGAAACTAATCAAACATTATTTTTTAAATGTGTATAGAATAGAGTCTAGTTTGTGAAAAAAAAAATTGTTTCAAATTTTGATGAATAGGTGAAAAAGGTAACCAAAAATACCATACATATATTTTTAAAAAATATATAGACACTAACAAAGGAAATTCAAGATCAAAACCTTAACATATTTGTAATGTTAAAAAAATATATTGTTATAAAGCTAAGAGAGTTCAATGTTACTGTGGTATTTTTTACTTGACATTGAGAGTATGTAAAACTGATGGGGAGCATGCTCAACATTGTGTCATTTTTTAGAATTTTCAAAATACACACATTTGGATGTTGATATGTAAGTCCAAATCTAAGGGTTGGCATTACCCAAAGAAAATTAAAATACAAGTGTATCATAACACACTCATGTTTTTATGAAGAAAAAATGAAGCTTTCCTCTTCATCTATATCTCCAAGTATCTTTCTCTCTCTATGCATATCTTTTGCTACTTCTATCTCCTTATCTCTTTATATCTCTCCCTCTCCCCTCTCCCGCTATTCCCCCTCTCTCTCTCACTCTTCCTACCTATCTCTCTCCCTTTCTCTACCTCTCTAACTCACTCTCCCCAAATATCTAGAGCTATTTCTCTATCCCCCCTCGCTCCCTCCTCTCCATAATGTCCCTCTTTAGACCTCTCTCTCTAGAACTATCTCTCTACCTCTCCCTCTCCCTCTCTCCTTCCTTCATCTCTACTTCTCTTTATCTCATCTCTCCATCCCTATAGATATATCTCTATAGATCTCTCCCTCTACCCACTTCCTCTCTATATGTCTACCTACTCTTCCTCTCTCCCTCTCTATCTAGCTTGCATTAAAATTTATGCTTATTTCATGCTTGATCCATGCATGTAGCCAAAATTTTCCTTAAAATGACTTATTGGGTTGCATCTTGATGCTATTCATGCTTTGGGTTTGAGTCTTCCTAGTGGATACAAAAGTGCATATATGTCTAATTTTATCATTATCGATATGTTTATTAGTTGATTAAAGCTAATGTCTAGAGCTAGGCTATTAATTAACTTCATTTTATCCACACAATCAACCTATTAGTTGAGTAATATTTAAATTCGAAATCCAAAAGATCAAGTACATTCTAACTCATCAAATAGTTGAAGTTCATGAATTGATATTTTTCTATGCATGAATGCTTGGTTGCCACATGGTCACATTTCATTGGTTCAAACCAAAATGTCCATATCTTCCTACACCCACAATAATCATGAACTTGATTTCAATTAGGTATTCACAAGTGAATGCATAAAATCTCACATCTAACCCATTCTATAGACCCTTAGGTCCCTATAAACACTAGTTAACTAGAGACTTTATGTCCCTTAAATCATAAAGTTTAATGCCCATAATTTATTTTATTATAAAATTTAATCTACTTACATTCTCTCTATCACACACACATACATATATATACTTAGAAGTAACATTGTAACCCCATAGATCCAACCAAGCAAATAAATTATATTTTAATTCCACCTCACATCCACCAATAGCTAAAGTCTTGAGTTTGGATTCCTTGAACATTTATCAATGTGTATTACCATATCACCATGCCATCTTGTCTATTGATACCATGTGTATTAAAAGGGGTATTCCCTTGAGGTATTTTGATAAGACAAAAATTGAAATAAGTCTCTGATTGCCATGCCCTAGTGTCAATCAAGAACAAGATTTATAGACCTCACTAACAATAAATACAAGAAAAAAATATAAGTGCACCTAAAATATAACCATTTATAATCACCAAAGATGAGTGACCCCCTAAAATTAATTACACACTTATATCCTGAAATTGCATCATCACAACCTTCTAACTATGAATATAACACAATCTTACTAAAAAATTATACTTATAAAGTAATGGGTTTCAATGGTGAGAAATAAAGATGACCATATATGATATACAATATAATCATGAAATTGCCCAATCCAACTACACATTCCTACAACTCATACAAACATGATATTTCCCTTCCAATACTATCACTTCACTTTATATTTGATGACCTAGAATATACTTTCAACATTAGGGAAGGAAATTGGCTCAAAGACCAACCTCTATTGCATTTTACATTAGCATTTAAATTAAATGCATTCTAGCAATCCATGAAGGGTCACAAAAGATTTCTACTAGTCAAATCATTCAATTTGTTGGCATATCCTTATATAATGAAAATATCATTGGATCTAGTATATTATGATTTAGGATAACTAAAAATTCATTCGCACACTCAAAGAGTATCATGGGACCTATTTATATACTTGTAACAATTAGGATCCTTAAACATGAAAAATAAGGAAAATAAGAGAAAAGAGGGGTTATAATGAAATTTCCAGCCTAGACTTGAAATAAATTAATAAGAAGCATCAAATTATTTATTTTTTGTTAGATTAATCATGCATTAGCTAATAATTAATTAACACTTAATTAATTATTAGTCTAATTTATTCTCATGCACTTAAGCTAAACTTAAAAGTTTTTTTATTCAGTTAACTAAGAGCATTTTTGTTAACTAAAGTGAGCAATTATTAGGGTTGCTCCTATATAACACTCAACCCTCATTGTATTATCACTCTAGCAATTTAGACATAGGAGTTATTTATTCAATGAACTAAGAAATTTTCTGTTAATTGAAGTGAGCAATTATTAGGGTTGCTCCTATATAGCACTCAACCCTCATTGTATTATAACTCTAGACATTTACTCTCGAACTCTCAACCTCTAAGGACTCTTGTTTTCCTTGAATATTCTTGAGGTTCATTTTGTAGCTTTTTCTTGTTGAGCAATATTGCAATTATTTGTTTGCGGATCTCTTGCATGGAAGGTGTCTTTGTTCATTGTTTGATCTTATGGATCGTGGTTTTCTGGTTTTTCACAATTCTAACATGGTATCAAAGCCTCGATTCAGCGAACCCCTTCTTGATTTATGAGTTTTTTCTTCAACAAGGGTTACAAGCTCTAGATCTGGAACCCCCTTTGCTTTTTTTTACAATTTTTGGAGGTGGGCGAATTTTTGGTGCATTTTAGATAAGAAAATGATCAATATATTTTTCTTTGTGTATTTTTCAGAAAAAATGTTTTTTGAGTTTTGTTCAAAATCACAATATACCATTTGGGTATCTACTAGATTTTGTAGATAGTGAACAAATCTTGCAAAAATGGTTGTCAAAATAGCCCATGTAGTTGTTTTCCTTCCAGGTGAAGTTTTTGTTTTTTTATCAAATCTTATGTTCTATTTTTTGGATTCAAAAACGCTTTCTGGGTTTTGTTGGCAGCACTAGAATATTTTTTGGGTATCCAATAGTTTTTGCATACAATGAGAATTTTTTTCTAAAATAAAATTAGAAGGGTTGTTTTTGTTGACTATCAGCTAGAGAAATTGACCCCATTTTTTAAAAATGCATAACTTTTGTATACAAACTCCATTTTTCAAAAATGAGATATTGTTAGAAAGATGGTTCTACCAACTTTCTAGAGGTGTGGGTCACATCACCTATTTTTTCTAATAGTGCATTCTATAGCCTATTGAAGTTAGAGGTGTTATTTTTAGTCTTGAGCTCATAACTTTTTGACTAATTTTTCTATTTTTTACAATTCTAGCGACATTGGAACCATTTATCAGAGCTCTTCACAACCATCCACACACTTTTTTTAGATTTATCTTAAGTACATTTTATTCAAGTTTTTTTTTTTTCACACTATGGTGAATCACCTGGACGTATTAGCTCCTAGAAACTTTTCATTTGCATGAGATGACTTGTTTTTGGTTGTTCCATATGTATATTCTATCCTATTTTGACATTATAGGCATCTTTTTCATGCACATTGTCTGTTGTGGATGCACTGAGATAAAGTTCCATTCTAGTGTATATCTTTTTTGGGGATTTTTTACATCCTATTGTGCCTTTTATAATCACACTATAATATAAAGGGTCATCGGGGGTTGATGTTTTCCTTTGTTTTTCCATCACACCTTTGATAAGTGAGTGTCCCTTCCACGAAAACAGTGAATCTCAATTATTCTTGGCTCATGCGTGTGTGCCTTAGTTTGCACACCCTTTATTTTGTAGATTGTTTCTCCTACATGCACTTCTTGGATTCACACAGTTTAAGTGTACTTGTCTTGGCTCTCCTTTTTTAACATTATGGTGGGTTTCTATTGTTGGTGCTAATGCTTCCTTGGTTTCGATTTGGAGTGATCTATGTATCTATTTGTTGTTCCTATGTACCTTCAAATGTAGTGTACATCAGTGGTTGGTTACATGAATTTTAGTGAGATGGATAATTTACAATATGGACATTCTTGCATTCCTATTTTTGGAGGTTCTTCTTTCAAAGCTATATCATTCATCATTCGACATCAGTCTACAACTTCTTCATGCTTCAATGTTGTTCTACATGTTCTTCTTTTTTGGCACATTATTTTGGTTGGAGGCTTCTTAGTCCTTCACCTTGATTTGGAGGATTTTCAATCCTTCATTCACCTTTCTCTAGGAGCTTTTAGAGAGGATTTTTCTCCCACTATGGTTTTCTCCTTTTCTCTAGTTGTGAGAGATCTCTTGTTTGTACATGGGTACCTCACTGGACCTTATTTTTTGGGACCCATAATGCATTATTTTTTAGGTTTTTTAGCTATCCCCTAAGTTCATCTTAAGGGGGGTGTTAGAGTAATCATGCATTATCTAATAATTAATTAACTTTTAATTCATTATTAGTCTAATTTATTCTCGTGCACTTAATCTAAACTAAGGAGTTCTTTATTTAGTTAAATGAGAGCTTTTTTGTTAACTGAAGTGAGCAATTATTGGGGTTGCACTCCTATATAGCACTCAACCCTAATTGTATTATTGCTTTGGAGATTTGAACTTAGGAATTCTTTATTTAGTTAACTAAGAGCTTTAGATAATTATGTCTCATCGCATGTAATGTTGAAACTTGTCCTGATCTAGTCCCTTTACTATTTAGGGTTGCTCCTATATAGCACTCAACCCTCATTGTATTATCTCTCTGATATTTTCTCTTCTTCTCTCGAACTCTCAACCTTTGAGGACTTTTATTTTCCTTGAAGATTCCTGAGGTTCTTTTGTATCTTTTTCTTATTGAGGAATATTGTGCATATTCTTTGTAGATCTCTTGCATGTGTGCCTTATTTTGCACACCCTTTTATTTGCAAGTTGTTTCTTTTCCATGCACTTCTTGGTTTCACATAGTTTTAGTGTACTTGTCTTGGCTCACCCTTTTCAGCATTATGGGGGGGTTTCTATTGGTGCTAATGCTTCCTTGGTTTCACATTTGTGTGATCTACATATATAGTTCTTGTTCCTATGTACTTTTAGATGCAACGTACATCAGTGGCTGGTTACATGGATTTCAATGAGATGGATCATTTACCATAGGGACACTCTTGCATTCCTATTTCTGGAGGTTCTTCATTTCAACACTATATCAATCATCATTCGACAACAGTCTATAGCTTCTTCGTGCTTCAATGATGTTCTGCATGTTGCTTTGATACCATGTTGTGTCTTTTGTATTCACACTATGATATAAAGTGCCATGGGGGGGTAGTGGCACCAATGGATAGGGAACCTCATGCAAGTGTCATGTAGGGGTGCATTTATACATGAATCAAAAAGCAATGCACACAAGTAAGATTTAAATATTTTTTAGTTTTATTTGTTCATAGGATAACTTGACAAAATAATATTATCTTGATTCTACCCTCCCTCTTGACCAAGAGTAAATTTGGCCACTCATGAAATCTATGTGAGAGATGATAGATTCTAGTGAAGTGGCGAGGGTAGATCAATAGAAGGTTGTTGTTGATAGATCTCTCAACTTTTGAATTATCATCTCAAGTTTTTTCTTGTTGTTTTCTATTTGTACTAATATTTTTTCTTATGTGTCAAGAGGATGTCAAGGAATTATTGGAGAGGTTTGTTGCGATTGTCCTACACTAGGATTTTAATGAATTAGGGAATGAGGGTCTTCATCAACTATCAGGGGATTCTAAATTCTGATAAATTAAATAAATTTTACCCAAAACCATTTCTTTCTAGTTATTTGATAAAAAAAATTCACTAAAAAAATGAAGAAAATTTACCTCCTTGACCTCGAGGATGTTGTGGCAGTATTTTGGTGGTGATTTGGCAACAAATTAGTGGTTAAATGGCAATTTCCCAAACACAAGTGCATTACTGAGCCAAGGTTGTAGACTATTGTTTTGCAAGTTAGAGGTCAAGTTTAAATGAGCTCGACCTCTTGATGTTTTCTTTTTTATGTGAAGCAAAATGAAAGTGCATTATAATGCACTCGTGTTATGAATTAAATGAGGCCAAAAATTGGAGTGGCCACTTTTTGGTCCCCCATCTTACTACATATACCCATAGAAATTGAGGAAAATTAGGTCAGCAAAGTACATAGTCTATCATGATAAATCCATAGGTTATATAACAAATCTGTATGTCACACAATTCATCCAAATTCACATAATTGACCTTGAGAGAATCACAAGTTTATGAAGCATTCCAAACAAATCCATAGGTTATATAACAAATCTGTATGTCACACAATTCATCCAAATTCACATAATTGACCTTGAGAGAATCACAAGTTTATGAAGCATTCCAAACAATAAGCACATCAAGGGCACCTATTTCTTTGTATTAGATTATTGAGTTATGTTTGACATCAAACTTTATTCTTCATCATATATCCCATAGATAAGTACACCATCTCTTGTATTTAATTTCTCAAATTAGCATTTATTATCATATAAATGTGTCGAGCATCAAACTTAGTGATAATATTTAAGCATCAAACTTAATTCTTCATCATAATTCTCACATATAAATAGACCTTTCGTTTATATTTAATTTCTTAAATTAACATTTGTTGTCACATGTATTTACCCAACTCATATATTTAAATTAATTATGTATTTAATAATAATGTAATTAATTAACCTGCCTACAAAAAATATTGTTTTCTTTTACAATAAATTTTAAAAACATTATTTTTTCCTTAAAATTTCCTCTATTAAATATATAAAAAACAACTTTATCTATACTTCAGACATTTAAAATGTAGATACATCACCTTCCACATAGTTCTGGTTTATTGAGGTGGCTCGTAAGAGTGAAACACGGCCAATGGCGTCATCAACAAAAAATTATAATCGAACAACATAGCTGGCCTTGTTCATCATTTTTTTATTAAAATAATTTAGGAAAGTCGTACGTCTCGCGAAGTATAAACATAACTAGTGGATAACGAATACCTTGGAATGGGCAGTGGTTTCTAGATTCTTAACCGGATCTCAATGACTTTTTTAAACATCAAATGCTTCATAAGTCAAACAGTCAATCTAAAATACAACTCGGAGCCAAAAGTCCTGATTCGTGATACCTAACATGCACCAATTTTCTACTAATCTACAAGTCAAAAGTGGAAAAAATTGGTTTGAGTTAATTTGACGCAGTGTTAAGGAAGGATCTCTGGAGATTTAGTACAGCTGACCGTTTCCAAGGTGAGCCCTTTTCGTTTCTGTTTTTTTTGTGAATCGAAGCTGACAAAACCGGCTCAACCCATCGAATTCATCACATGAAGCAATATTGCCTATAAAGTCTAACTGGGTTGCAGAGCACAGTTCTGATCTGAGTTACAAGAAGAACAAGATGAAGTGCAGCTCTTACTTTTGTGTTCTTCTTTTGTGCATTGTAACGAATTTTTCATGTGTGATATCCGAGTACAGAGAGTCTAAGTGCAATAATGATTCAACTTACACCGACGGGAGTACATATTCTGACAATCTGAATCGAGTTATGACTGGTCTGTTGAGGAATACACCTCAAAGTTCAGGGTTTAACACTTCTTCCATTGGTCAAACGCCCAACAAGGTCTATGGCCTTCTGCAGTGTATTGGGAACGTGTCAACAGGGAAATGTTCAGACTGTGCGCAACAGGCAAATAATTCTCTTAAGGAAGTATGCGCCAATGACATAGGTGGTCTAGTATTGATGGATGACTGCTTTCTGCGATATGACAACTCTGATTTCATTTCAACATTAGATGACAACGTATATATTTTGCTCACTAATGTCAATAACATCTCAGGCAATATCGATGATTTCAAAACCGCAAACTCTAGTCTTCTCTCCAATCTGTCTAATCTTGCTTCCGACTCCACAAATAAGCGATACGCTATAGGATCGGCCAACTATTCCATATCTCAAAATGTATACGGGCTTGCTCAATGTTGGAGAGATTTATCCGTCGAGGATTGCAGAACATGCCTGGGTAAAGCAGGGAACGATGTGGAGAATTGTTGTTCTGGGAAACAAGGAGCTCAGGCTCTATTAGGGAGCTGTACGGTAAGATTTGAGAGAACCCCCTTTTTTGACACTACAGAGGCTTCACCACCGACACCACCAATTTCCACACCTCCCACAAAAGGTCAGACCCAATCAAAGAATATGCGCAGCTTCTACTTTTTTATTTTAAATGTTGGATTATAGTCTTCAATATGTTTATATTGAAAAGAATCTGCACTGCAGATAAATCTTCGAAAACATTACCAATAATTTTGGGAGTTATGGGAGGCCTGATTCTGGCGTTGGTTGTTTGTCTAATTCCAATTAGAAAAAGAGTGATATCTGCTATTTTTGGGATACCAGTTACTCTAGTTACCCATAACGAAGGTGACGCTTATAATTTCCACCTTTTTATTTAGTCTTTTTTTCTGTTAGTTTTAGTATAACATTAAATTTTCTAAGCTTTTCCAGTTTCCATTCATCTACAGAAATGGTCACATATTCCTCCGAGTCCGGATTACTTATGCACGGCCAGCAACATTTTATCATGAGTTTAGAAGCACTGGCAGAAGCCACACAAAACTTTCATGAAAATAACAAGGTTGGAGAAGGAGGCTTTGGACCAGTATACAGGGTGGGGCTATATTGTATCTTCACCTGAATTGACACTGTAATCACAGATTATTAGGCTATTGTGGGGAAATTTTTCAAGGGGGATTCCGAGCTCTAATTCTGCTTTGATCTTTCAGGGAACAACTAGAGATGGAAAGGAAATAGCAGTTAAAAAGCTATCTGCAAGATCTTCCCAAGGTAAAAAGGAATTTATGAATGAAGTGAAGTTGATGGCTAACGTTCAGCACCGAAACCTTGTTAAGCTGTTGGGATGTTGCGCCGAGGGAGATGAAAGGTTGCTTGTTTATGAATATTTACCTAATAAGAGTTTGGACACTTTTCTGTTTGGTAAGTTACAGTTATATTTTTATTTGTTATTACCTATTAATATTGTAAAATTGCTTGAAAAAGATTACAAAATTGAGATGGAAATGGGATGACAGGTTCAGAAAAGCATAAAAAGTTAGATTGGCAAAAGCGTTATAACATCATTATTGGAATTGCTCGTGGTCTTCTCTATCTTCATGAAGATTCACAGTTGAAAATCATTCACAGAGATATTAAAGCAAACAATATTTTGCTTGATAACAAACTCAATCCTAAAATAGCAGACTTTGGTTTAGCCAGACTTTTCCCTGAAGACGAGACTCAAATCCAAACCAGAGTTGCAGGCACATAGTAAGCATTCCGACGATGATACCTGTGTCCTTTTGATTTCGGATTAATGATGGTTATTTTTTCATTTTACTGAGTGGAGTTATGTTTGTGGGGCAGCGGTTACATGGCTCCAGAGTATGCCATGCGAGGACAGCTGTCAGTTAAAGCCGACATTTATAGCTTTGGCGTGCTACTGCTTGAGATTGTGAGCGGAAGGAAGAACACAGATCTCAATCTTCCAAACGAAATGCAAAATCTGTTGGAATGGGTAACAAATCGTATTTACCACCATGTGTTTGTTTTCAATAATGGTTTTCAACATTAGACGCCAAAATTAAAATGAATTGATGATGTCGAATTTGTGATGCAGGCATGGAGACTGTACAGAGGAGGAAATGTGACGAGTATAGTCGAGTCAAGAGTAAAAGAGAGTTGGCCGAAAGAGCGCGTGGAACGATGCATTCACGTTGCGCTTTTGTGTATACAAGCTGACGCGACAATGCGTCCAACTATGTCAAATGTTATTATGATGATAGCAAGCAATTCGGTGACATTGCCAAATCCAACAAAGCCAGCATCAACCTTTTTGAGTGCTTCAGAATCAAGTGCAGAATTCGGAGTAGGAAGGTATGAGAAGGACATGACCGGAATGACCGCTTCATCTGTGACGGGCATTCCATCTATAAATGACACCTCAGTTACTGAGGTGGGACCGAGGTAAGGTGGGCATTGAAATTTGCAGTATCATAATTGCTGATAGGGAGAGGGGCCACCAGCTAGTTGTGCAGAGTTGAATTGTTGTGAATAGTATTTGTGATTATTATATTCAGTCTTATTATCTACATTTGTCATCTATTTATACTTTATACTGTCAACAATTAGGTAGTACACATGTAAATAAACTAGCAATCGCACCTTGGGGTGCAATAGGTACGCCGAAGACATTGTAGTTAAGTATTTGTTAGAATTGTTTTTTAATAAATGGGAAAAGCGACTACTAGTAAATTTGAAGTCATCTGAGTTGAGTACAACTATCTAGATTTGTAAAAAACATTGTACAACCCAAATTAATGTGAGAATCGAGTAGGCTATCTATGATAACAATCACATTGCATCAACTATGTGGCAATGGATATGCATTGTTGATGCTATACAATTTTCCCCCTTAGAAAGTCTCTATAAAATTTGGACATTCTAGGACTCGTGTACATAACCCAAAAAGAGCCATAACCAAGGACTAGAAGTAGCTCAATAGTAAGCAAGCAAACTAGGTTCTAATTTGCATCCTGGCTGTCTAAATTTCTAAAAGAAATTGAATAAGGAAAAAGAAACTAACATCAAACTTTTCATTTATGTCTTAGGAAATTGGACAAGGTAAAACCCAAAAAGACCATGATCAAGTAGTAGAGCCACAAGTTTGTACATTAGATCCTAAACTATCCATATTTGTAACGATATAAGACTGGGGAACCAAAAATGTTCTATGCAAAATGTATAAGCATAGACATTGCATATAAACTATTTTGCAAAATTTCTATGATAAATGTACTATCATGGAATGCAATGATTGGGAAACATACACAAAATGGCTTTGTTGAGAAGAGTCTGCAAGCTTTAAGCTACCCACCTAAAACAAGGGATATAGTCTCAAGTAAAAAGGCTTGCAAAACTTTGAAACAAATGCAACTGACATGTTTAAATTCAATTTTTGCAACCTCTGTGTGCTTCTACAATCATTGCACTTCATGGCATTACACTTCTTTTTGAGTGATTTTACAAAACAATTCACTTGTGGGGTATATGCATTTACATCTTACAAACATGTCCATCAAGCAACCATAAAATCTAACAAAAATCTAGTTTCATTTATGTTGTCATGAATGGCCATGCCTTGTTTCAAAGCTGCAATTTTGCCACAAACAGGAAGAAAGTTGGAAATGCAAAAAAAAATTAGTTATAAATAAAATTTATTTTTGTCAAAGAATATGTACCAGTCACTGTTGCGACTTAATTCTTTCCATTGTTTAGAAACTAGTACCACTAGGCACAATTCAAGGGCAATATTTTACAGCGACCGTCAGAATAGTGATGTTCAAATGATGCATGAGAGGGAGTCCATTGCCAAAAAGTTGTATTTACACATTTTTTCCAAAAGATACAGACAAACTTTGAGAAAGACAAAATCACAAGGAGAGATTTTGAATAAACTGTCAAAAATCATAAAAGATTATAGTTGTAATCTCTTATATGCATCTAGTCTATGATATTTCCTTTTTTGATTTACAACATGCCTTAGCATTTGAAATGTGACTTCGAATCAATATGTTTTTTTTTTCTATTTTAGATACAGTATACCCTAAAATTTGAAGGACAACTTTGAATTAATAACCGTCATTGCTTGAAAATCAGAAAAAAATGTCGCATTGTTGGTCTTCCTCAGGGAAGGATTTAAGACTATTGTTTCAGATCAAACTCTCAAAACAAAAAGACACTTAAACATCCAAATTTTATCAAGACTTGTTTCTAGACAATTAGATCTCCAAAAATTAATGATAACAACCCAGTCATCATTAACTCTGCTCAAATAGATTGTAAGAAAAATAAACAACCAAAAAATAAGTGGCTTTGATTGAATGGGTCTACTGCCCCCCAAAATAAAAACACAGACAAAACCTTAATTTCAGTATGTTCACATGTATCTCTTGTAGTCGCCCTCCTCCCTAGAGAGAGAGAGAGAGAGAGAGAGATGAACACAAACACAACGGATTTTCATTGAATCTACTTGAATGAAAAAAAATAAGTACATTGGATGTGCTTAAATATGTAATGACGATTAATAAAACATAATAACAACACCCAAATTATTTTTCATTGTTCCTTGTATAGATTCCCATAACTGGATAAAAAATTGAAAATTTATCAAGCTTGTTTATAGAAGGGTAGATCTCAAGTAATAAACAAGTCTCCATTGGCTTTGCTTAATTGGACTTTTTAAGCCAAAATTACAAAAATGCCTTCGCTTAAGTAGGGTTTCAAAACAAGTCCTCATCCAGCTGTTCCTCGAGATGGATACCATAAATCTTATGTATTTTGCAACTTATGAATCTCAATCCATAATTTTGAGTATGAGACTTGGTCCTGAACTTTTCCCTCCATCATGCCAAGCACTACACTTTGTTGTAGAGTGGTGTTGTGTACGGCTAATGTATCCATCCACACTATCCATCTAACTCATTTACATAAATCTTATTGAAGGGCATGATATCCTTTGTACTCTTTTCCAGTTATGAATCATTTGTTATGGAAATATTTGGGGACTTGATGCTTTCCACCGTACAGTCTGGTACCAGAAAGATGAAGACATCCCTTTGGATATGTAGCCATTTTAGCAGAAATGCACCTAACCAAGTACCATAAGTACTCCCAAAGTTGGACACTGACATCAGGAAAGCAAAGACAACGCCCTCAATTCCACTGGGACAAAGCTGGGAAGATAGAACAAGCATGGGCATTAACTAAATACTTGATCACCTAAAACAAAAGCTCGATCTGGAATATGCATTCTAAGGTTCATTCTTGAGACAATTATGATGTCAAGAAGCCCAATAAATGAAGACATTACGTGCATTAGAGATACATCAGAGTTGACATGATCACTAATCATTAATTTATATGAAATAAATGATGATTCCATGAATCCTTTTCAACGTCTAATATATGCACTTCAACATAACCTGGGGTATGACTAAAACAGGACAAAAAATCTAACAGTGAAAATTATTGCTGCAAAATACAGTTATCTCATTAGTTACACTTTGTCAAATATGTGAATCATTGTACCATTGCATAGATTGCAACATTGTTGTGCAATCCAAATAAAGAATAGTTGTACAAAATCCTGGAAAAGGAAAAAACCCCATCAAATTTCCACCCAAAAAAGATGAAAAGGGAATGAAAATGTGCGACATAAATTCTAAACTCTTGAGATAAAAAAACTAAAAAGCGTTGTGTCCATCTTTTGTCCATGTTTGAGTGTTTTCAATTCTGAATTTAATATTCATCCCGTTTAGGTGTGTAGATATTTGATGTTGAATTTTCTTAGGGCACACAGATTAAATACTGGATTTGAGTTTGTTTTGGGTGTGTGAAATGGCCAAGAATGCTAGTTTTTGGAAATTATGATTTGGGTATTGTTTTAGGTGCGAAGATGACAATACTTAATAAGAGACCTAAACACTGCTATATTGAAGATCATAAAGGGGCAAGAGTTTCCTGGGAAAATGTTTGTGTAAGGTGAAGATGGCAGGACACAATAATTAGTTGCAGGATATGCCATGCTGATCTCATTGAGTGTATTCCCTTTATTTGTTGTAGAATATCAACCTCTACGAAATCCTTTCCTCATCTCTTGCCTATAGCAACTTTGTTTCCTGTGGTTTTGCACATTATGCTGCTATTCCTCAGGTTTTATCTGTAAAAGGTGTAATGGGGTTTATATGTTGTTTGTTTGGTACTGCTGAGATGAACGTTGACTGAATAATCTCATATATGTTTGGGCTGAGGGTCTCTTACAGCTTTGAAAAGTGACAACCACTGACTTTAATTGGTAGTTGAAAGCAATTACATCCAAGCAATCCATTAGAAATTACAAAAACATATAAGGTTCACTTTGGAACTGAAGTTAAGAAAAGACAGTAACTTGTTAAAAGAAAATAGTTATGGCTAGTGATTGCAAGGAAAATGTCCTAACATAAAAGTTATTTATAATTTACACCCTTGATAAAAAAGGCATAAATAGTTGCATTCAATGCCCACATTAGGGTCCTTGGTCTTTTGAACATGAAAAATTAATCAAAACAAAATATCTTAACAAAGACTATGCAAACATGAACGAAAATTTTCATCTATGGGTGCTTCCATCCAAAAGTGGTTTGCATGTTTTATTAAAACATATCAACAACTCACTATAAAAATGATGGATACATAGTAGCATATGACTTCACTCAGAATGATATATATTTGTTATGTGTATCCCAATGGGATGATCTCAATAGAAGTGATAAATCTGGTTTAAAAAATTCCCACCTACCCACACCATGACAAAGAATAATATACATACATATTAGAATAAGATACTTTGAAAGAATTTCAATAAAAAGAAAGAAAAGCAACATATTAGGTATCTCTTAATTCCCCATGATGACAAATAATGCTATGATGCTTTACTGCTAGGTGCCTCTGATAAGCTCGTTTTCAAGTAAGAAAATGCTGATATTAAAACTCTTCCACTCCATGAAAAACTTGCATAAACTACCATTCACATTGCTACGATTTAAGAATTATGGAAAATCACTTACATAAAAAGAAGCAGGGGTGTAGTTTATCTATCATATGAAACGACATTTATACACAATCCTAGCATATTTTAGTATCATCCACACATTATGAATATTAAATAGAGTATATATATGGTAGTGCCATTACTTCATCATAATGTACCCACTAGAGCAATTACCCATAAAACTCTGTGAAGGATCATTTCTACATGCTATCTATTTGAGTACAAAAAATAACCATTACACTAATTAATGTCTCCAGTATAACATGAAATAAGCTCAGTCATAACATGGTATTATAATCTGATATTTCCCTTATCATTTAAGCGAAAGCCCACATTGGTTCGACAAGAATATATCTACAAGTGGTTTTCAAGGCTCTCTCACATCTTGAAGCTTTCCTAAATAAATTAGTGTTTAAACTAAATAGAATATCCCAGCTATATGAGAAAAAATATAAGCATAATGAATATCAAAGACTAACCAAAATTAAGTGTTAAACTTTTCAAACCACATCCAGCCAAAGCACCATTAATCCATCAATTCTTAACTCCAACCTGCTAGATGTGAGCAATTGCCAACAGTTTATTTTGAACACAAAGCTAGAAGCGGATAATGGCCATCTGAGAAAAACCAGTCAATCCCAACCAGAGAGCAGTAGCCATTCCAAAAGGGTACCTGCCTGTGTATGTGGGGAAATATGTTTCTGTTAGATTTGTGATAGAAGCAAGCTGTAATCACCCTCTATTTGCACAACTCTTTGAGGCTTCTATTGAGGAGTTTGGATATGAACAAACAGGGGCTATCATGATTCCTTGTGGTATTGTCCCATTTGAAACCATTCTTAATCAAATGAAAAAATCAAGAATTACAGCTAGGTTACCAAATTGTCAGTACTAAGTTTTAAGATTAATGGAATAAGATTCTCTTTTTGACCAAACAAGAGTGTGTACTTCCTAATTTTGATTTCCCAATTTCAGGGATTAAGTTGTCAAACACAATAATTTTTCCCCGGTACCATCGGTTGAAGGAACTTGATATGTAGAATGGTGGCATTGGATCATTTGTTGCAATATATCTCTAGTGAAAATTCTCATCCTGTGCAGGCTTTTAAACGAAAAATATTGGTTGCAAGTTAAAGTATGTTTTCAAGGCAAAAAATTTGCAGGATTTTAAACGAAAAAATATTGGTTGCGAGTTAAAGTATGTTTTCAGGCATGGGGTGAGGACTGTTTACATGTTTACTGATTTACTGATTTACTATTTTCAAAAAAGCGCTCGTTAATCCCGTGGGGTAAAGAAAAGTCACATGATGATAGTAACATAAAAGGGGTAGGAAAATATGATGTTCAATAAATTCTGGAATTCTCAAAGCATGAAACACTCTCCCGTTGTATAGTTTCTTCAATCTGAAATTCAAGTCCAATAGAACAAAAACATCATATAATCAATCCAAAACCTAGTAATCTACTATGAAATTTGATTTAATAATTAGATGATAATGAATGAAATTTATGACCTGTTGCCCACCACGAGCTTCCACTCTTGCTTAGATTCTTCTTCTGATATGAGGAATTGAAAAATTGTATAAATTAGCGCCCCAAAAGTGATCTCCACCCACATTGTACCCTGCCTGCTTCGCAATTGAATTCAATTTCAGGCTACTTACAATGAAAATAGATAAATGCTCTCCAGGTGAACTTTGTACCCTTCCTACTTCGCATGTGAAAAGTTCAGTAAGCGAACCAGGTGAACTTTGTATCCTCTTGTTTCCGATGGTATAGTCTAAAAATATTTTTGAGTTGTAGAAATGCCACATAGATTGAAAATCAAAACCCAACCGTACTGCATGATCACTTTCATTGAACATAATAGACATTTTTTCCCATAACCAAAGAAAACAAATCAATATAGTATATATAATTAACCTAAAATTAAAGTGAGGTGATTAGTATAGTAAGCATCGTTCCGGGGCTTTCTGCGGTCCGCATTTCTGAAGGCGTCTCACCCCTATCAGGCTGGAACGATGCTTCAATCCCACGCGCAGTGACACGACTCACAGAATGGGAGGGCAACAACATTGATGGATGTTTCAAAGGAAAAATCGGCGATAATCAGGTGTCTGTAATAGGCGAAAGGGCACACGAAATGAGTTTTTCTCATGCAGTTAGGGCTACGGACCAGCAGTTAGGGCATGCGAGAAAACTTGGTTCGCGCTTGCGGACTAAAAGGGTTAGGGTTGAACTTGACAAATGTCTTTTTCTCCTCCAGCGAGGATGAGTTGGAGGAGTGGGGAAAGCTGCCAAAAAAGGGAAAAATGAACCAGGATGTGATGGCGATGAACCGTCAAAAAACCTAAGCGTAGGACGTGAATAATCAAATATTGGTCAAGATATAAGATCTATGAATGTTATATAAAAAAAACATAAATACATCCATTAACAAGTGAAATAATTTATTCATTTTTTGTTTGAAATAAAATATGTCTTTCTACTATATGTGTCAATAAAATAAGGTGCCCATTTAAACAAGTATTGTTATCATAATGAAAAAAAATTATTCTTATACATACACTATTAGGCTAGCAATATATATGCATTGGAATATTTCATATTAATAGTTCGTCCTATCACAAATATGAAAGGTGAGCACAATAAATATCTTGTATTTTGTCATAAAATGTGAAGGGTTGTCAAAAAAAATTATGTTCAACTATTGGTCCATTTGTGTTGGATATAAATTGTATTTTAAATAATAATGTGGTTTTTTTATAACATTTTTTTCATTCAATAGTTGATCCATTTGTGTTGGATATACATACAAGTATTTTAAATAATAATGTGTTGTTTTATAACAATCTTTTTTGTTCAACAATTGATCCATTTGTGTTGGATATAAAAGGTTAGAGATAAAAAGGTTAATAGTTACCAAAAGATATTGTGATCATTTAGGTTGCATATAAGTTATATTTAAATAAGAATAATTTATTGTGTTATTCACAAATTATTGTTTTTTTGTTCAACTACTATGGATACCATGGTTAAGTTTTGGTTCAATCTTTAATAAAAAGTCAAATTTCGAACACTTCTCACTAGACGTTTTGATGTGGCAAGTTGTTTGATGAGTCACACCTTCAAACCTTAGTTATAGATAGATAAGAGGTTAATTCACATTTCAAAAAAAACAAAGGTCCTATAATATTCTATACAACCACTACATGCTCGCAAAGTTAGCTTGCACAACTATTGGCCCTATCCCCTAAAAGAAAAAAAACTCATGACTCTTGTTTGTGTTCTTTGAAGTAAAAGACACAAGCCTTGCATAGTTATGATTGCTCAAACATTTAATTGTATTCCCCTCAAAAAAAATAAAAAAATCTTTTAGTGGAGTTGATTCATGTCCATCTCATTTAGTAGAAAATGGAATAGGTTTTAAATTTGATTGTAGATTCAGAGATAGTGCTCGAATGTTTTGAGCTATTCCTATGTTATTTGTTATCTATGTTGATTTCTAAATGTTGAAAATAATATATAACTCAGAAAATTCGTTATCTATGTAACTTTGTAGTGTCAAAAAATGTCGTCGGTGACATTTTCACGCTTGTTTGGTCCCTCCTTGTAAAATTGAGCCTAATGATACCTTGACTTAGTATTGTAATGTGTTTAACACACTCACATTAGGTCTTGGGCCCTTTGTGAACTAATGAATTTAAATGGTACCTTGCTAAAGTGTTGTAACACACTTTCACACTTTACTAATATTTTATCAATTAACTAAACCTAATAAACCTCTTTTTAACCAAAATGTACCTTAATCTTGCCTTATTTGAAGTGTTGTAGAGTGTTGTAGCATAATTTCACTCTTCTCTAGGGTTGTCATTAATAATTAGGCTTCTTTATGCTTTAATTGGCCTTATTTTGCATTCACAAGCCCATTTAATGCATCTTTTTGAGGATGATCCCAACACAAACCAATATCCAATCATAGTTCAGGTGTTTCAGGTTGAATGGCCTAGATTTAGTGATTTGGGATTCATTTTCCACCTTGGGAGAATGAGTCCCACCTAGGCTTTTGGGTCCCAAACCTGATTTCACACCTTTCTAAGAATTTTTTAAAATGGTCCCATAAATTATGCCCAATGGAACTCATTCGCCACCTTGGGCGAATGAGTCTTGTGTGACACAAAATTAAAATTAATTCAAATTCCTGGCAAGATTTTATCCTCCTAGGTCTGATGTCGGCTTGTAGTGTTGTAATTTCAGGAATTCTCGCATAATTGAGTATAAATACAAGGTTATTTTGCTCATTTTCACATTAAAAGCATTCAAGAGATCACCTAGCAAGTTGAATGAACATATTTGTAGCAAAGTTGGAGTTCACAAGAGCATTCAAGTGTTTACAAGAGCATTCAAGAGTCTTCAAGGGAAAATTATCAAGCATTTTAGAGCATTATTCAAGCATCAAGAATCATGTCAAATTCTCCATGCATCATGTTTGTTTTGGAGCTAACAATTGTGATGTAGGGTTTCATGATTCAAGCTAGCATTTCATTCAAGATCTCCCCTGTTCAAGCAAGATTCAAGATCTACATCCATTAGAGCCACCTCATACATGTTTGTAAAACTTCATTGCTAGGGTTTGGTGAGTTGCAACATCATATTTTGTTATTTCATCATTCTCCATTCCTATTTTATTTCATTTCAAGGTTTGATTACCAAAACAAGGTTTGACCAAGGGAAACCCCTATCCACTAACAAAACAACATTTTTCCCTCTCCTTAGTGTGTGATTTGTAGGTTTAGATTGAAGACACATTGAGAAGCAAGTTTGGAGAAAGTTATCAAAGTGTCTAAACCTTTCAAATTTGTCACCTGTGTTGGAGAACATTGCAGAACACCTACATGTTGCAAATTAGGGTTTCAAATCTAGAAATCAAGTGGGAAGTGCATAGTAGACCTTGAAGACCATATTTATACCTTGAAGTTTTAGAAAACCCTAATTGGATTGATTCACCACTTCTGGCGAATGAGTCCTAGTTTAGGTCAAAATTCAAATTTTTAGAGATTCAGATACCCATTTGCCAAATTCCTATTTTTGCACAGAAACCCAGATCTAGAACTGAATCGCCTAGCTTGGTGAAGAGTCCCAATTAGCATTAAATTCAAAATTTTTATCATTTTAGACTTCTTGTCAGTCATCTTCAGATTTTCAAGTGCACACATCCCATTATGTAGCTTTCTATTTTGTTTCAATTGCATTTTTAGGCCATTTAGTGAAGCTTTACATCAAACTAGGTTCAAACAATTCATCTTGCATTGTATTTGTATTTCCAAGCCCTATCTTGGTGGTGAACCCCTTATTAGTTTACATTCAGCCCCTGGGAAAACCCTATTGCAAGATCTCTTTCTCCTTTGCATTGAGATCTCTAGGGTTTGTTCTTGAATGAGAGAGAGTGAAGATTGTCATTCTAGGTCCTAAACCCTAGAAAAGCAACAATTTTTCACCTTTCATTAGTATTGGAATTTGATACATACAAATAAATGAAAAATCAATCAAGAGGATTATTATTAATATACATTCTTAAAATTCTGTCAAATTAGAGTTTACATATTAAATTTTTTTGTCATAATTTTCAATATATTTATTATAAGAAAGCATATTTTAAATTTATAGGGTTTACAATTTTAATTTTCATTATCAAGAAACTTGTGTTTGAGGTTACAATTCTTGCATAGATACAATTTCTCTTTATATCATAAAAAATATCTCTTCCAACAAAATTAATGTTAAATAGTAGGATTATTTTGCAATTTTTTAATAAGGCTTCATGGAAAAACTTCATTATGTCACTTTGCTTTGGCTTCTTCATCCCAATTTTCTTATAAAATTAAAATGGTACACAATAGCACTTCATCCTTCTCATCATTATTAGATAGTGCATCAATCATAATATTATCCTTCCCTTTCTTAAAGATGATCTCAAATTCATAACCCAACATCTTAGTGACCCATTTTTGTTGTTGTTAAGAAGATAGTTTCTACTCTATTAAATATTTTAAGCTATCATGATTTTTATTAAATTTGAAGTGTCTCCCACTAGATATTCCCTAGGTAAAATCAATAAGTTGGGTTCACAAAGAGGGGAAGTTTCGGCCAAGAAAAGTCGTTCAAAAGGAACGGGTAGCCAAGCTTAAATTCAAATGGGCACCCATTCTACTTCAGCTACCTGCTATAAATAGGTACTCGTTTAGAAATGGGTAATTGTTATGTAATGGGTACTCGTTTCAGAAAGGTATTTTTTTTATTAAAAAACCGACTGTCGGTTCATTCAAGTGGGAAAATCAGGAAATAGTACTCGTTTTAAAATGGGTACCCATTTCTATTTTAGAATGGGTGCATGTTCCTTAAAGATACAATCCTCAAGTCACTTTTTTCTTTGGGTTTTAGGCTCGAGAAAGGTTTGGCAGCCCGACCCTTATCCTTTGACCTGCAAGTGAAAAACTAAGGTAGATTCAAGAGAAATGTCCAACTTTGGCAATATAGTTGATGGATTTTTTTTAGAATTGATCTATGAAATTAAAACCCATTATACATCATGATGTCTAGTTTTCAAATTTATGTATTTTAATATTTGATTGTGTTTTCTATTTTTTAATTAATTTTAAGCAAATTAGTCCATAAACTTAAAATGCCAGGCATTTTTGTTTTTAATAACTTTTTATCTATTAACTTTTTTGCAAAAAGATTATATGACATCAATTCAAACAATTTTCTACACAAAGAAAATAATTCAAAAAAAATTTAGTTTAGACCTTCAATTATGTTGTTCATACACATTGGGTTTTAAAAACAACAATTAGGGCCAATAAAAAATTAATTAAAAAATATTTAGAAAGAAAATTAACAAAAAAATATCCTCATCAATATTTAGGTTGTTAAATACCTTTCCTCGAAAGAAAATAGAAAAATACTTTTATTTAGGTCAAAAAGTGTTGTATGTGCACGTGCATGGTATGGTAAAAAAAAAAAGACTTTTAAAAAGTGGTTTTTATACATTCCGATTAAAATTAAAATTGTATCTAGGTATTAGAATAAATTACATATTTGGAAACTAGATTCAAAATACTAAATTTCATATTATTGACTTTTTTTAAGATTCAATGTACAAAAGTGCTTCAAATTTTTCGTCCAAGTGTGACAAATTCTGAAAAAACACTTCCACTTTTTGAGCATTTTTAGGACCCAAATTCTTGCATTAGGCCCCCTCTAGTATTTCACTACATGAAGAATAGATAGCATTTTTTTTCTTTAATTGTTTTGAGTTGATTATTATCTTTCAATTAAGAACTTTAAAAAGCAAAGGCTTTACCCTCTTGCATGACAACTGCTCCTATGAAGCATCAAACTTTATAATAAAATCCTTGGTGAACACTGGAGCAATGGGAACTACAGTGATACACATTTTCCCCTTCATTCTCCCAAATGTTATATTAGCTAATTTATTCCATTTTGAATCATGCTTCTTAAATAGAGATGAGGGGTGTTGTTATGCAACCATAATTCTTCCCAAGTATTCTATAATATCCAATGATTCTTATGAAATTTCTCAAGTTCTTAATGGTTTTAGGAACATGCCACTCCACCATAACTGTGATTTCCTTATTATCAACCTTTTATCCTTCATGAAACACTATGTGCATCAAGTACGTGACCTCTTTGAGACTAAAAGCATGCTTAAGAGGTTTAGCATTAAGGTAATGTTGTTTTAGAACTTGGACTACATGATCTACACGGTGAAAATCATCTTATATATTTTATATAAATCAATATATTATCAAATAACACTATTTTTTTTATAAAATGGCTTAAAGATGGAATTCATCAAGCTTTGAAATCTAGATGAAGCATTAGTACGACCAAAAAAAATCAGCAAAAACTCATAATGGCCTTCATGAGTCATACTTGTTGTGTTGAGAATATCTTCTTCCTTAATTCTAATTTGGTGATAACCTTCTCTAAGATTAAGTTGTAAAAACTATAGCTCTAATTCATATATTAAATCATCAATGATTAGAATATGAAACTTATCTTTGATGGTTTTCTTGGTGAGCTCTCTATGGTTTGGACACATGCACCAAGTTTCATCCTTATTATGCATCATTTCTACAAGTAATGAGTAAGTACTCTAGCTATGGCTAATGATACTTTCCTTTAGCATTTCCCTAAAAATCTTCTCAATCTCAACTTTTATATATATAGGTACCTATAAGGCTTGATATTGGGTGATTGGTTGTGTGGCACTAACTAACTAGCATGATCTTAATATCTTTTAAAGAAAATCCTTTAGGAATATCTTTCAAAAATACTATGGAATTCTATAATTTCTTATAAAACTATTTTGGTAGGATCATTTGATTGATCAATTAAGAATGATATTAGTTGGGGCACAAATCCATTAGCTCCTTTGTTAATAATCTTTTTTATTTTATGGGAGCTTACCATTTGTGGGGTTTTTGCGCACAACCCTCTTATTTCAACCATCTTACCTCATGAGTGAAATCTCATGAATAACCACAATAAGTTCATCTCAAATGCTCTTAATGTATTGAGCCACTCTACTCCCAACAATATATCCATTAAACTTATGGGAATAAAAAAAATGGGCAATATTGTCAAATTTAATGCTATAGAATTTTTTTGAACAACTAATAGTACCCCCATTTATAATTTGGACCTAAAATTCTAAAGAACTATGTGTAACATAATTTAGATGAATCACTAACTTATTGTTAATAAATTTTTTAGAGCTTTCCAAATTTATCAATATTATTAATCTCTCTTTCTTTAGGAAACCCACCACTTTATGAGTTTGTGTGGCACTAATTGTAGTAAGTGTGTAATAATAAATGGTTGTTTGAGTATCTCCTAATTCACTGTCTAACTCATTATCACCCTCTAGTGTTGGTTCATCCTTCATCTCTTCTTCACTTGACCCTTTAACATAGGACATTTATTTTTTAGTATATTTATGTCATTGGCTATACTTGTTATCATAGTTAAAACATAACCCTTTTTTCTCCCTTCTCTTCAATTTGTTGTGGAGTTAGCCTGGTATGTTGAGGAAGTTATTTTGTAGGAGAAATTTTATCTCCTATGTTTACCAACCATTACATTCTATTGGCCATAAAATTTTCTTCTACTTATTTTTCTATTATTATTGTTGGGCAAGTGCATGGAAATGGTGTATAAAAAGTGGCCAAACAGTCAATTTTCTACATAACACACTCATGTTATGTTTAAAATAGCATAACACAATCACATTATGGCTTGATATATACCAAGCCATAATGCACTCGCCTTTTGTGCCTTATAAAATGTGAGCACATTTTATAAGGCACAAAATGTGAGTATTTTTTATAAGCCACAAAATGTGAGCATATTTTATGAGCAACAAAATGTGAGCATATTTTATGAGCAACAAAATGTGAGCACATTTTGTGGCTCATAAAATATGCGTGTGTTTTTTGGCTTATAAAATGTACCCACATCTTATAAATATATTCCACATAGCTTTATACTATTATTTTGTGTTCCTACATTACTATATAACTTTATTATAAATTCTTATCACATATGTATTATATTGATCCTATATTGGTAGAATCATGGCTTTTCTTGATTTTCATGCTAGGCTCTATTTTCATACTTGATTAGTTAGATCTAAATTACCTAGTCTATAAATTTCCCTATGCTCATTGAAACATCTGAAAAATATCTTTCTCACAATTGAATTCACTAGCAACCTCATTAGATTCTTCTCTACAAGTATTCCCTTCTAGAACTACCATCAAGATGAACACTTAGATTTATGAATTTATTAGTAGTGAAGGATGATTTCTAAGGTTGAGCCTTTTGGACATGGAAATTATATAATAGGAATTCAATTGAAGAAGAGACTGTGTATCTATTTAATATTGTCTTGGGTATCAAGCACCTCTTGATATAAATAAGATACATTTGCATGAGAATCATCATGAAAAGGAAGAAAAACTCTAGGGTACTCTTGGCTCTTAAAAGAACCAAGATAATACAAATTAGGAGTTAGGTTGAAGTAGTATTAAAAAAGAGATATAAAAAAGAGAGAGGGAGAGGAAGAGAAAGAGGGAGAGGGAGAGGAAGAGAAAGAGAGAGAGAGAGGGAGATTGAGAGAAAGAGAAAGGAATAGAGAGGGAGATAAAAGGAGATATAAAGGGATAGTGAGAGAGATAAATAGGGAGAGATGAAAATATAAAGAGTGAAAGGGAGATAAACATAAATAAATGATAAGAGAGATAGAAAAAGGTAGTACAGTGAGAGGGGAGGGTGAATGAGGGACACATAGAGATATAGATGGGTGAAGGCAGAAAAAGGGTGGCAGCAGATAGAGAGATAGACAAAAGAGAGGGAGGGAGACAAAGATATTGTTGTACATAGGTTGTCATTGATGTCAAAGATGAAAAATATTAGAGCAATATTTGACCTATCATTATATTCCCCTTGAATTATCATTTTGAGTTGTAGAGATTTGTAGAAATATATGTTATATTTTTTGTATTGTGGTGTGTGTCTAAAGTTGTCTCATCAATCATATCACTAAATCAAGAAACATATATATTAGTTTTATTGAGGAGTGACTTCCTTTTGGAAGTTGGTGTGATTTCTCTATGCTTGCAATATCATGCATGCATTTGTAATTTTGAAAAATGTACTCCTTTACATTTTCACACTATGTTTGGGTCCCTTAATAAATTGGACTTAATTAGGCCTCTAATTGGCCCAATTATGCATTTAAAAGCCTAATTAATCCTATTTTCTAAAAGTGAAACATGTATTAAACAATTGCAAGCATTAATTAAATTTCCTTGAAATTGGTGTGTCCTAGGCTTGGGGCCTAGGACCTATTTTCCCAAGGGCGAATGGGTCCCCCTTAAGTTTAGGACCCCAATTTTTAATGTTTTTGGAATCATTTTTATGAGTCAAATTCAATTTGCAATTGTCATCTTTTGAAATTTAATTGTCAAGAAATTAGAAAATCACCTATAAATACAAGGTTATTTTATCAATTCAACATTAGAAAAAAGAAGGCAACTTTCATATGAGAAAACATTATTTTCAAGAGCATTGAAGAGTAGATTTATCGAGCATCTACAATAGAAATCAAGATCAATATGATCATATCATTTGAAGTTATTTGCACTCATGTATTTTTTTGGAGCTAACATTGTGATGTAGGTTTCAAGTTTTCAAGCATCAAGATCAACATTGAATCAAGCCATTTCATGCAAGATCAAGACCTTGGAGAGATGTGTTATATTTTGCTAGAGTTTAAACAGATCAGAGCAATAAAAAAATTAACAATTATATGAAAATTAAATAACCCAAATATAACAATGAAGAATAATACAAAAGAGATCAACACAAAATTTTAACGTGTTCACCCAATATGGGCTACATCCACAAAAACTCAGCCATCCAATGATTTTATTATCTAGTGCAAAATAGATTACAATAGATCATGAATACCATACCACAACATACATCCCAACCACTTATAACAAGCTTTTTGGAAGCTTCTAGAATTAGGTTTTTACAAATTCATTTTTCATTTTT
>VDFB02105785.1:331389410-331538673 GCA_007258455.2 Sequoia sempervirens
ATAGTATAAAAATACCCTAGTTTTTTTTTAAATCCAACAAAAACCCTAGTTTTTAACAAAAATTAATAAAATTCTCTAATTTTTAATCCAAATCCATTGCAAACATTCAATTTTTATCAAAATCCATTGCAAACATTCAATTTTCATCAAAATCCATTGCAAACATACAATTTTCATCAAAATCCATGCTAAATTAAACTTTTTCATAAAAAATCTACCAAAAAACCCTATTTTGAAAAAAATCAACTAAAATTAAACAAATCTAATTGAAAATTTGATTAGAGCAAATAAAAAATCAAGAATTTTACCTGTTGGAGATGGATTTCAAATTGGATATCTGATTTGCACTTTCCACGCCGCGGTTGAGCTGAATGCGAATGTAAAAATGAGTTTTGGTCGCCCGAAATGCTATGTATATATATGTCAACAAAATCGGATATCCGATTTGGATCGGATATCCGATTCTTAAATCTAAGTTTTCCCTCTACCTCGGTAATCACCCGAGCCCCAAAAAGTCAACTCACCCTTTTCGCATTTTTGAGTCGTAGAAACACGTATTTTTTTCTCCATTGCCACTTTTTGGCATACCAAGATCCTGCACATGCCCCTCTATGCTTTGTGTCATCCCCAAAAGGAGAACACAAAAAAAAGTGAAAAAGACAATGCATGACAAATAGAAGAAGAGAGGTACAAATATCTAAGAAGTTTACAAAGAGAGAGAAACATCAAACACACGTTACAGGGGAGCATGATACATACATGAACGAAAAATCAAAATAAAAGAAACATGTAAAAGGGCTAGCAAGGCGAATGCAAGTCAACCATCTAACAAGTCATCCACCTCCCAATCATGTTCAGTGTAATGAGAGGGCAGTTGATTTTCAAAACGAAGAATTGCAAGTCCTGAACTAGGAGTCATACTAGGCTCTTCACTTGGTGGAGAGGATTTTTATTTTAAGCTCACTGTAGATGAAAATAAAGAATTTAGATCATTATGTACTTCTTGATCTATTTTTTCTATCGTCGCATCATTATCTATTGGCAACTCAATGGTAGACAACCAAGAGTGGGGGTGAATCAGTTGTCACCAAATCTCAAACTTATTCAACTTATTAACCTTATTCTTAGATCTGATCATTAATCATGAAAGCATAAATGAACAACACATCAGAATCACACATAACACCAAGATTTTTACGTGGAAACCCTATTAGGGGAAAAACCATGGTGGAGATCAGGGTTGTTAAAAGTATAAGAAATTATGAATGGGGAATGCACATGCATTTAGGCACATTTCCTAGAGCTCACTGCTCAAATACAAAATAGGCTTACTGCCCAAAGGAAGACACTATCTTACATAAAGGTTCTGATTAAATCCATTAGACTTTGAACTAAGAAAAGTAGCATTTGTTAATACCTGGTTACAGTTCTGATTAAGCACATGAACACTTCTTCACTCTTCTTCACTCTTCTTCTCTCTTTGCTCTGCCTTTGAATGATCAGAACTTTATTCACACACAAGACTCTTGCACTTCACACACACACACACACCTTTAAATGATAAAAAAATCACTCTTATATATCTGCAACAAGAAATTACATCACTATAAGTCGGCTCCAAAGAAATAATAAAATGAATATAAATAGTCGGCCCAAATCAATAAGGATTATTCATGTGAATCAACCAAGGTCAGCCACAACATAGCGAAGACTAAAAATAACATCCTTAAACATGACCCACTTTAATTAATTACTCCTTGAAGATCTACAACATGCTTCAAGACCTTGTTGGCTAAGAACATGAAAAACATGAACATGCAAGAGAAAATCTCGGATCATGAGCACAATGATCAATGTAGGCATGCAACACAGATAGAGCACAAACTAGAAACATCCACAAGCATCATGAAACATCAGAGAAGCATCCATAGCAATTGAACTTACTAGAATCACATGATCTTCATCCAAGAACACAAACTAAAGTAACATAAAAACTGTCAAAATATAAATCTTCATGCAAATCTCTGAAACTTGACGTGGATAAACTAGATATACTCAACAAGAAACCCTTTAGTCCACAACCTCTTAACATCAATGTACTAATCACACTGACAAAAAGAACTTCACTTCACCACTGACAACCTGTAGCACTTCTTATTATAATTTTCTCAATATCCTCAACATATACAACTTCTAATGCAACAATAATAATAGTGTTGACATCAATGACAAACACATATTAGCAACACAACACAACATCCAACATCATCATCATCATCAAGATTGATGACAATGGGAGGACGAAGGGTGATTTCCAAGGAAGGATGTATCAAAAGTTGTGGCTATTGGATTGGTTCATTTTATTGCAAAGGCTAGATTGGACTATCTTGTGGCAGGTTAGGAGAAGGAGGGTGATCATCTATTACTTATGTCAAAGGTAGAGGTTTTATTTATTTATCTTCTTCTATGTGTGATTGATGAGCAAGGATACGACGATGACACCTACATTCCCTAGAACCACAGTTTTTTTTAATACTGTTTTGAAGTTGTTGAGATGTAAGAGTGGATTGAGTCATCATAGGTTCTTCTGCTTCTAAAGAGGGAAGAACAAAACAAGCCAAAGAGGATAGTTTAATCACTTTCTCTTTGGCTTTATATACTTGTGTAATGCAAGGATGCATGAAAAGAGTTGTTTATTTTTCCCTTGGTCATTTAAAAAATGGCGGGGAAGTGTCTAAGGGTGGTTGTTCAGGAGGTTGTATGGTTTGTTTGATGTTGGACTCAAGTTGAAGCATGGTTTCATCTATGATAGGAGGTGCAGAAGTGGTTGGGGAAATGTTATGAAGAGACAATTCGACTATGCATTTGGCTTTGAACTTTTGATAGGTTATGAAAAGGAAGTCCTTTCAAGGGGTGATGGGTTCCATAGGTTCGGGACAATAGGATTCTAAGGAAATGTTACCTTTAGAGGATAAGGGATTAAAGCCACTATGGTGTATGGTAAATATTTCATTGCCATGTGGAAACTTCAAACACTTGTGAACCACTTATGGGACTGATTTCATTGAACGAAGCCAAGGGTGGCCTAGCTGCAAATGAAATTGGTCGGATTGTGGAATAATTGAAAATGTTACATCCAAAGTTTTAGGTCATATCTATAAGGGGAGTACGATTGATCCAATCGTAGGGCATGCAAAACAAGTATGTGTTTTAATCCATGCAGTTGGTTTATTATAGTCATCTTGATAGAGCTCATGTAATACTATAAACTCCTCTGTGATCACATTCTCACCACAAGCAGGATCTATTAATATCCCATTAGGTGGCTTATCATAGATTCTTCCAGCTATTGTACCCATGAGTTTATCCATAGGACTAACTTGGGTAACAGTTGGAGTTATATCAAGTTGTTCACTATTTGTATCAACATTCATTACATCAGTATTTGAAGGTTCACTAGCCTTGACAAAGGAAATATTGTGTTTAGGCACAGGGGTTGGTGAAAATTTGTAAATTCTGGTTAGGGGGTTCAATGGACTTATTGCCTTGATCATTAACACCCGCAATGGATAAATGGCCTGAGTCAATGAGGTCTTGAACTAGATGTTTTAGACACTTGTAGTGTTCTGTATCATGTCCATTTTGGCGATGAAAATGACAATAAGCATTAGGTTTTAAGGCGGATGGTAATGGCTAGTTGGGATCAAGTGGTTTAAGGGGTGGCAAAGTGAGCATGCGTTGTTTAAGTAATTGGTTCATTGTGTTATGGAGGGTATTAGGTAGGGGAGTAAATTGTCTCTTTAGGTCCCCATAGGTATAAGACACTATTGCTTTAACAACTGCCACTTGATTTAGAGCTAATTGATTTGGTTGTGGTTGTGTTTGAGGAGGCAGATTGAATTATAAAAGGACTCTATTTGGTTTGTGAAAGTTTTGATTGTTATTTTGGTTTTGATTGTTGTGTTTAGGTTTTTCAGCACGGTTAGAAGTGGATTTTGAATCACGACTTGAAACTGAGTTATGATATTCACACAAGGTTGTACATAAATGCATAAATGAAGAGAATTTCATCATAGTTAGTTTATCCTACAGATTTGTGTGCAATTTTTGGATAAACATCTTTTGCAAATGTGCATCAAGAATCTCCACATGAATTTGAGCATACAAGGATTGTTATCATGAGATAAAATTAGTTACTTTTTTGTCTGTGTTTTGTTTACATCTCATGAGGTCAACCATTGTCTTTTTAGGGGTCATGTGAACTTGAAAGTGACTTATGAAATCCACCAATTCATTGAAGGATTAGATGGAATAATTAGGCAAGTTGGAAAACCATTCTAATGCAGTATCTTTCAAGGTCCTTGGAATTTTTTTGGCTAACAGCTTATCATTGGGGAAAAAACCACTACACAAGGTTGTATGAGCATTAACATGGTTGATAGGATCTCCTTTACCTCTGTATTTCTCAAACCAAGGAATTTCTATCCCTTATGGCATCGAGGTATGTGCGATTTCTAAGGATAAGGGGCTGCTATGGACATGATATGTGGGTGGAGTGGTTTGACCTTGGCTAATGGTGGAAATTTGGTGTTGCATGGAAGAAATGGTGTTAAGGAGTTGTGTAAGAACAGGGTCAAGGTAAGTGGTTTCAGGTGGAAGGGAAAATGGTGGAGTGTATGTGATGTTAGGGGAAGTGAAAGGAAGACTAAGGGGGGTGAAGGTAGTGGAGAGGACTTGCAATGCCACAAGAGAACTAGGAATGCTAGTTGGAATCGAGAAAGAAGTAGCTACATAATTAACCTGATGTATAGTTGTGGTGACTTGCGAATTGGTGTAAGTTGGTATGGATGTTATGGCTGAAGGGGGAGGAACATGAGGTCCTCCTTGGCTTACATGAATGATTACAGATTGGGTATTAGAAGAGGCATGTTTATTGTAAATATCAACAATTTTCTTCATAACTTGCAAGACATCATCACTTTCAATCAAATGATGAAGGTTTTCAATTGCAGGTATGGCGGTGGTGGAAATGTTTTCAAGTGACAAGTCTTGTTGTAAATATGCAAAATCCTCATGAATATTAATGACCTTTTCTTGTGGGAGGGAGTTGTTTTGGGTGTCAACATTCATTGGATGGAAAGGTGAAGGCATAGAAGTGGTATTTTCAATTCCTAATGCACCATTGTCCATAGTAGGAGTAGGAGTTGGGTATGTGCAAGATCATCATGGAAAAAAAGGCCCTTAAGTGCCAAAAAATTCAGAAAAATTAGAGTTAGGCAACTTGACATAAAAATTTGAATAAGTTATCTATATTATTTCAAAAATATGTAAGAATAGAATCTGTAGCAAATTGAATGAAGTTTCTAAACTACTAGGTTTTTTTTTTTTTTTTTTAAATCTATTTAGTGAAAATTTGAAATTTCAATATAGTGGTACTTAAATTTCAGGGAAAAAATAAGAAGTAGGTGTCTATATGACCACCCTAACCACAATAAAATGATAATTATTTTTTATAAGATTTTAGATATAAGTAAAGGAATCATGCCCCGATGCGATGCACATTTTTTTGTAATTTTTTTCCAAGTAAATAATTAATTATGAATTTTTTATTACAAATTTTTAAAAAATACAAAAACTCGTATGTTTGACCACCTTGATTTGGTCAAAAATTCATGAAATTCAATTTTTATTTTTTAATCCTATAGTTTGTGAAGCATAGAATGTGACACATATTTTGGATTCAAAAAATGTGATACCGTTTGAAAGTTATAGATGTTTTTCAATCAACCTATCAATTAGGACTTTAGTCATAATTTGAATAGAAAATGAATAATAATTACTTATTAATTTCAAAGGAAAACATAATTTATATTGGTGGAAAGCTTAAAATATCCTTTAAAAACCCTTTTTGTTACATCAATTTTGGGTAAAAAAATAGTCATCAGCCACATAACCATCATATTGCCACTTTTTGGCCCATCATGATCCTGCACATACCCATCTCTTGAGATCCGAAGGTCCAGAATGAAAGTGCTATCACGTTATGCCATGAGTCTAGAACTATGTCTCACTAAAGTATTATTAGTGGGGCACCAAACACTCATACAAGTACCACAAAAGATAGGGTGAATGCAAATGCAAAGTAATCTAGGAGTTCTAAATGCAAATAATAGAAATTATGCTAATTATAACCAATAAGTAACTACAAAAAATAGAAATGCACAAAAAATGCCAGAAAAAAAATCCAGAAATGTTGTTTAAAAAGTGCAGAGGGACTAATTCACCTAGGGTGGCGAATGAGTCCGAGTATGATATTTTTTTGTGTTTTTCAGAAATTTTAAAATGAATCTTATGCTCTACTGAATGCACTTAAGGATACAAAATGCAAATTTTTAGTTTTTTCAATGATATGCAATGCAAAAATGAAACCTAAATGAAGTTTTCACTAATGAAATATGAGAATTCCTAGAATGCAAGAACAAAAAAAATCCTATTGAATGTTGATACAAATGTAATCTAGGATGCAATATGTGAATGAAATCAGAAATGAAAAGTGTTTAAAATGCAGGTTCACCAAACTGAACTGTTAATTTTTGGCTCCAATGTACTCTCTAACTCTTCTAGGGTTTGTCACCTAGAAGGAGAGAGCTTAGGCCAAAAAATGCTAAGGGTCATTCAAATTGTGTTATGCATGATGTTGTTTAAGCTAAATGAAGTAAACTAAATGCAATTAAGTGATTTATATGAATGATGATTAATGCAAAATTAAGATCTAAACTATGCTGGAAAACACATTGTAATATGCAAAAAATGAACTAAAAGATGAAATAATGAAAAACATAAAGAAATGGGATGAAATAGAGTGCACTTGGGAAAGATGTGATGAATTCAGAATGTTGTTAATGTTGTCTAAAGTTACTGAAAATCCACAATGGGACTCATTCACCTAGGGTGGTGAATTAGTCCTACTATTGGTGAAAAAGTGTCGAAAGTAGGTTTCTGACTATTGAGATCTAAAATTTGACAAAATTCATATTTTTAGTCTTAAGGTGGGATCATTCACCACTGGTGGCGAATCATTCCTCTCCCAAGATTTTGAGAAACCAGGAGACAACTCTGCAACACCAAATCTGGAAAAGTCTACTTGTTGGGTTGCCAAAGTCAATTATGTAGGAAATGAACAAAAAACCTTCTTCAAGCTTGAAATATGATTGATTTGACTTGAAGCACCTAGTTGACTTGTTGAACAATCTTCAATCACCTAAAGGCTTCTAAAATCTGCACACAAAGGTTTGCAAACACACATGCAAGAGGGGAAAAATGGTTGAGGGTTAGCAAATAAAGGTTTTCCTTGGTCAAACCCCACTTTGGTAATCAAACCCTTAATGAAATAATGAAATACAAGAGAATGATAAAGTAACATGTAAATGCTATCAACTTACCAAACCCTTGATGATGCAAATTTGTAGTATCAATGGATGCTCCAAAATAATTGAATAGTCCTTGATAAGATGTTGTAAGATGTTGTAAGATGCTTAAATGCTTGAATGAATGAGGTGTAAAATGAGATGAAAATCACTTATTTATACAATCTTGTGCCTTAGTAACCCATTCATACCTCATCAGAGGTCGAAATTAAGTGTTTTTGAATAAAAACCCAAAAGAAAATTTAAAATATTTTGAATTTGGAGCCAAGGGGGACTCATTTTCCACCCATGGCAAATGAGTCCCACCTAGGACTTGATAATGGGTTTCAAGAATTATCTTGTATTTAATGTTGTTTGTAAAGCTTATATTCAAAAATACACTTAATTAAAGCATATAAGGGCATAAAATGGTCAAATAAAGCATAAGAAAGGGATAACTAATGAATTTATGCCTAGAAAAGCATGAAATATTGCTACAAGACTTTACAACACTTCAAAATAAGACTTGATTAGTGATGAAAAGGTGATTTTTAAGTAAATTTTAATGAATAGAGTCTAGAAGAGTGTATAAATGTCTTACAACAGTTTACAACACCTTTACAAGATGTCATTATTTGAATTTTAGTACCTAAATATGCATGTTCAAGCCATGTTACATCATAAAATCAAAGAAAAATAGATCAAACACCACGAAACAAGACCTAAAAGGCCATGAAAATGACAAGGGGTCATTTTTCTACGACACATCATTATGAAAAAAGAGAGGATAGTACAGTCCATAAAAGTTAAAGTTAAGACAAAGGCATGAGAGGTATTTCAATCAAAACCTCAACACATTTTAGTTTAGATAAGAGAAAAGAAACATGGAAAATAATCTTAAAAAGGTAAAAGATAGGGTAAACCCACAAAAGTGGTTTATAATTTGGGTGAGACAGGAAAAGTGGTAAAAAATGACCCCATACAAAAAAAAATGTTTTTGGGGTTCGAATGAACCCTTTAGTTTGAGCGAACCAAAAAATAGTTCGAATGAACCCTAGTTCGTGTGAAAAAGTTAAATGTAAGGTGGACCCCATCCCACCAAAAATAAAAAGAAAACCTCTTTTTGAAAGGGGGTTCGAATGAACCTTGGTTCGCTTGAACCCCCCCTAGTTCAAGCGAACCCCCCTTTTCCCACCTCCCTGCTCTTCAGAACTAAAAAAACCAGAAAAAATTCCCTTCGAAGCTCAGGTTGAGGATGAAGATGGAGGAGACTTCATGAACCCAACTGGAATTAGGTAGTCCTCAGAACGAGCTATCTAACAACTAAAATTTTAATATGTTTTGGTTTTATTATCTATTTGTTTTTTTAGTTTTATTAAACATAGGTTTTTCACCAAAAATGAAGCTCTTTGTTCTGCACATGTGGAAAAATAAAAGATTATCAATATTTTTTTTGAAAAATATGAGTGCACCAGATATTGAAGTCCTTGATCCAAAAAACAAAAAAAAAAAAGAATTTTGGTACATACAAAAAAAGTTACGTGTTATAGGGCCCGCCTATGTCTGAATTGTAATTGGTTTGACTTTGAAACATGATTAAGGAAAAAATATTCAATAAAATACTATCTAACCAAGTGGAAGCACTGGATATCAGAGTTACAAATCTAAATTCGAAAGAATTAGAATTTTATCCTTCATGAAAAAAATGTTATGCGTTATATGAGCGTCACTCCTTAAAAATGTTATTTTTTGAAAAAACTAGTTTTCAGGGGAGATGGAAAAAGAGATGCAATCTAATTCCAAATTTTTTTAAAAAAATATATCTAATATCTATAGAAAAAATGTCATGAAGCTCTACTTTGCATCATCTTCAAATTCCTCACAATTTAGCAGCTATAGGTGCCCGAAAGCGAATGTTTAGTTATAAAAAGTTATTTCAGTGTCTAGTTTGGCCAATAATTGTAAACCACTACTGTGAGATCACTCGACAGTATTCATGACACAAGAGTAGACCCATACAATGATAGTACAATCCTATATGACATAGTAGAAATTTTAAGAGTTTATAAGCAGGCTATGAGAGATCATGTAAAAGTGTTACCATGTCATCATGAATTTCATCAAATTTGGTTTGAAAAATAGCTAGGAAAGGTTCATAGAGTTTATTCATTTTGTAAGGGAATTTTTTGTGACACCCTCAAAACTCACACATGAAGCTCATACAGGTGCCATTGGCCTTTATATGATATAGGTTTAATGAAATATCTAGTAAAATTCTACTAAGTATGAATAGTCAACAAGAAAACCATTATGAAGGGATAGTAGTAGAAGGTAGTAAGAAAACTGAAAAGTATGTCATCATAGTATCAATGAAGGAAAATTTACTCTAAAGAAAGATGACAGGGAGAGTGGTCTTCAGGCATAAAGGATAATAGTGAACAAATGAAAGGAAAGTTAGAATTTATTAAGTGTTGAGAAAAAGACATGGAGTTTATTGATAGTCAAAGGTTTGAAAAGTGAAAGGAAATTAAAAGATAATTTGCAATAGTGTAAAGGTAACAAACAATCCCTTTAATAAATTATGAGTTCTTGGAAGTAAATCTTTTTAAGTAATCCTAATGAGAAACTCTTTGTAATAACTAGAGATGGTAATGTTATATTTGCTATGATGATTAGTGCATTGTGTTATATCTTTCATGTTATCCTAATGAAAATAAGGATAAAAATGCTCAGGAAACTAGTGGTAGGATGTATGAAGAGTGTGGAAAAATAATGGGAAAGATAAAGAGAGGGTATGAGGAGCATGAATAAGCATGGCAATTAATGAAATAATGATATGGATAGTCAGTTCAACATGACAGTGCCAATAAGATGGCATTCTCAAGAGACATATCAATTCTTGATAGTTTGAATAAAACATGACAAAAAAAATGTATAGAAAAACAAGATAACCATTATGAAAGGATCCATTCCTATGATTAAAAGGCTCATAGAAAAAGACAAACAAATTGGTGAACATACAAGTGACTAAGTTGTCAATGCTTACAAAATGACGAGCTTCAATAAAGGTCATAAAGGAAACTTGAATATCCATTGAAATGATCAAAGGGCCCTATCCTTATACCTAAAGGCGCCTTTTTTTAATTCACATTCACTATAAAATCCATCCTATCATGATGAAAATGGTAGTTTTAAGGTCATCAAGACAAATTGTAACATGTGGAAAAAAAATTAGTTGAAGGAGTCAAACAACTCATTCCTCTATAACTTGCTAGAGAATTTGTTGTGTTTTCAACTTGGAGTCAAAATAGGAAGTTAGTTTTCTAGCACCAAGTGGAGTTTGGTCAAGCAAGAAAAGGTCTTTTGGTCTTTAAGTTTGTCCTAGATTCTCTCCCATGTGGGGATAGATAAAGGGGTGCCTAAGATAGGTTGGAAAGGATTTCTAGCTATTTTAGGCTATGTATTGTAACCTTTGAAGGTTCTTTCTAGCAAGAATAAGCATTGTAACTCACTTTCATACTTGTATATAGTTTGTGAGCATATTTTGATCAATAAAGATAAGTTGTTTTACCTTCTTAGAGCTATTTTATTGTTCAAATATTTCCATAGACATTATTGATGATCTTTTGGGTCATAGGTTGTCATGTGTCTTGTGCAAGATTGAGGGAGCTTGTAGTGCATTTGATGGACTTAAAAAATCCTATGCCAACCATAGGTAAATTCAAAATTACTTCCAAGATGTGCTAGGTAGTTGGGTCTTGAGGTTCACCTCAATAAAAAAATGATTTAAATGAAATCATTTGATGGAAATTCCCCCAATAATTCGGTACAAATAAGTGAGAAAATATAATTACTATCAAAGGTTTCTTCTTTTCAATTTAAGCTTGATATGTAATTCAAGTCAAAATTGAAGATGTTTGAAAGCATGGAACAAGGAATTATGCCAAAAATTATGGATAATTTAAGAGTAATAAAATCCTTGGATCTATGGAAAGCAGAGTTTGCAAGAATAATCCCTCATTGTCATCCTATATTTACAAGGATGGAAAACTAGAATTAGCTCTCCTAAATAATTTAATTAACGACTTGTTTACATTGGAGACAGACTAGACATTTTTGTAAAGGAAACAACAACAATCCTAGATGCAAGATATAATGCTCATAAAAATAAAATGCAAAAACTCTTGGAATTTTTGTGGCCTTCAAAAGAAGAGTATAGTTCATGGGTCACGAAGAAATATATTGAATAAGTATCTCTAATACTATTCTTATCTTTTTGCAAGGGTGAAGCCTATTTTGTCCTACATGGCCTAGTCATCTTCTTCCTCAAGTGTTTTTGAAGTTATAAAAGGTGATGGAAAAATGCAACAAAGTACTTGTACTTCCACCTTTCCTCTTTCATCATTTTGGAATCAACAAGAATATCCTTCAATGACATATGCAATTATTTTTTCTTTTAGTAAGGGGATCTATTTCTCCTCATGGAGCAGTTGTAACTTATTTTTTCTTATCCTTAAAGGACAAGATTGTCAAATTAAAATGTGACATCTATCCATGGCCTAAAGCTTGTTTTCTCCCTTGTTTCTATAAAAGGGAATTCATATCCATTTTATCATAATCTTGGAGAATTTTGTGAGCAGAGCCCTTGTATTTAGTCTGTATATGTCCAAGCTAGGTCTTAATAAAGAAAGGATATCAATGCAATTATTAATTTTATATTATAGTACTAGCTCAAGAATATTAAATACAATGACAATTTTGCAGTCAATTGTCTCCTAATTGTATATATCTTTAACACTTATGAATATAAATTGATCAAGGATCATTTTCTATTCATCTTTATAGTTTTTTTGTGACTGAATGTTTCTTTCATAGATTTCTCAAGCAAGGAGTGAATTAATTTGCTTTGTGAGAAATGTTGAATGTTTTAGTTACATACAAGGATTGTTAAGTAGAGTTGATTACAAAGTTTTGAAGGAGTGATAGTTTAAGGGATTGCCACTAAGCTTTAACAGAATTAGAATAAATACTATTGTATGAGTTTTTAATTGCATCTCCCTTGACTTCATTGCCTAGGTTTAAGACAACAGTCTTAGCAAATTTTTTGGTTATGTTTTACATGGTCATCAAATCTTAAAACCAAATTTCTATTGTAGTTTTTAATTATCATATAATGTTATTTTCCTTCTCTAAGACATGTAATTGCATTGAAGCTCCAAGAATTTAGCTCTTTCTATTGTTTACCTTTGAATATTAGTCATAAAGAAGAGAGTGCATCTGTTTGAGAGCAGTATACTTCATAAATTATGTATAATCTTAGTTGATATTGAATAGGATCACTCTCCTAGGTTCTGCAAAGCCTGAAGTGCAGAGAGGAAAACTATTAAACTATTCTTTTGTTTGTTGGCCAACCCCTTGGAAAATTGAGCATAAGAATTGACTATTCATTTAGATTATTTTAGGAATCAGTTGGAGCTTAAAGCACAAAAACAAACCAATAGATTTAAGAAAATGAATTATAGCATTTTATCTAGTTTCTAACTACTAAGTTTTTTATTTACTATTAAAAATTAATAGTCAAACAATTAAATTCAAAGAATAAATTCCTTTTTCATTAAATATAATAGTGTTGAGCTTGCTCCCCATCTTAGATTCATTAATTATTTTTCCAAAAAACTATGTTTAAGATCATTGTTGTTGGTGACATTTTTCTATTATTTGTAATAAATATTATTTTTTATTAATTGTCAAAGTGGACATCTCATGAAAAATAAATGATTGAGCATGTTTCCTATAACTACCATAAATATAATCAAAATTTTATTTTTCCAATATGTATATAATAAAATATAGAAAGGGAGCATTTTTTTTCAAATTTGAATGAACAAATGAAGAAAATGCTAAATCTCATGGCATACAAAAATAATAATATAAGAAAATAAAGATTAAAATGCTAGTTTATTTAGATTATAGAAAATGATTAGAAAGATAATAATTAGTTCAATATTGTAGTAGTATTTTTGTTGAATCTCTTAATGAAATATGTAATGCTAATCATTCCACAAAATAATATTTTTAAGTTATTTTGACCTCTTTTTGGCCCATCTCCATGCACATACCCTAAAGAAAAACCCTAGGTTGTATATGAATTGAGGATTCACCAAAACATATGTAAAAAAAATTCTTTTTATTGATTATCATACTACTAATCTAATCTAATAATCAAGAGCAATAAATGAAATCAAAACTAAATCATAAATAATAATAAGGTTTGATAAATATAAAAGGGATAAAATATGCATAGCTCTCTCAATTTGATGTGTTGATATGTAATGGTTCATTGTGCTTGCATAATCAATAATAAAAAATACTAGAATACAACTTTGGGTTTGATATCCAACACCTATGATGAATCTCTATCTTCTTTTGAACAAATGACCCAAGACATTATAATTGTATGGTCTTAATCATTCAATGTGAGGTAATAGTGTGCAAGTTGATAGTATAATACAAAATTTTTGGGAAAGTTGACTTTAGGAGTGGGAGATTTTGCCTTTGAATTTGGTGATATTAATTGCATTAAAACTCAATCAAAGGAAAAGGTTACATATGTGGACTAGTCTAGGCTAACAAAATGCCCTCAAACTGACCTTGATTAAAGTAATGGATAAATATTTTTTGATGATATATGTAATATTAGAATTGTTTTGAAGCACTATAACCATGTCCTTACAACAATAATCAAAATCATAAAATACAAAGATAAAAAGGTGTAAAAATATACACTAGAGTAATGGAAGGAATAAATAGAATTCCCTTGAAAACAATATTCATTGTTAAAAATTAAAATCATATAGAATCATTTCTATGTAAGAGAAACAAGTGCCACATAGTGGCTAGTACTTGCCTTTATAGTATTTTAGATTTAATAAAAATAAATGTAATTTTTATTAATGTAAATAACATTAAATGTTAGTTTTGTTAATTATAGTATTAACATAATTATTTAAAAATGTTACATTAATGTTAATTTTTATGAAAATTACAAAAATAATATATTAATCATTATAATGTAAATTGTAGGTTACATTATTAATAATTATTAATCATATCTCAATTAAGTTATATAAAAATAATTATATATTAAAATTTTAAATATTAGAAAGATATTATAAATATCAAACAAAATAAAAATAAAATCAAATGACAGTATAATATAATTAGAAGAAAAAAATAATAATTGTTATATAAATATACAATTTATCTAATAATTATGTTACATATTAATATGTAATATAATATAAATTTATTATTGTGAGTGTGAAATTGTGGGGGTTAGTAAATCAATAATAAAACAAACAAACATCAATGAGACATATTACATTAAAAATTTGAATCATAAAACTAGTCTAATTGCAGCAAAACAAATCTCTAAAAGTGTTCCATTGTTCTCAATTCTCAAGGATCCTTTAAATCATTAGTGCTCTCAGATTTGGATATGCACTATGACTGGTTTGGATGACAACCTAAGAAACAAGATGTTGTAAATGCAAGAATCTAAGTTCCTAAATGATATTGCATGATGTAAATGATAATGGTGATATTTGACAATGGATAATGATGCTAGATTATATGATGCAAATGTTGTATTTAAACTAAGATAATAACTAAAATGTAACTATAAACTAAAACATGATTCTAATCTAACATGATATTACAATACTCAAATGATAAATGCTAAATAATCTAAACTAAAACTCTAAATGCTCCAAATGCTCCAATGTTATTCCTGTATAATAAGTTTGCTCAAAGATGTCATGTCAAATGTTGTAGTAAGGGGTTGTATTTATAGGATTTCCAAAGCATCTTGTGATGTGGCAACAATCAATGGTCAAAGATTCAAACATGAGAGATGAACAGTGGAGATGGAAGAATCATGGAGGATGTTCCCTTGACCAAAGACAACATGCCAAATATATGAGAGAATAAAGTGTGTGAGAAAGCCATGTGTCAAAAGTTTGTTATGTAATTTAAATATTAGTCATATTTAAATACACGTGACATTTGATGATGTGGCCAAAAGGTGTTATAGACATGTGACTAAATTTGAATTTGAAATTATTCAGACTTAGTGAGAAGATATTTAATTAAATAAAAACAAACTATAGACATTTGTTTATTTAATTAAATTTAGAAGAATGTAGTTGAAGATGAAGAATTTAGAAAAGTGTGAACTGTATAAATAAATTGAGAATTTATTTATAAGTAGATGAATTAAAGTTCATTAATTAAATAGCTAGTATGTAATTAATTAATTTCCTTGACTAATTTTAGGTGTATATATTTTTCCCCTCTTTGAACTAATGTGTTTACACGTTGCTTCAAAGAAAATTTTATTGTTGATATCTGCAATATTTTTTTTCGATGCCCGAGACCCTAATTTTCAAGTGATGACGAATATATGCCCCCTTGGGGGATAAATCGGTGAATTTTTGGATTTTTAGGAATTTTTGATTTTTTTTTGAAAATTTTGATTATTTTTCGATGAGTTGATGATGATTTCAAAATTTTATGGTTTAGAAATGATTTATCTCCCAAAAAATGATGTAGAAGTCACTAGGTGATGAAGTGATGAATTAAAGCCCCTTTGAAAATAAAATAAATCAATGCCACAAAAATCCATCTTAATTAACCTTAAAAAGGTTAAAAAGGTGATTTAAAACTTCATTTGTGCATTTGCATTTTAGAGATTGGAGGGTGATTGAGCAATCTAGCAATTTCGAGCAAAATGGTGATCTCTTACCATACACACTGATTCAAGCATGTGCAACGAAACAACCGCCCGACAACATATAGACCTCTGGTATGTATCTCAAAAAAACCTCCTCGTAATTTGTGTAATTCATTTTTCTGCACCATTTTCCACTTTCAAATTCAATTTTCATTGTTTTAGCACATACAAGCACCACAATAGCACATAGGATGTCTATTGTAGCACATTGGAACTTTTAGCACATAGGGTTAGGGCTTTAGCACATAGGGTTAATACTTTAGTGCATAGGTTCATGTAGTGCATCGGTTGCCTGAAGTAGTGCATTGAAGAATTGTTGTAGCGCATACGTGATTTAGCGCTTAGGTGAATTGATTTAGCACATCGATGAGATGATATAGTGCATAGGATGATTTGACGCATAGAAATTTTGTTATAGTGCATTGAAATAATTTTGCAGCGCATTTATGGTTTTGTTGCATTGAAGCCTTGTTTTAGTGCATTGAATCACTATTCTAGCACACTGGCAAAATTTAGACTAGATTGAAGATTTTTTTTATTAGACTCCTTGATTTTGATAATGTTTGATCATGTCAGCCTTTGATTTGATGATGATTGATGATGTTGATAGATTAGATGTCCATTGATCTCATGATAGGTGACATTCAATGATAGGATGATGATAATTGAACTCATGATAAGCGAGAACCAATGATAGTTTGATTGATTGATTGACCTCATGATACGAAAGGATTAATGATAGGTTGATTGATTGATTGACGTCAGGATAGGCGAGATCGAATTGATTGATAAACCTCATGATAGACAAGGTTGAATGATAGATAAACCTCATGATATGTGAGGTTGATTGATACATTGATTCTCACGAGATTTGATCAAACTCTCACTAGAGCTGATTAGATTGATAGGATGATTGATTTTGATTTATTGATAGGTTGATTGATGTTGATTGATTGATTGGCCGATTTACAATTTTGTGATTATAGGAGCCTTTGACAAGTTTGTAGATTCAAGAGAGCTTCCCCAGGACATGGAAGTTGATTCCCCACCTGACACAGCTTGAGGTAGCTATTATCGCACGATGTGGATTGTCCTCTCTGATATATATGCCCCAGATTAGGATCAAGATGGGTTTGTTGACAACTTTAGCAGAGAGGTGGCATAGCAACCATAACACCTTTAATTTTCCCACTTGCGAGATCATAGTGATGCTAGAGGACGTATATCGGATTCGACAGATTCCTATTGTTAGGGAGTTGTTCTTATATGATTTGACTGAGCAAGGAAGGACTGATGCACTAAGGAGAGTATTCAAGGATGACCAGATATGTGGTTATGAGATTTTATGGAGAGAAATGGTTGATGCCTATGCCACATTGTCATCTATACTTGTTTGATTCATTGGAGGGTTCCTTTTGTTGAAGTGAAAATTACACTGAGAGGGGGGGGTGAATCAGTGTCAAAACAGTTTTAAATAATTTTTTCATAAAAATAAACCATACCTCAGATATTATCTCAATATTAAAATGATTAAAGCATTCATAGTTTGAATGTAATCATTCAGAATCAAAATTGAGAAAAGTAGTAACCAATCAATGAACAAAGCAGTAAACAACTCAGTAAAGTACTGAGATCACAGAAGTACAAAGAGACACAAGATTTTACAGAGTGGAAAACCCTCCTGGGGTATAAAAACCATTCCCAAAATTCCTTCCAGGCTTAATCTTTTAATCAACTGTTCACAATGCCTTATAGGCTGATTTTTGAGCACCCACTCAAGGAGCACTAACCCCTCAAATTATATTTCTAAACAATAATAATATCTCAGAGGATCTCTCTGTTTTTAGTCAAGCTCATAACTCTCAGTTTTCTCATCTACCTAATACCCTAAGAATTCAAAAAATGAATCCTTAAAATATTACATAGAGAAGAATACTACATTATCTTTGCATCTTTATTTTTTAGATTTTTATTATAGAGTTTTTCAACACATTTTTTGATACAGCCAAAGGACAGTGTTCTAGAATTACAACCAGAGTTCTCACAGTCTTTACAACATTGGTTTTTATACAATATTTTCAGTATGTCTATCAAAAGAAAGTTTTTAGAGATGTGTTTATCAGAAGAAACTGAAACTCTCTTGCCATTTTAAGAATATGTGTCAGAAAAGTAAATGTATACAAGTGTAACGCCTTGAACAATAGGCTATAAATAAGCTTTGACTGGTTTATCAATGTTTTGATAAGAATAAGTCACAAAGCTTCTTCAAATCTGCACTTACTATTACAAAACCCTACACAAATACAATAATCTTCAATAGAAACAAATTTTTGGAATACCCAAATGTTGAAAGCATTAAATTCTGTGTTGAAGAAGAGATTTCAAATTTGCATCTGATACATTTTCATCAAAACCACGACTATCCAAAACTAACAAATCATAAACTCTCAAAGCTCAAAGAATATTCTACCTTGTAACAATTCCATTTCAAATAATGAACACAATAATCATTGATATGAGTGATTCAAAATGTCTTTTGCAAAAATTTGATCATGCAAAGAAAAACGTCTCCAACCATAAAGAGATTTCCAAAAAAAATAATGCCCAAGGACTGCCATTTGCTAAATAAAAACACCAAATAAAGATTCATGTTTGTGCAACATTCAAATAAATTCTAGAGATTCGATGCCAACAATCGACTTCCATTGAATAATGATGATCAATATGCAGGTCGAGCTCTCATTTACACTAAGTACATAGTCCAAACAACTTTCAAAGACTTAACATCTCAGGAAACAACCATGTGTAAGCTACAATAGAGAGGCAGATAATAATGGTGGTGGATAGGGTTCCATACCCAACCAAGTGAATAAACTCAAAAAGTTTTCCCTAATCATTATTTACTTTCAAACGAATCATTATTTTGAAAAGAAGAGAGATTTGAGGTCCACTCTAAGTCAAAATAACATAATAATAATCAAAATAAATATGATTAAATCATTGTCCAAAGGAGGCTGACCAGATTATTATCTCTTAATCATGCTAAATGATAACATATAACACTTGCAAAGTGACTTTTTCATATTTGACAAGTAATCTCATAAAATCGACATAAGCATAGGAGGAATAATGGCAGTCGATGTCTTTTCCCAAAGTCAATTTTAATGACTTTACCCATAGTTAAAATTTTTTAAGAATGAAGCCCAAGAATCATTACCTTCTCTTATATATGAATGGGTAGGTAGCTTATGAAGAATGAAGTCAATTATCAAGAAAAACTCACCAAAAAAAATCACCTTCGAAACAATTAAAAATGTATGAGCACGAAAGATCAAGAGAATGGTATCAACCTTAAGTGCATAAGCACTACAAATATATGTACCAATATGATGTATTGTGAAGAGATCAAGCAATGAAATCTAATAGGCTATCATGTGTTAATGACTGAATTTTTCCAATGAAGCAAGCAAGCTGAATACCATGTGAAGCAGTATATGCAACAATAGTGATAAGCATAAGATATACCTTCACTTGAAGAACCTTCATACTGAACTGATCATCACAAACATTTGAAAGCATAAATAGTGAATGCCAACTGTCTACACATGGAACTCGAGGCATCAGTACACAACAAACTATATCAACTGTGAAAACACACAAGGCTGTCCATGAATAAATGAAGAATGTCAAAACCAACTGAAGCCATCTGAATGTAAACCAATGCCAATGACATCAAAGAAGTACCATAATAAAGCATAAGGATCCAATCTGAGACTGATCATCAAAGAGAACCAACTGAAAGTGATTTTGTCATCAAGGACAAACCGTAAACACAACTGAGATCTAACAAACTCCCTCTTTGTCCTTAATGTAAAAACACAAATGACTCTCCCTCTTTTTGCCTCAATGACAAAGGATAGAAGAGAAGAATGTGCAGTGCCATGGAACACAACTGAGAAGCCAACTAAGTACCACGAGAATCAACTGCAAAAAGAGTAACAGTGCAACAAACAAGATTGTAGGAGAGCCCTAAGTAAACCAAAACATATAACATGCTCCCCCTAAGTTGAAGCTTGGTGAATTAGAGAAGTAACGATTGAGAGATAACTCCCAATCAAAGCCTTAGCCTTTCAAATAAATCTTTTGCTAAGGGCTTAGTAAAAATATCAGCCACCTAATCTTGTGATCCAACAAAATGTAAACATACTTCATTAGCCAGTACCTTTTCCCACAGAAAATGAAACTTGATAGCAATATGTTTAGTTCGAGAGTGCATAACAGGATTTTATGAGATATTTATCGCACTTGTGTTATCACAGAGAATAGAAACAGGTTTAGGAACTTCAATACCCATATCAAATAGATTTTGACTCATCCAAAGAACTTGAGTACAACATGAAGTGGCAACAATGTATTCTGCTTCAACAATAGAGAGAGAAATAGATTCTTGTTTCTTGTTGTGCCATTTCACTAAACGGTCACCAAGAAAGAATGCAGTACCATTGGTGCTTTTCCTATCATCCAAACAACCAGCCCAGCCAGCATCAGTATAAGAAATCAAAGAGAAATCATTGCTTCTAGGATACCAAAGACCATAATGAAGAGTGCCCTGAATATATTTAAAAATCCTTTTAACAGCAGTGACATGGGATTCTTTAGGTGATTCCTGAAACTGTGCAACTGTGCAAACTACCTACATGATGCCAGGTCTAGAAGCAGTTAAATATAATAGACTGCCAATCATTGATCTATATTCAGTTTGATTTTTATCAAGAGAATCATCAACCTTAGTAAGTTTGCATCTGGTAACCATTGGAGTGCTAACTGTATGGCATTCATCCATCTAAAATTTCTTAAGCATCTCTCTAGCATACTTGGTTTGAGAAAGAAATATTCCATTCTCACATTGAGAGATTTGAAGACCCAAGAAGAAATTTAATTCTCCCAACATTGACATTTCAAATTCAGATTCCATTAGATGAGAGAATTTTTTACTCAAAGTAACATTATTGCAGCCAAAGATAGTGTCATCAACGTAAATTTCAACAACCAAAATATCAGAACCTTCAGTTTTAACATAAAGATTGTTGTCTACACCTCCTCTAACAAAACCATTAGAAATCAAATGACTGTCCAACCTAGAGTACTAAGCTCTAGGTGCTTGTTTTAAACCATAGAGGGCCTTTTTCAATCTGTAAACATGATCAGGCTTATCTTTGCAAATAAATCCTTTAGGATGTTCAACATAGACCTCTTCATCTAAATAGCCATTTAAAAAATTAGTTTTGACATCCATTTGATAAACAGTAAAGTCTTTATAAACAAAATAAGCCAAGAATATTCTGATAGATTCTAATCTAGGAACAGGTGCAAAGGTTTCACCAAAATCAATACCTTCTGGTTGAGCATAGCCTTTGTAGACAAATCTTGCTTTGTTGCGAATAATATTGCCATTTTCATCAAGCTTGTTTCTGTCTATCCATTTTCCTCCAATGACATTCTTGTCATCTAGTCTTGGGACTAACTCCCAAGTCTGATTTTTCTCAATCTGATCAATTTCTTCCTGCATAGCATTAACCCAACATGAATATGTGAGAGCTTCATTAAAAATTTTAGGCTCAAACTAAGTAACTAAACAGAAAGTTATTTGAGCCTTTTCATCAGATTTAGCAACCTTTCTCCTAGTTTGAACTCCTTCATTTTTATCTCCAATTATCTGAACTTTGGGGTGATATTTGGCTAGAGTCTTCAAAGGAGCTTTTGATGCACCTTTTTTAGGACTTTCTTCTTCAATTTTAGGGCTTGCTAAATCAGCATTAGGCTTTGTTGTTTCAGCTCCTTCTGAAATTATTTCAAGTTCAAGTTCTTCTTCTTCATTATCCTACAAAGATTCAACATTTAAATGTGGTCTTTCATCAAATTTTACATTAATAAATTCAACAATATTACTAAGCCTTTTGTTAAGAAATTTATAAGCTTTGCTGTGAATTGAGTATCCCAAAAAGATACACTCATCACTCTTGGATTGAAAACCGCCAAGGTTATCATCATCTTTCTTGATAAAACACTTGCTTCCAAAAATTTTAAAATACTTCATAGAAGTTGTTTTTCCATATCATAGTTCGTAAGGAGTGTGTTTAGATTTCACCCTAAGCCGCACTCTATTCAAAATGTATACAACTATATGAACAACTTCTTTCCAATACATATCAGGCAACTTAGCTTCATCTAGCATTGTTCTAGCCATTTCTTTTACAGTTTTGTTCTTACGTTCAACTACCCCATTTTGTTGAGGTGTTTTAGTTGCAACATACTAACTTTTAATACCGTGTTGTTCACAGTAATCAATAAAATCTTGAGAGGTGAACTCACCTCCTTTGTTAGATCGAAGACATTTGACTTTCATATCAGATTCCTTTTCAACCATTTTACGAAAAAATTTGAACCTTTGAAAAGCTTCTGATTTGTGCTTAAGAAATGTAACCCATATCATTCTAGTATAATCATCCACAAACAACATAAAGTATTTTTCACCATTAATAGACCTTGTTCTAGTTGGTCCACATAAATCAGTATGCACTAGCTATAGAGGTTTTGATGAAGAATGTTCTTTTGTTTTGAAGATGATTTTAGTTTGTTTACCGCTTAAACATTCTTTGCACACATAATTTTTTGGCTTGTTAAGGATTGGTAAACCTCTAACATTCTGATTTGTACTGATTCTAACTAGATTTTCAAAGTTTATGTGTCCTAATATTTTATGCCATAGCCAACTCTCTTCAATTTGGCCCATTAGACACATACCTTGATCATTGTCATTGTTTGATGTGTCAAGAAGATTGTAAACATTGCCTTTAGTCCTTCCAGTTGCGATAGCCTTTCCAAGCTTGTTTTTGATCTCACATCCCTGTGAAGTGAACAATATATGATAACCACTATCACAGATTTGACTAACACTTAGAAGATTGTGCTTAAGACCTTCCACATAGTACACATTATAGATAGGGGTGTCTTCATTCAGAAGAAGTGAACCTTTACCTTCAATCTATATACCAGAATTATCACCAAACTTAACATAACCACCTACATAATCTTCAAGATTTATGAACTTATCTTTGTCGCCAGTCATGTGTTTAGAACATCCACTATCCAGGAAGTCTTTTTTTTGGAATGAAAATTAGTTTGGACTAACATAGTTTGCTCGATGTTGTTAGCATTCTTAGGCTTCTAGATCTTTTTAGTTTTCTGCTATTTAGATTGCAGATCAGCTTTGTACTGTGTGATATAGTGCCCCAAAGCATTGCATTTGAAACATTTGATCTGTTTAACAAAACCATAGTATTGCCTAAGACCAAACCTAGGTACTCTAGGATTCATAAGCTTGCAAGAACTCACTTTATGGCCAAATTTTTTGCAGAAAAAATAGTAACCATAGAAGAAGGAATTGTATCTGTAAGATGATCTATTACCTTTCAAGGACTAATCACGATTCTTACCAAAATCAGAGTGATTTGGACTTGAACCCTTGATTTTAGAAGAGGGATTTTGTTTTGCATTATCACTTGAACATTCACCCTTTTCAAAACCAATACCGGTTTTGTCTTTATACAACTTCAGCTTGCTGAGCATCTCATTAAGTTTTAAAGTGATTTCATATTTCTCAATTTCCTTTCTAAGATAGACAACTTCTTGTTCCAATTTTTGAATTTCCTAATCTTTGCAACTTACATTCACTCGAAGACAGTCCTCAACTCTTTTAGCTTCTTCAAGCTGAGTTTTTAGAGATATTATTTCTTGATCAGGTTTATGTTCTTGAGCAAGAACTTGTTTTATGAGTTTTCTGACCTCTTGTAAAGCACATTTCAGTTCACTTTCAAGATCTACTTCACCTTCTTGAATATCAATGGTGTTTGAATCTTCTTGCTGAGAAATTTCAGCCATGAACAAGGTTTCATCTTCTTCTGCTGATGAATCTTCAGACTCAATGTCAGTTTCATCTTTACTAAACAAACTCTTCTTATTTTTGAAGTTGAAATTCCGTTTAAGTTTAAAGGCCTTCTTCTTAGGTTGTTTTCCAGATTTCTCATTGTCACTGATTTGATCATCATAGGGACACTTTGCAACAAAGTGACCTATATTACCACAGTTAAAGCATTTAAGGGGAAGTTTTCCCTTATATTTTTTTGATCCTTTTTAAGTTTTCTAACAAAATGGGATTCTTTAGAATCAAACAACTCTGACTCACTAACTTCATCTTTTTCTTTCTTTTCAGTGTTAAAGGCAGTTTCTTTTCCAGTTGAGTTGTTTTTGCTAGTTCTCATTTCATAGGCAGTAAGGATTCCCTGCAGACTATCTAAGGTAAGCTTATCAAAATGTTTCTTTTCTTCAAGGGCTGATACCTTGCATTCAAATTTAGTCAGTAAGGTTCTAATGACCTTTGTAACCACATCAAACTCTTTTAATTCTTCTCCTAATCCTTTCATAGCATTGAAAACTTCATCTATTCGTAGGAAGTATTCAGCTACCTTTTCATCATCCTTCATTCTCATTTCCTCAAACTGATGTTTGAGAGTAATGATTCTTGACAATTTGACTTTTTCATTTCCTTGATATATGGTTTCAAGTTTTTCCCAGATTTCTTGAGCAGACTTGCAATGCATGACTTTAATAAACACATCTTTAGTTAACCTACATAAGATGGCATGCTTAGCTCTGGCATTAGTTTCATACCTCTTTTTCTCAGCAGCATCGGTGGGTATTGTGGCTGGTACATTGTACCCATTTAACACAATGCTCCAAACATCAACATCAAATGAAACCAAATATGCTTCCATTCTGATTTTCCAGAGCACATAATCTATTCCATCAAATAATGGAGCTCTAGTTACAAAAGCTCCTTCTTTAGATTGTGCCATTAAACATAGGTTCCAAGACCAGGATCAATCCTAGGTGGTTTAGACCAATCAGAGGACCCTACGCTCTAATACCAATTGTTGGAGTGAAAATTACACTAAGAGGGGTGGGTGAATCAGTGTCAAAACAGATTTGAACAATTTTTTCATAAAAATAAACCATAGCTGAGATATTATCACAATATTAAAATGATTAAAGCATTCATAGTTTGAATGTAATCATTCAGAATCAAAATTGAGAAAAGAAGTAACCAATCAATGAAAAAATCAGTAAACAACTCAATAAAGCAGTCAGATCACAGAAGTACAAAGAGACACAAGATTTTTCCGAGTGGAAAACCACTCCTGAAATGCCTTGCAGGCTTAATCTTTTAATCAACTGTTCACAATGCCTTATAGGCTGATTTTTAAGCACCCACTCAAGGAGCACCAACCCCTCAAATTATATTTCTGAACAATAATAATATCTCAGAGGATCTCTCTATTTCAGTCAAGCTCATAACTCTCAGTTTTCTCGTCTACCTAATACCCTAAGAATTCAAAAATTGAATCCTTAAAATATTACATAGAGAAGAATACTACAGTATCTCTGCATCTTTGTTTTTCAGATTTTTATTACAGAGTTTTTCAACACATTTTTTGATACAGCCAAAGGACAGTGTTCCAGAATTACAACAAGTGTTCTCACAGTGTTTACAACATTGGTTTTTATACAATATTTTTAGTATGTCTGTCAAAAGAAAGTCTTCAAAGATGCGTTTATCAGAGGAAATTGAAACTCTCTTTCCATTTTAAGAATATGTCAGAAAAGTAAATGTCTGCAAGTGTAACGCCTTGAACAACAGGCTATAAATAAACTTTGATTGGTTTATCAATTCTTTGACAAGAATAAGTCATAAAGCCTCTTCAAATCTCCACTTACTATTAGAAAACCCTAAACAAATACAATAATCTTCAATAGAAACAAATTTTTGGAATACACAAATGTTGAAAGCATTAAATTCTGTGTTGAAGAAGAGATTTCAAATTTGCATCTAATACATTTTCATCAAAACCACGACTACCCAAAGCTGAAAAATCATAAACTCTCAAAGCTCAAAGAATATTCTTCCTTATAACCGTTCCATTTCAAATAATGAACACAATAATCATTGATATGAGTGAGTCAAAATGTCTTTTGCAAAAATCTGATCAGGCAAAGAAAAACATCTCCAGCCATAAAGAGATTTCCAAAAAAAATAACGCCCAAGGACTCCCATTTGCTAAATAAAAACACCAAATAAAGATGCTTGTTTGTGTAGCATTCTAATAAATTCCCGAGATTCGATACCAACCATCGACTTCCATCGAATAATGATGATCAATATGCAGGTCGAGCTCTCATTTACACTGAGTTCATAGTCCAAACAACTTTCAAAGACTCAACATCTCAGGAAACAACCATGTGTAAGCTATAGCAGAGAGGCAGATAATAATGGTGGCGGCTAGGGTTCCATACCCAACCAAGTAAATAAACTCAAAAAGTTTTCCCTAATCATTCTTTCCTTTCAAACGAATCATTATGTTGAAAAGAAGAGAGATTTGAAGTCCACTCCAAGTCAAAATAACATAATAATAATCAAAATAAATATGATTAAATCACTTTCCAAAGGAGGCCGACCAGATTATTATCTCTTAATCATGCTAAATGATAACATATAACACTTGCAAAGTGACTTTTTGATATTTGACAAGTAATCTCATAAAATTGACATAAGCATATGAGGAATAATGGAAATCGATGTCTTTTCCCAAAGTCAATTTTAATGACTTTACCCATAGTTAAAATTTTTAAGAATGAAGCCCAAGAATCATTACCTTCTCTTATATATGAATGGGTAGGTAGCTTATGAATAATGAAGTCATTTATCAAAACAATCTCACCAACAACAATCACCTTTGAGCCAATTAAAAAAGTATGAGCATGGAAGATCAAGAGAATGATATTAGCCTTAAGTGCATAAGCACTACAAATATATGTACCAATATGATGTATTGTGAAGAGATCAAGCAAAGAAATCTGATAGGCTATCATGTGTTAATGACTAAATTTTTCCAATGAAGCAAGCAAGCTGAATATCATTTGAAGGAGTATATGCAACAATAGTGATAAACATAAGATATACCTTCACTTGAAGAACCTTCATACTAAACTGATCATCACAAACATCTGAAAGCATAAATAGTGAATGCCAGCTGTCTACACATGGAACTTGAGGCATCAGTACACAACAAACTATATCAACTGTGAAAACACATAAGGCTGTCCATGAATAAATGAAGAGTGTCAAAACGAACTGACGCCATCTGAATGTAAACCAATGTCAATGACATCAAAGAAGTACCATAATAAAGCATAAGGAGCCAATCTGAGACTGATCATCAAAGAGAACCAACTAAAAGTGATTTTTTCATCAAGGACAAACGATAAACACAACTGATATCCAACACCTTTTTCATAATCACAGGTCAAAGGGACTTTTAGTTGGATGGGACAGGATTCTTGAGAGCATGATCACTCAGGGTACTTGATATGCCTAGGGATGTTGCATGCTTGCTCATCTGTACCATGATTTACATCAAGTGGTTTACCTCTGAGGGGCTAGTTTATCAGTTGGTGTGACATTGCTTCAGGTCTGCGTCTGGGAGCATATAGCGGTCACCCATCTAGTTGGAGACAAACAAAGACTATGATGAGACCATATTTACATGTTTATGCAGGTCCAATTGCTTAGCCTAGGTTAGGTAAATTAGAGTATTGGAGGAGGATTCTTGATGACTTAGATTTGGTGACATGGTGGCCATATCTTGATTGTGAGCGGTGGCCAGAGGGTGAGACTGAGATACAATTTTTATGTCATTCTATTTATCTCATTGGGTGGACCTAATTCATCATTGAGAGATTCTTGCTATTGAGGGTACTAAGGTAGTATGGCAGGGTCTAGGGCATGCCCCAGGGAGTGGCACATTTTTCCCAATGATAGATAGATGCTACAGAGTGGAGACCTATTTTGTCATATGATGTAGCAGTGCAAGTGTTCTAGGGTTTACAGGACATTATTTGGAACATTCATCCAGAGATCTTTGAGGCTTTGATCTTAGAGGAGTATGCCCAGTACCTTTTCTTGCATCCATTCCCATGGATCACCATCCCATATGAGCCAATGCCATTGTTAGAGGAGGAAGAGAGGGTAGTAGGTAATGGTTGCAAGCGGCAAAGAGGTGGAGGAGATGAGGAGGAGGAGGCAAAGAGTAGTGATGATGGGGATGGAGATGGAGATGATAGTGATGGGGGTGACAAAGATGGAGGTGATGGAGACGAAGGTGATGGTGGTGGAGGAGACCTAGTTCCTAATGTTGGAGAGTTCATAGTGCCTCGGAAGAGGTGATCATTGGTTGCGACATCCCAACAACATGTAGAAATCATATTACCCTTGCAGCAACAACAAACACAAATAGCTACTTTACAGGTTCAAGTATAGACATTGTAGGGCCAGCTAGAGGAGGTACAAGGATTGCTAGCATAGACACAGGGATAGATTACTGTAATGATGGTAGAGAGAGATGTTCCGAGACAATAGGTACAAAAGGCACATGCCCAAGTTTAGGCATAGGCTCAAATGTAGGCATAGATTATTACGCTTACTACAAAGAGGGGAACTCTAAGACAGTGTGTGGGTTAGGCAAAGGGCATTGCCGAGAGACTACAAAGAGCTGCAGAGGCCACAGGTTCAACAAATTATTTCAAAGAGATACAATGTACTGTACAGGAGGAAAATTTTTATAGAGTGAGATATCATGATGCAATTCCTCCAGAGCACCGTGAGAGGTATACACAATTGTGGTCAGGTAGGTCCTAGTCTTAGACCATGAGCGGAAGTGTTACATAGCCACTTCCAAGAGATTGAAGAGATCTTGGTGCAAGTCCATTTGGTGGGGGAGGCACTGGTCTAGTGATGTCGACACCATTTGGGGGGAGCACGACATAGCTCTAATATATGATGACATGAATTGCTGCATTTTGGGACATGATATATACTTCTTGATTTAGTTGAGACACTATGATATACTACCATTTTTTGATATTGATGTATCTCTTTATATCTTTGGATATCCTTGTACATTTGACATCATTTTGAGTTATATATGACATGCAATGATGATGATGATTGATTTATGTGTCTATATGTGTTTATGATATTTATATGATGATGATCATGATGATCATGATGGATGCATTTAATTTCTATTATATGTGCTATGTGATGTTCTATATGATGATGATCATGATGATTATGATGGATGCAAATGAAATGTGATGCATTTTATTTTTTTTGTACTTTTCTAATGCAAATAGATGATGCAATGAATGTATGAATAATGGATGAAATAATCACATGATGGTGTATAGTTCTATGTGTGTATAATGTTTATATGATGATGATCATGATGATTATGATGATTATGATGATTATGCGATGATGCATGATTGATGATTCTACATGCTTTATGAATAGTTTTTTATGCTATGTGAGATGGATTTAATTATGTAAATGATGTGAGATGTTCATGTGATGATTATGCTGATCCAGTTAGTCCTTTGTCAGTCTTGGATTTGATTAATAACAAATTCATCTTCACTACTGGTTTTAGATGTTCATAACAATGGCATTATGTCTTTCCTATCTAGTCATGTTTCTCAGCAATTTTTCTTTTTGGAAATCTTACTCTGTTAGACATGTCTTTCAATTTTCTTAAGTGAATCCAAGATCCATTTTATTTAAAGGAGTAAATGATTTCAGTGATGCATCAAGTTCAATTATCAATGCATCATGTTCAATCATGCCTCTATGAAAATAAAGATGTTTTTCTTCTTGGAAATCTTACTTTTTTGGATATGTCTTACAATCATCTTAACAGACCAATTTCTTAATCTATTCATAATTGATGAAATGATTTTGATGATGCAACTAATTTATGCAAATCATGATGCAACTTATGTGTTTTCTAATGTATGCAAATGATGATGCAACTGATGTGTTTTCTAATGTATGCAAATGATGATGCAACTGATTTGTTTTCTAATGTATGCAAATGAGGATGCAACTGATGTGTTTTTTGTTAATGTCAAATGTACTCAATCCATTAATAAGAGAGATAACCTCATTGTGAAATTGTTCAAGCTTTGGAAACCCCATATCTATAGATGAAAACTAACATGGATGCAATCTAACTTGACCATGCAGATCTAATATGCAAAGGTTGTCATCGCAACAGTCGATTTGTTGTGCTTTCTATCATCATTGAGCTTTTAAAATTTTGAAAGTGGGTACAAAAATCGATGGTATAATTAGACCATGATGGCCTAAGTACCACTTCCATGATTTTGGATAGTGAAATTTAACACAAGCATCTAGGTATAATTAAACCAAGATGACTTGAGAATTGCTCAAGTAAACAGACAAGAGTTAATCATTTTCCTATGCAAATTCTGAATGTCATCAGTGATACTTTGTAGAGCACGTCTTGCGACAATTTGCACAGTAGTAGTGATCAACTCACAAATAGTAAACAAAGAAAAATCATACTCCTTCCTAGTGACTTTAGTTCAATGCATCATCGAGTTGATCCAGAGATATGAAAACAAAATCAAAGTACAACAGTTGAATAGCCATGATTCAAAAGGAACATCATCCATTTAAAGTTTGCTTTGATTTTCTTGAATTGGCTAATTGATTTGGATGGTTGATGTGTTATTGATGGCGATTGATGTTCAATGTTGGGTTGCACTATGATTGTTGCTTTTTTTATGTTGTCCTACTATTGTTTGTCTGTTGGTTTAAGCTCAAAGTTTATTGCCCCTAGTGAGTTCAGGATTTTTCCCCCAGTCTAGGGTGAGACACAACTGTGATGCCAGGATATATACATGAAGCTTTCTGATGATAGGAATATTGATGGTGAAAGTGAATGGTCAACATGCTCGAATAGATGGAAAAAATAACCTATCAAAAATAACACCTATTGCTAGGTTTTCACTACTTGTTTTTATTGTACATTTTTAGATTTTATGATTTATTTTTTTGATTTTTCACTTTTTTTGTATTTTTTCTTTTTTTTTTCTGATTTTTTTTGTTACCAAGACCCTTGTTTGCCAGGTTTTCATCAAGGTAACCATTTTTTCAGAACATTTTTTTATTTTTTTGTATTTCTTCAGGACTCTTTCTGATGCACTAGATGATTTAGGTGTAGAATTTATTGAGATGCAAGTATTTGAGGGGTTCATCAAACAAATCCCCTTTTGGTGTGGACAACTGATATGCTCCTAATCTAAAGACTGATATAATGAAAAAGGGACCTAGCCAGTTTGGTTCAAAAAAAAAAAATTATTTTCTTGTTCCTGTTGATTACAAGGATTTTCTTTCAGGACTAAGCCACCTACCTGAAATGTTCTAGGATTTACTCTATGATTGTAACTTCTAAATATCCTTTGTTGATAGGCTTTTAGGTGATCCACAACATGCTGATGATCTTCATCCAATATTTCTAACTCTTGTAACCTAGAGACCCGATAGTCTTCATCTGGAATGATCCCCTTTAATGAAACACAAAGTGATGGTAGCTCAACCTCAATAGGTAAAATCATGGCCTCTGATCCATAGAATAAAGCATAGGGTGTGGCTCCTATTAGGGTACGGATACTAGTTCTATAAGCCCACAAGGTAGGGTTTAGTTGAACATGCCAATCATGTCCAACATCGTTAATGGTTTTCTTCAGGATTTTCAAGATGGTTTTGTTCGAGGCCTTGCTTGGCCATTTCCTTTAGGGTAGTATGGTGTAGAAAACTGATGTTGGATATGAAACCTCTCATACAGTTCTTGGACATCTTAATTCTTGAAATTTCTATCATTATCTATGATAATGGATTGAGGAATGCCATACTGATAGATGATATAATTCAAGATGAAGGACATAATTTTTTTTCCTATGATGGCGTTCAAAGGAACAACTTCAAACCACTTCATAAAGTACTTTGTGGCTATGATGATGAACTTATGTCCATTTGATGAAGATGGATGAATTTTGCGTACAAGGTCCAATCTCCATTGCCAAAAAGGCCATGTGGATGTGAATGGTTGCAACTCTTGTGTTGGTGCGTGTATCAAGTTTCCATGAATTTGACATTTTAGACACTTTTTGACATGTATTGAAATGACTCCTTCTCCATATTTGACCACTAATACCCTCGACGTAGGATTTTCTTAGCTAAAGTTAGGCCACGTGAATATGTGCCACAAATACCTTCATGAACTTTTTGTAAAGCAGTTTCAACTTCATTACGTTCAAGAAACCGAAGGAGAACTTACCATCAAGACCTTGTCGGTAAAAGACATCAGCTATCAAGGTATATTGAGCTTCTTGTCGAATAAAGTTTTGTTTTTGGTTTTGGGATAAATCAGCTGGGAGGGTATTGTCTTTGAGATAGGTATAGACTTTCCCATAGGTAGAAGAATCAACCTCGACTAGATGTTATATGACTTGAGATTCATGGTTGTTGTAGGTGGGATTAAACAATTGTTCCACCATGAACTCATAATAGGCTCATTTCTTAGGTATTTGCAAGAGAGAAGTGATGGTTTCCATAGAATCAACAACTTTGTTGTCACCTCTAGGAATCTGCTCAAATTTGATCTCCACAAAGTACTTTTTGAAGTCATCAACCATTCTTTTATATGGCATCAATTTATCACCTTTTTTTCTGGAAGTCATCATTCACTTGGTTAATGCCTAGTTGGGAATCACCATAGACATGCAACTATGTGATCTTCCATTTGATTGCCACTTTGATTCCAATGATCAGTGCTTCATACTCGAATGTGTTGTTCGTGTAGGGAAACATTAACCTGTAGGAATTTGGAATCGTATGTCCTTGAGGTGAGATAAACAAGATTCCCATGCCTAATCCATGTTGTGTGTAAGATCCATCAAAGTACAACATCCATTGTTGTGTTGACACTATTAGGACATTAGCATCTAGAAATTCAATGTTCATTGGATGATTAGCTTGTAAGGGTACTTCCACTAGATGATCTGCTATGGCTTGACCCTTGAATGCTTTCTTGTCCACATAATGGATATAAAAATTGCTCAATATCATGACCCACTTGGCTAATCTTCCTATTAGGGAAGCTTTGCTAAGTAGATACTTTAAGGGATCAATTTTAGCTATGAGTTTGATGGTGTGAGTCAGCATGTAGTGTCTTAGTTGTTGGGTAGCAAATACTACCGCTAGACAAGGATTTTTGATAAAGGTGTAGTTGATCTCATAACCATTCAAGGTCCTACTAATGTAATAAATTTCCCTTTCATTTCCTATGGAATCTTCTTGTGCTAGTAAAGTGCCCAAAGATATCTCCATTATTGCAATGTAGAGTAGCAATGGTTTTCCTTCAGTTGGTGGTACCAGTATGGGTGGCGACATCAGATATTGCTCAAGTTGATTAAAAGTGGCTTCACATTTCTCATCCCATTTGAAAGAAATATTCTTGTGTAACAAATGATTGAAAGGATGAGTTTTATCCACCAATTGTGTGATGAACCTCATGATAGACTAGAATTGTCCCTGTAATGATCTGAGTTGAATGATATTTTTAGGAGGAGGCATCTCCATAATGGATTTGACCTTCGCGGGATTTACTTTGATGCCTTTAGCTGATACAATATATCCCAAAAATTTAGCTAATGCTATGCCAAATACACATTTCTTGGGATTTAACCTCACATTGAATTTCTCCATTTTGGTGAAGATCTTTTCTAAAATTTCCAAATGTCCTTCTCTAGTAAATGATTTTTCCAATAATTCATCTATATATTCTTCTATAAAAGTGTGCATCATGTCATGGAAGACGGTGGTCATTGCTCTCTAATATGTGGCTCCAACATTTTTCAACCTAAAAGGCATTACATTCCAGCAGAAAATGCCCCAAGGATATGTGAAGGTTGTCTTATCTTAATCTTCGAGTGCTATCTTTATTTGAATGTAACCAGAAAATCCATCCATAAGTGAAATCATTTCATGTCCAACTGTCAAGTCTACGATGATGTCAATGTTAGGTAGAGGAAAATCATCTTTCAGGAAATCCTTGTGAGATCTTTGAAATTTGTGCATATCCTAATGCTTTTATCTAGTTTCAAAACTAGCACAATGTTTGATATCCACTCAACATAGTCAATAGGTTTGATAAATCCTACATCTAACCATTTCTTCAATTTAGCTTTTACCAGTAGGGCGATGTGTGGATGCATTTTCCTCAACCTTTTTTCCACTAGTTTAACTCTAGGTGGTAGTGATAAATGATACATGATGAGCTTTGGATCTATACCTAGCATGTCAGCATAGGACCACATAAAGTTGGTTTGCCTCTCTTCAAAGAACTTAGTGAAGTTTGGTTTCTCTTCCTCTATCATGGATGCTGCCAGATGTAAAGTCTTGACTGTTTCATCTATACCGATGTTGATGGATTGTGTAGGTTCAATTAGCATTGATGATCTCTCATGATAATACTTGGGAAGAGTGTCAAATCTCCCATCTTTTGGTGCCTCAGAGAGGTTTTCACCATCAGATGCACTCCTTATTTTTATTTTTTATTGGTCTAATGATGCCATTGAATGGTTTTCACCATTAGATCCATTTTTTATATTCATTGTTTTGCAGCTGAGTGATTTGGCACTCCCCTTTTCTGAAGCCTCATTATGAGATTCGCTGGTGGAACATGTTTTAGGGTTATCAGAACAAAGGAAGTTTACAATGACATCAACGTTTGGAAAGACAAGTATGTTAAGCAACTCATTTTGGTCCCATTCAATCAATTTAGGGCATATCAATGGCAAGGAATCATCAGATTGGCCAAGGTCAAAAGGGGTGAGAGTCATGATGGAAACATCATCAGAGTGTGTGATAGCAATATTCAAGTCTATGATGTTACTCTCTTCCGAAGTATCTATCTCACTCGAAGCATGATCGTCTTCACTTGAGTCATCAATATGCAGTGATCCAATTTCAAATGGTCTAGAACTCGAGCTTTGTCCCTCCATACATGTTGGTGTATACTTTTGTATTACATCAATTTCCTTATCATGACAAGACTCTTCAGAGAGGGAATCACATTTATATTCATTGGAATCTATTTCAGAACTATCTCTCAATTAGAGGATTCTCTCAACAACTTGTTGCCTAGTTTCTTTTTTTGATTCTTATCTATATCCTAGTCCTGTCTTGTCCTTTGAATTCATTGTGATGGGTTGTATTGGTTCTATGATGCCTTATTTTCTTTTACCAATAGGACCTTTTACTTCATATCCCATATTTTCCAGGATTTTCTTCTCTTTTCCATATTGCTTTGTTTGTACACTGGAGGTTGATGCTTGTGATGATTCTTCATCATTGTACGACCAATTTAAAACTTCCTTGTCTTCTGATTCATCCACCAAGGTGCCCGCTTTTACAAAGGTTCCATCAAAAAGTGTGGTTGGTTGTGATGATTTTTGTCTCAGTGATGTTGATGGCTGCCCATATGACTTAGGAGAAGATGAAAGTTGTGATAAACACAAGGATTCCTCAAATGAGTATTCCCCCATGCCTTTGTCTTTCAATTGGATCTTTTCAACTTGTTTTGATAAGGCATTGAGTTGACCTTCCTAATTTTGTGTAGTAGAATTACCAACACCTTTGTCTTTTGACCGATTTTTCTTCTCAACCGACTTTGACAAGGAATTCAGTTGTCTTTCATTGGGTATGTGCAGGATCATCATGGAAAAAATAGGCCCTTAAGTGGCAAAAAATTTAGAAAAATCAGAGTTAGGCAACTTGACGTAAAAATTTGAATAAGTTATCTATATTATTTCAAAAATATGTAGGAATAGAATATGTAGCAAATTGAATGTAGTTCTAAACTATTAGGTTTGTTATATATATATATATATATATATATATATATGGTGAAAATTTGAAATTTCAATGCAATGGTACTTAGATTTCAGGGAAAAAATAAGTAGGTGTCCGTCTGACCACCCTAACCACAATAAAATGATAATATTTTTTTATAATATTTTAGATATAAGTAGAGGACTCATGTCCGGATGTGATGTATATTTTTTTGTAATTTTTTTCCAAGTAAATAATTAATTATGAATTTTTTATTACAACATTTAAAAAAATATAAAAACTCGTATGTCTAACCACCTTAACTTGGTCAAAACTTTATGAAATTCAATTTTTATTTTTTTAATCCTATAGTATGCAAAGCATAAAATGAGACGCATGTTTTGGATTCAAAAAATATGATACTGTTTGAAAGTTATAAATGTTTTTCAATCAGCCTATCAATGAGGACTTTAGTCATAATTTGAATAGAAAATGAATAATAATTACTTATTGAATTCAAAGTAAAGCATAATTTATATCAATGGAAAACTGAGAATATTCTTTAAAAACCCTTTTCATTTCATCAATTTTGGGTAAGAAAATATTCGCCAGCCAGATACCCATCATATTGCCACTTTTTGGCCCATCATGATCCTGAACATACCCATTATTTGATAAGCTATGATCATGAGCTTTTCTGTTATGTGGAAAAAAAAGTGTCTTGAGTTGTTTTAATTGTGTTGCAATATTGGGGATTGTTGGAGTCAACTGCAATAGTGATTTCTTGTCCGTTGAAAGGAAATTTCAAACACTGGTGATAAGTTGATGGTACTCCTTGCATCTCATGAATCCAAGGACATCCCAAGAGTATGTTGTATGCTAATTCTTTGTCCAACACTTGGCAGATTATGTCTTTGACAACTGGTCCCACTTGAATAGGTAGCACTATCAACCCTTGGGAAGATATCTCTTCATCATCATATGTTTTTATTGTGATTTTCCTTCTACGATCAATAGCATTTTCTGAGTATCTCAATGCACAAATGAGTTTTAGAGTACATATATTCAAGCCAACTCCACCATCTATTAGAACACACTTGACCCGATGTTTGTGGATTAAGACCTCAATGTGGAGGGCAATGTTGTGTGGATGGGTGATAGATACATCATCATGTTCAGAAAATGAGAGGCAGGGAGGTGTGGTCAAGTGTCCCACCATAGCTTGAAATTGGAAAACTTCAAGATTTTTTGGTACCGTGATGGAAACTAGAGCTTGTTCTAGGATTTCTTTATGTGCTGGTGAAATCTTGAGAAGCTCCAATATGGATATTTGGGTGGGTATTTTCTAAAACTGATGAACTATGTTATATTGAGCTACAGGGGTAGCAGTTATTTTGGACATGGAAGGGGTAGCCCCTTTCAATGTTACCTTGGCTTGTCCTCTTGTGATTGCATTGATTGGTGAATTGTCTTATGCTTCTCTGATTTTGATGACATTAATTCAATTGTCATTTGCAGCAATGTTGGTGATCAGATTTATTGGCACAAGGTCATTGATTTGATGTGAGATGGTGTCAATATCGTGGTGATGATTTTTCAGTTGTAGGAATGTTTCTTTGGCTCTTTATTTCAATGTCCTTGGTTGTTCAACCACCTCAACACAATGAATGGTAGAATCATAAATATATTTCACATTTTTCCCTTAGTATTTGATGAAGAAGATTCCTCTTTTTCATAGTTTGGTAGAGGGTTCTTGAATGCTCCATGATCATTGTTTGTTTGGGGTCCTTCTATGAATATGGTCTTGTTGTCAATGAAGTATTGTATCAAGTGTTTTAATTGCATGCAATCATTGGTTTTATGTCCTTTGTTTTGATGAAAGTCACATAAATGTGCATCATTCCACCATGGAGGCTTAACTTGTGGTTCCCAATTTCTTGCCTCTGGTAATGTTATGACTTTAGCTTCAAGAAGTTCCTTTAATGTTGATTCTAATGATTGTCCCAAAGGGGTGAATGTTCTTTGATTAGAGGATGTTCGATATGGTGGTCTTCTAGATTCAACACTGCCTTGATTGTTGTTTTGATTGGTTTTGGTGGTCGATGTTGTCAAGTTGAAGACTAGTTTGGCATTTTGTGTTTCAGAGCTACACCATCATTGTTACCAGCATTTTTTTTTTGTTGCCAAAACTTTGGTTTATCACTGTTATCATAATTTTTAGAGGAGCTTGATGTGTTGTTTTCATTATAAAGTTTTATGACTCCTCTTTTGACCAAAGATTCTTCAATTTTAATCCCATTTTCAATTAATTTTTCAAAGGTTGGTGGGAATTGTAATTCCAATATGTAGCTCATCTTGTCATTTAGGTTATCAAGAAATATTTCCATCTTTTCTTTTTCAGGTATGAGATGAGAATATCTTGCAAACAACCTTCTCCATTTTTGTAGAAAAGTGAGGAACGATTCACCCTTTTTCTGTTTCAAGTTGCAAAGGTCTTTCATTGTTATATCATGTTGGATGTTATAAGAATATTGGGTGATGAATTTGTTAACCAATTCTTCAAAGGTTCTAATTGGTGGTGCAAGTTTGGAAAACCATTCAAGGCATTGTCCACCTAGGCTACGTGGAAACAATCTCATCAAGTAAGTTTCTTCGTTTGCAAATTCGAGACTCATGGTTCTAAATTCCCTCACATGATCTATTGGATTGGTTTTACCATTGTATTTATCATACTTTGGGAATTCACAATGTTAGGGAAAAGGAATCATAGTGATATCTTGATCAAAAGGATATGGAAAAATGTCTTGTATCAAGTATTGTTTTGAGGTTCCCCTTTGCATGTCAAGAATTTTTTGAATTGGGGGTTTTTCATTTGATGAGTTAAGGCAACCACTTGTTCGATATCTTGTGAATCATTTTCAGTCTTTTTAGGAGGTTCTTTCAATTGATTAACATCAAAGTCATCAGGCAATTTGACACCTTGTTTAGCCAACATTAGTAAGTATTTTTCCCCATTTCTTTCAAAAATATTTTCTAAGCACTTGTGGAAGTTTGGATCTTGTTCAGTATGTTGGATGTCTTCCTTAGTTATTTCTTCCCCTTCATTGTTGTGGATTCCATGGAAAGGATTCTCTTCAAGTTCAGCCATGGTGTTTTGAGTTTCAATGTTTTGATTTTTTAGTTCCCTTTCCTTGAGTTTTTGCTTTTGTAATCTTGTTTGAATGGGAATGAAAGTGTTATACTTTGACTAAACTTTGATCTTTGTTTGGAAGAGTGCCAAGGATGAAAACTAAGTCAAATAGAATGACAAATTCTATTGAAGAGACTAAGTTTAATTGGATTATACAACTTTGTTTCGTGATGAAAGGATGACAAATCCTGATGATGAAACTTAGCTTAAAAATCAAAGGTGTGATAAGTTTGATGATTTAGGCACTTTGAGATGTTAGATATTGGTTTAGTTTGAAGAATTTCACTTGTAGAGGTCAGTTTTAACAAGTTTATACTCTGTTGTACATAAGAAATGATTTTGGGCTGAAAAAGATTCTTAATTCTGGTTCAAACTATGAAACAGGTTATGAATTTCTCTCGGGTTTTGCATTTAATGGATGCACTAAAATAGACCTGGATGTGCTAAAATATTTCACAGATATGCTAAAACAAAGAATAGATGCACCAAAATATTGACTCAATGTGCTATAAAATTGCTTGAAAGCGCTAAAACAGTGAATGTATGCACCATTGGATTGCACAAATGGGATAAAAAAGTGAATGTACGTGCTAAGAGATTGCATAGATGTGCTAAAACAATGAATGTGCGTGCTACTAGATTGCACAGATGCACTAAAATAGTGAATGTACACACTACCAAATTACATAGATGTGCTAGAATAGTGAATGTACGTGCTACCAGATTGCATAGATGCGCTAGAAAATGCAGCAGATGCCCTAGAAAAGAGAATGATGCACTAAACTGGAAGTTTTCAATGTTTTTGATAGTCTGTTTGTTTGTTTTGCTTTGAATCTGAGTGTTTCCAAGGTAAAATTTGTTGATCAATGAATTTTGCTTGGTTTCCAGCTTGCCAAATATGGGAATTGCATATTTAAATGGATGATTTTCTTGAATTTTGACCTTAAACAAAGCAACAAGTTTTCAAACAATTTTTTTTAACTAAGAACTAAACATTAAGTGTGTATTCAAGAATCTGGTCTGATTCTTTCGATTTCCACTGCTAGAACACAAGAGAAGACAATTCAAGCACTTTTATATTCTCAAGGGTCACTTAAAATATCACAACCCACATCTTAAAACCATGTTAGCTCACACAACCTTGTCACCCCCTAGAGGGTGCTTGTGTTTTTTCCTTTCCCAGGTCTTAACCAAAGCTGACTCCTCTACTTTTGGCCAATAATCCTTGATGGTTATATGGTGAGTATCTTGGGGGAAAATTCTTCCCTCCCCTTGCACCGTGATATAAAAAGTGTTCAAAATATGACTTGGTTGGCTTCTACACTAGAGTTCATAGTAAGGGTTTTCATTCAATGTGGCAATAGATAAACTCCCTTAGGAGACCTCCCAACCTTTAGAACAAAGGATTTTGGATGGTTATCTTGCACACTGCCATCAAATTGCAAACTTTCCCCAAATTTGCTTTTGATTATAGTGGGTTGGAAAACCTAGATTTGGTTGTTACCACTTAGGCCATTCCTGTAGGGTGAGCACTTTTTCTCACTACAATAGGCCCTCTAAAGGTGTTAACAAAGCATAAATAGTGATTCTAGCATTCTAATCACCTAGTTAAGGCGAGAGCATAGGCCTATCACTTCAAGCACGAAAGACAAGGGATTCTTTAACCTTTTAATTAAACTAGGTTCCTAATTTAATCCAAAGAAATCATTCAAATAACTCTAGTCCCTACATGCACCATTAGTAGTTGCACAAATTTGTCTTTGACCAATGTATCAAAGTATCTGCAAGTAGAAAACATCAATTAGTTCTCAGGATTTTTAAGATTTTGCAAATTTAAACCTATGCGCTAAAACAATCATTGTATGCACTAAAACATCAATGCACGCTAAAAGAACTATCCAATGTGCTAGAAAAGCTAATGTATGTGCTAACATAACAACTCAATATGCTATAGAAACTAATGAATGTGCTAAAGTATTGACTGAAAGCACTGAAAGACTCCCTGAATGCACTACAATAGTTGTTGGATGCGCCTAAAGAAATATCATATGTGCTATAACAGTCCTCAAATGCACTAAAGGATTTGTTGTATGCATTGTAATAGACCCTAGATGCATTAAAATATTTGTTGTATGCACTGAAATAACTCACGATCGCACTAAAAGATCACGTCCAACCTGTTTACAATTTTTTTTCTAGAAAATTATTAAAAATGGGGTTGGGCCCCACGGTGGGCACCAATTTATGTGAGTGTGAAATTGTGGGGGTTAATAAATCAATAATAAAGCACACAAAAATCAATGAGACACATTACATTAAAGATTTGAATCATAAAACTAGTCTAATTGTAGCAAAAGAAATCTCTAAAAACATTCCATTGTTCTCTATTCTCAAGGATCCTTTAAATCATTAGTGCTCTCATATTTTCATATGCACTATGACTAGTTTGGATGACAACCTAAGAAACGAGATGTTGTAAATGCAAGAATCTAAGTTCCTAAATGATATTGCATGATGTAAATGATAATGGTGATATTTGACAGTGGATAATGATACTATATTATATGATGCAAATGTCGTATGTAAACTAAGATGACAACTAAAATGTAAACTATAAACTAAAACATGATTCTAATCTAACATGATATTACAATACTCAAATGATAAATGCTAAATAATCTAAACTAAAACTATAAATGCTCCAAATGCTCCAATGATATTCCTGCATAATACATTTTCTCAAAGATGTCATGTCAAATGTTGTAGTAATGGGTTGTATTTATAGGATTTATGAAGCATCTTGTGATGTGGCAGCAATCAACGGTCAAGATTCAAACATGAGAGATGAACGGTGGAGATGGAAGAATCATGGAGGATGTTCCCTTGACCAAAGGCAACATGCCAAATGTATGAGAGAATAAAGCGTGTGAAAAAGTCATATGTCAAAAATTTGTTATGGAATTGGTTGAGAATAATGTAATTTAAATATTAGTCATATTTAAATACATGTGACATTTGATGATGTGGTCAAAAAGTGCTATAGACATGTGACTAAATTTGAATTTGAAATTATTCAGACTTAGTGAGAAGATATTTAATTAAGTAAAAAAAAACTATAGACATTTTTTATTTAATTAAATTTAGAAGAATGTGGTTTAAGATGAAAAATTTAGAAAAGTGTGAACTATATAAATAAATTGAGAATTTATTACACCGAGAGGCATTATACAATGAAAGCATTCAAGGAATATTTTGTGTTAAGTTTTTGTAGTTGGATTGAAAATGGCAGGCAAGTGGAAGTAACATAGAATTTACCAATGAAAAAATAACTATTATATTTCTTTAATCGGCATCATAGTCTAAATCGTGCCTTGAGGATTCCTAAATTTAAGCCACAACAGTGGTGTAACCTTCATGGGGATATTGCCGACTTTAAATTATTCTTTTGGGAGATCTTGGATAATTTTTCACATTCGACATTATGGTGAATGGGAGAGAGAAAATTGTGGGGATGGTTATCATAACTACTCCATAACCAACCGATTTCTTTAGTTTTTGAAAGAAAAAATATTTGTTAATGGGAGGAGGGAGAAATACAGTCTCATTAATGGTGAAGAGAAAAGAAGAGAAGATACATTGGTTTAAGATAGAAGGAAAATTTCTTTAGTTTTTGGAAGGAAGAATCTTTGCTAATGGGAGGAGGGAGAAATATAGTCTCATTCATGGTGAAGAGAAAAGAAGAGAAGATACGCTGGTTCAAGATAGAAGGAAAAGAAGTTATTTGTGGAAAAAAAAAAGAGAATAGAGGATCCAATGAAGTAAGGAAATCAATCTACCATAATTAGATTAGCCTCTGTGGGAGTTGGAGCAATCTATAAAGGAGCAAGATAGAGACGTTTTCAACAGAATTGCATGAACCGAAAGAACAGTTGGAGTTTTAAACATCTATAGAGCATCACCGTTATCAAGCTTCATAAAACTAACACAGGAACGTCTTGCTTATTAAGCTATTTCTTTTTGAAGGAAAGAGAATTTGTCTCTTGAATGTCAAGGATGATGCTTCATGCAAATTTTAGTTGTTATTCTTGTCTTAGAAGAATCTTGAATTATGAGGTTTGACTTCATGTTGTTCTCTCCAATCTATCTTTGGTTAGGTGCGTTCCTATTTTTCTCTTTTGGAAAGAACATTATTTGTCTGCTAGTGATTGATTATACAGATGCACTAGAACTACATTACTTTTCCTGGCTTTTACACCTTCACTTTTATTCATATTCATGACACCCACCCAGAAAAAATGTTGATTACCTACTTTGTTAAAGTGATATTATCTATCTTCTTCACTATTATATCTTTCACTATTCTTTTTAGTTCAGTTAAGTCTTTTTTGATTTCTTTGTAGATAAATCTATCATGGATGATGGAAGGAAATCAGCCCAACAGTGGTCATTGGAAGTGTACATTTTGTCTTTGTTTGATGCAAATATTAGAGTTTATAAATCCTTTCACTTTCAAATGAAACACTTACTTTATTAGTTGTGACTATGTATTCATTTTACTAAAAAAAGAATGGGTTTCAAATTTCATTTGATCTTGAGTTGATGCTTTCATCATTCTTTGCTTACACATTGACAACAAAAAGTAAATATGTCAATTGGAAAAGAAAATGGTGGTTAGGTAGAGATAATATTAAGAAAATTTGTCATCTTTTTGTAAGAATTATTGAAAATATGTTAATAAAATATTAGTATTTCCACCTAATAAGAATCTGGATAGGATTTTGGGGAATTCCCATAAAATATATAAAGCCATGCAGCTGTTAAGTTCTAGATATTTTGAGTCTAGAATTACGTCATTCGACAAGTATGAAATGCAACCTACCAAGGAATAAAGAAATTGAAAGAGAGAAATAGACAACACAACTACCAATAAAATTTTATATTGAGAGTAAATCTAGAGCAAAAGGATCTTTAGAAATGACTTAAATTTCATTAAGCACACAAGTGATATTGGATGGAAATTGTAAGGATCTGAAGTTTAATATCTGAATATTACATTTGCATCATTTGTTTGTAAATGTTTAATCTTGAAAGTTACTTGCTAAGATACGTATTTTAATTCAGGCTCAGTGTTTTGGTTGTACATGTATCAAAGAGCTAAACCTGTCATTGTAGACCCAGGGTTGTACCAGTCAAAAAAGTTTGACATATTTTGGGTTACTCGACATCAAACCATTTCAACCACATTAAAATTGTTTACAGGTAGTCTTTGATTCTTGGATTTATTATGAATTCAATTTTTTTTAAAAAAATTACACTATAGCTACTTTCTAATGAAACGTTTTATATTTTAAAACTTATTGAAAAAAATAAAATATATATTGAAAATTTTATATATTGAGATAATAAAGTAAAAGATAATAATAATAAAACATATCAATTATATTATTTTTGAAAATATAAACATTTTTCTCAAGTCAATAGGCATCTCGATAAAGATAACTCTCAGCATGTTTTACATATATTATTAATTAATATAGATATGCTAGTTTATAAGTAAATGAATTAAATTCATTAATTAAATAGCTAGTATTTAATTAATTAATTATCATGACTAACTTTAGGTGTGTTCAATTATATTATATTAATTAATATTTATTGATTATATAATATAAATTTAAATAATAATTTTTATTTATTTTTATATTAAATAAAATATAAATAAAATGAATTGATTATATAATATAATTATAAGAAATAATTTAATAATTATTATTTAAATATAAATTTAATATAATAATTTTGTTAAACAAAAATATGTATAATATATTTATGTGTAATAAACAAAAATCTATTAAGTCATTAAATCTATTAAGAACTGAAACGAAATCAAGTTGGTTGAAGGCTGGTGCAAGTACCGGCCGGCACGCTTGAAAACAACTGATAACAGATAAGAGGCAGCACTGGGAATTAAGGCGTAAATTATATAGAGCCTGTGAAGCACATGAATTAATAACCTGAAGTCATTTGAGGGTGGGAAAGTGAATTCGAGTGAAATTATTCTCACACTAATTTTGCCAAATAAATACCGGTCATCCTTTTAAATTAGTATATCAATATGCAATCTTCCTAAAGTTTGGGATGCATTCAATAATAAACAAAATAATAGTTCTGTTTTTCTTAAAATAGGTTAAATAATAGTTCAATTTTCTAAAATAATAGTTCAATTTTCTAATAAGGATGCATAAACAAGGAGATCATATTTAAATTGCTCGATTGATTTCATTAAGAGCGTGGTCCCATGTGAGGAGGCTTCGGGATCTATTTTCATAGAGCAAGTGGTCCCATGAAGTAAAAAAATTATGCTACAGGATTAATTGGAATCTTTTCCTGAAAAATAGCAGCCCCTACTTTTTAGGACTGCAGAATTGAGATGGTGAAATTGAGGTGGGGCTAGAAATTGCTCCCACAGCTTACGAATTTTTTTGACACTTGACAATCATCTGATTTTTTAAATTCCTACCAAAAATAAAAGTGAGAAAATTATTTAAGCTGAACTGTATAAAATGTTCCTAAAAAATCTCAACAACACCCACTGAATTTTTTTAAGAAACCCCCCTCTATAGAACCCTATCCTTCATTAATTCAATTGCATGAACAATATTAAAGACTTCTACAGACTTCTACAGCCGAGAGAACGAGTCTTTTCTCCCCCACAATTTCTGGAGAGAATATTATTCTTTACCATAGGGAATTTTAGCGGGATTAGAACCTTTCCAGAACGTTCCCAATACATTTCTAATTGAGCAAAATGCATTGAACTTTTTGGACGGATGAAAGGTGGACGAGAGCCTTTCCTGTATTCCCCCCATTAAACAGAGAATTGAATGCTTCCAAGTAGCTCTCTATACCCTGTTTCACATCATATCTGTATTTGATTTTACCTTGTTCCATATACTCTACCATCTCTTTCACAAATTCCTCCATATGATGGATATAATCAAGCACAACAAACCCTCGCATATTCCCACATTTTTCTACCAAGTTAATAAGGTTTCTCAGTCCATAACCTTTCTTCCAATTCTGCAATGTACAGTGCATCAGATCCATGCATGGCATTAGGACTCTCCATTGAGTAGATCAATTCCAAAGCTCACAGAAATAAATTTGACTAACCTGGTTATATTGAGAGATCATTCCAAATAGGGGGATCCTAGAATTCATATTGATGTGGTTGAGAACAGTCTCCAGCATTTGTCCTCCCACATTTTCAAAGTAAATGTCTATTCCCTTTGGAAAGTATCTGCTCAATTGTTATTCAGGTTAAATAATAAAATGAAATTTATCTATAAATTACAATATTTTATTAGTTCATTGCAAATTCATTGCGAGCAATTCATCATCAGCAATTTACTACTATCAATTCACTTTCAACAATTCATCGTCATGAAAAATCTATCTCTAGGAAAATTCATCACCCTGAAAAATTCACTACCATCAATTTCCACGGCGATAAATTGGTGATAGTGAATTGGTGGCAGTGAATTGCTGACAGTGAATTTTCCTAGAACCCTGCATCAGACTATCTCATACTTAGAATTGAAGGAATCATCCAAAAAAATATATGTATACATTACATCTACTTCACTAGTTAAACTTACTTGGACAGTGCTGCATCCCAGTCAGTCTCATACTTGTAGTTGAAGGCATCATCAAATCCAATTTCTTCTTTTAACATCTTCACCTGTTAATACATTAAAATTTGTGGATACACTAAATAGTTTAGAGGATCTGAATGAATGTTAGAATCAGACTCCAAAGGTAAGCACTTTCTTATAAAAGTGTCCTGATCAACATGGCTTTTTTAACTGTTAAATGGTGAGATTCAAAATCAGGATCTGCTGTTCCAAAATAGGAGAGCATATCATTCCACCAGTCACCTTATTTATACACTAGACAATCAATCAGCTTATTTTAAAATGTAAATTTGACCATAAAAACGTTTGATTGTTAAAAAGACCAGCTCAAAGAAACTTAGTTTGTTGGCTATTCGTAAGGTGTACTTGGTATCATCTCAGATTCAAAATTTTCCTTTTTAAAATTGGAGAGCTATTTACATCGTTTGCACAAGGAAGAGGTGATGGGAGAACTGGTATAACTGTTTTCTTGTACAGAAATGGTTATTAAGAAAAACCCAATTAAACTATCTCACAATAGAAATAGAAATAAATAAAAGAGAGTGGCTATTTAACTTTTAAAAATTATACATAAATTATTTATAAAAGAATCTCAAATGTTTATTTTTTTAAAAGGCAAAGATAGAGAAAAGACAAGCCTGACTCTGAGTGGGGAGGGAGGCTGGTTTGGCATTATATTAGTTACCCTTCAGGAATTTATTCATCTTTTTGAAGTTTGGAGAGTTCTTTTTACAGAATCATAGGGGAGAGGACTCAGTATCTGAGTATGTTTCAATAGTTGTGATAGTATTTGTTTATATAATGTCTAATATTTTTATCAATATTGGATCAATAGTTATGACTTTAAAGTTGTTAGTATTGATGATGACTGACCATAATTAAACAAAATGTATTCTTTTGATCTAAAAAGCAACCAATCATGTGATTCCACATCAGCGCTCAATAAAACATGCTGTGAATGCACAAGTATTGGTCTCTTTTTTTTGGGCCTTTTTGGACACCTTGACAAAAAGCATGCTGATGTGGCCCTGAAACCTTAGATATAAGTAGGGGACTTGCCAAATAAGCTACTGTGAAAAATTAGGAGTGATTTGAAATTTCCACATAGAATAATTAGGAGTGCGCAATTAGGATGCTCAGCTACTGAGTCTTCATCCCTATCCCACTGCTCTAAAGACTAACATGCTGGATACTAGAAAGCAACATGAAAAGATAGAGAAGTTTTCAAAGGAAGAGCATCTACTCTTGTGGGTATGAAGAAAACTCTGGTTTTCTACAAAGGGAGAGAAAACAAAGCCAGATTGACTATAGGCACATCGTTGAGATTGACTATATGAACTACCTCACTGCCGCGGGAAGGGAGTCAATTACTGAAGTTCAATGTATCAATAGTTTCCATGTTTTCTCATTTGGAGACATAAAGCACACCATTGTCTGTATATATCACTACCCAATTTAAATAAATGTAAGCCCAAATCACTGAAGGCTCTCAAAAATAGACCCAGGATTTGTTCGCTCAAGACAAGCAGAGTTGAGACCATGGCTGCTTATACATTTCCTGAAGATGCCTTGTTTCTGGGTTTAGACAGCTCCACAGAGTACGTTGATTTCTTCTTTAAATGGACAACGTGTATGATTTCTACAATTAATGTATTATCATTTTCAGAAAATTTAACTAGATTCATACAGTGTGGGGGTGTTACACCTGCAATTTGAGAACATGGTTGTCCAACTTCAGACATTAAAAAAATACCCATTTGAATTTTATACCAGTTGTTCCAAAAACTACACACTGAATTTTGTTTTATCAAGTACTGTTAGAAGTTTTCATTAACTTAAATAGTTTTAAAAGTATTGTATACACAGAAATCTTTTCATTAACTTAAATAGTATTAAAAGTATTGTAGACACCGAAATCTAGTCTAAGTCTGTGACTTCAATATTCTTCATAATTTATATTCTTCACGGTCATAATTAAATAATGTCAATTATTTAATTATTTTCTAAAGTTTTCAATTTATTTATTAATTAAATAATCTTAATTATTTAATTAATTATCATTTTCTTTATTCTATCTGATTAATTAAATAAACATTTTTTATTAATTATGTTACTATTTAACTTTATCTTTCTTGTCAAATTAAATAAATTCTTATTTATTTAATTATTTATTTAATGCTTTCATCACTTAATTAAATAAATCTTCAAATATAATTTAATTTACCCTTTATCATATTTCAACTATAATTAAATAAACTCTTTATTTATTTAATTATTCATTTAATGCTTTCATCACTTAATTAAATAAATCTTCAAATATAAAATTATTTATTTAATTATTCTTCAAATATAAAAGCTTGAATTAAATGAATTATTTAATTCATAAAATATATTTTAACACATTCCTCTATATTTAGATAATTGTGCAAATTATCCAAGTATTCACTCTTACTTGACTCAACATCTATTTAAATCGGACAGTTAACTCTTGATTTAATCTTGAGTGACCTTCATGAGTAATCTCTTTGTCATATCATTCAGTCATCTAGTTCTAATTCATTTGTGTGTACATGCATATTAATTAAATATTCCTATTTAATTAATTAAATTTTGCGCATGCTTTCGAATAGAACATTGCTTTAATCATATATTTATCTTTGTCATGCAAAGACTAATCTTCTATTTTCGAATACCAAATTTGAAGATTAAATCATTTATTTAATTTTTATTTCTATTTTTGGTTTCATCACTCATGTCACTACTAACAGTCATCATAATGCATGTCTAATCCTTTGATTTCAATCTTTCGTTGATCTTTCGATCCTAGCATGTCATTCGAATGATCAATTTTCTATAAATTGATTTGTCTTTCATCATTTCAATCTCTCTCGAAATCATATGAATTTTAGAGCAATTATCTTACAATTTTCAATGTTTTGTCTTAATCACAACACTTAGGCTATGCTTGCACACAAATACTAAATATCTGAGGGAAAGTACATTATTAAAGATGAAATGGAGAAGAATAATGGAGGTTATTCAATGGAATTGATCGCGTGTTTGGTAAAATAGTTTCCTTTTATGCATGTTTGTTATTAGCTTTCCTTTGTGCTCGATTATTTAGCTTTAAGGATTTTAGTATAGTTTGAATTGATTCGAATTGCCTAACTACTACTCTCATGTGTTTTTCTTCAAGCTAAATTTGGTGAACTTGACGTGAAGACACTATCTTCACGTATTTGTAGACTTTTATTTGATTTTTATAGGTTTTTGTACAAAACGATGCAACTAACATTTGGAGACGCATTTGCATGACGAAACGACGCAATTGACATACTGGACTACATCTGATATCAGAAATGACGCATTTGAACAATATTTACGCAACTATAATTCTCTGAGCCACAACTGACTGGTAAAAATCCCGCAACGCATCTGACAACAAAAATGATGCATTGGATTGGTGAATTTTTAGGTTTAGATTTTTAATTTACAACTTTCTTTCATGTTTTTTATTTTTGCTAATCTTTTGTTTTCAGTGTGTGCCTTGAGGAGTTAGCGAAGTTTTTGCAGATTGATAGTCAAAGACCAATATCAAAACTACTAACAAAACTTTCTCCAGAACGCATGTCAAAGACCCTAGTTAAATTTTTGAAACAGATTGTTTGGCAGTATAGCAAATCTTTCATTTGGATTAAAATCAATAGGTGTCTACTATGTTTGGTGTGAAAGAAAAATTGTGTTATTACCCTTATGATTCGGTATATCAAAGTATCCTCTCCCCTTGCGCATTAGTGCAATCCTAGGTGTAAGAGAACCAGTTACAGACTCTAGAACTTGGGCCTATTTTGGTGGAAAAAATTACTCACCCTAGGACGACTCAGATCGGTAGCACCCTAAACCTGAGGGACTTCTAGCTAGTATATAATAGTGGGTTCTTCGGGAAAGCCCAAGAATCATGAGTATCATTCTGACAAGATGGATCGAAAGGGACTCTCGTCGTATGGATGATGTCCCATGAACAAAATGCTTGAATTAAAAACCTTTGTTTGTAGTGTCCAAAACCCCTCTATTTACTAGTGCAACAAGTCAGACCTATGAAGTTATCTCATATTTTTACAGTTCATGTGTAGAGATGAACATATGCCATGGAGTTTCATAGGTACTGTAGCTTGGCTGCCCTGAATGATGTTAATGAGTCATGGAGGGGAGCCAGTGGGGTCAAGCTACTAGTCATCCACCTTGAATAAGTGTAACTAAGGTAAAACCCAAGTGAGAACACAGTAAATACTATCCATCATAGCCTAGGATCTACTTGTCTTCAAAACTTACAGAGTTACGTCTATCAAAATACTTTGTTTTCATATTATATTTTGTGGTTTGCCAAAATTTGATCAAGACATAGAGTCAATTTACATTCACAGTCATTGAAAAACCATAATTGATAACCAAAGTCATGCAATTGAGTTGTTGAGTCACAACTGTTCAATATAGTGTTGCATCCGTAGGAAAGCCACATCTAATTTAGAAAACTTGCACTTTCTTATTCTGTGATGCATCTGCAATCTGGAACAACGTAGTTTCCCTTGTCATAAAAATATTGCTAGTGCATAGTCTAATAGAAACCCACATTTTTCTAGTTCTAAGTTGCAATTGTCATCCTAAGTCGTATTTGTCAGAAATAAAACCGCAACTGTTTGATACCAAAATTAAAATTTGTCAGAAACTCACAACTGAATAGCAGAAAATCGTAATTGAAAAATAAGATCGCAACTATGAAATTATATGACACATTTTCCTGAGAGTTAGGAAATCAGATTTGAGTCTCACGAATCCAGAAAAAACTAGTCAAACTAGTATCTAGTTTTACCTTTCTCATTGATCTTGGACAGAAACCTAAATGTTTTCTCAAAACTTGCATAAACTGCTTTCTTTAGGCATCAATTAGTCATAGCAATATGTACCATAGTTACACATCTTACTTTTAGTTTAGAGGTCTTTACTACCCTTAGAGAGATCACCTTTTACAGATTCTAAGATAGACACCCTTTCATACTTTGGTTAAACCCTTGTTCAACAAAACTTCATCACGAAACCTAGTCGTCATATCCTTTACGTGAATCCTCCTAGCTCATCAGTCTAGCCTAGGAGTTTACTTTGTCTTTAAGTCCTAGCTCTATCAAGGTTCCTTGTTGAAACAAAATTGACACTTGGGTTAAACTGTAATTCTTAGATACCTCTTTTAGAGTCTTACAATTTGGTCCCCTGGACTTTGCATTTTTAAACACGGTCATCCTAGAATAATATCATTCTTAGGAATACCTTATTTTCATTTGAAAAATCCCCAAAACATAGGTTAGAATCATATTATCCATAGGATTAGCTTTTACATTACTTGTATCTTGAGCTTACATCACATGGTTGAAACTAGATTGAAAAGGAAAGCAAGAGAAAAAATGGTTGATCATAACGAATTTATCAATTTGTTCTCGTCTAGACCTCACAAATAGTTGTTAGACAAATACATTACCAGAGATGCACAAGGGCGTACATAGTTAAAGAACTAGATGTTGTAGCACAAGACCCTGAGTTTTCCATGTTCGTAGATGATTATCTATCAAATGACCCTCAACATCACTTAGCCAAATTGCTAGCAGAAGGTGCTAAACTACCTCCTAGTTTTGACATTAATACCCTGGGTATGTGCAGGATCATGATGGGCTAAAAAGTGGCAATATGATGGGTATGTGGTTGATGACATTTTTTTAATCCAAAATTGATGAAACGAAAAGGGTTTTTAAAGGAGATTTTTATCTTTCCACCAATATAAATTATGCTTTACTTTGAATTTAATAAGTAATTATTATTCTTTTTCTATTCAAATTATGATGAAAGTCCTAATTGATACACTGATTGAAAATCATCTATAGCTTTTAAACAGTATTACATTTTTTGAATCCAAAATATGCATCACATTCTATGCTTCACATACTATAGGATTAAAAAAAGAAAAAATGAATTTCATGAAGTTTTGACCAAGTTAAGGTGGTCAGACATACGAGTTTTTTATATTTTTTAAAAGTTGTAATAAAAAAATCATAATTAATTATTTAATTGGAAAAAAATTATAAAAAAATATGCATCACATCGGACATGATCTAATTATATATAAAATATTATAAAAAAATATTATCATTTTATAGTGGTTAGAGTGGTTAGACAGACACCTACTTCTTATTTTTTCCCTGAAATTTAAGTACTACTGCATTGAAATTTCAAATTTTTACCAAATAGGTTTTTTTTAAAACAAACCTAGTAGTTTAGAAACTACATTCAATTTTCTACAGATTCTATTCTTACATATTTTTAATATAATATAGATAACTTATTCAAATTTTTATGTCAAGTTTCCTAACTCTGATTTTTCTAATTTTTTTGTCACTTAAGGGCCTGTTTTTTCCATGATGATCCTGCACATACCCCCCTATTGACTACATCAACTCAGGGAACATACACAACTACCACTAATGCAACCATACCTTAGGTAACTATAGCCATACCATCTGGAGGACCTATGTACCAATTACTGCAATACTTACATCTCCATTTGGTACACATACTTTGAAACAAGGGTTAAACTTTACTGTGGTTGCGTCCTCGTCCAATCCCTTTGATCCTCATGTTGAGAACAAAAGATCTAGAACATCCACACCTACACCAAGTGTCAACGTCACTAGCACAATCCCATAGACATTAGCTATATCTGGTCATAATGTCACTAGTGCAACACCACAAACTAGAGTCTCATAGACAAGAGGTATATCCTCCTTTCAATAGAGAAACTGACCTCACACTTCACAAATTCCAACTCAAAACCCATTTACACAAATCCCTAGTCAAAATTTGTTCACCAAAATCCTAAATTCCAATCCACTATACATACCAACATTCATTCAGAACCCCTCACAAAACCTTAGATATCAGAACACATACGTTGATCTGAATAATCCAAACACCACCTCGTTAACTCAAGTCGACGTCTTGCAGACACAAATGTAGGCACTCCAAACACAAATGGATAACATGATAGTGTCAACCAAGAAATCCTTTTCAGCAAAGGATCTGTGTCCATTTACCTTTGACAAATCATTGTACATGACACCTTTCCCTCACGGGTATGTCATACTGAATCTGCCTAAGTACAATGGAAAATGAAATCTGATAGAACATATAAGGGAATTTTATGCCATGTGCATCAATGTCGCTTATGACCCCACTTATCGTATGAGACTATTTCCAAGAAGTCTTGTAGGAATTCTACTCAGGTGGTTTTCAGGTCTAGATTATGGCATCAAATCATAGGGTGAACTAGATGAGAAATTCATTGAGCAATTCTCCTTCAACATAGACCATGAGATAAATATAGAAACCTTGTGTCACACAACACAAGATGAAGGAGAGACTTTCATAGATTTCTTCGAGAGATGGAGGACTATATCCATTCGGTGTCCCGTCGAGATACCTGAAAAACAACAAGTCACTATGCTCCAAGAAAACCTTAATGCAAAACTAAGGAGTGACTTAAGGGTAGATTGTTGCACATCCTTTATAGAATTAGTGGAAGAGAGTCTTATCCTAGAAAAATAACTTATTGAAAAAGGAGAACTTAAGACATAGACAATCAATATAAATCCAAATGTACAAAACACCCCAAATGACAAAAACAAGTTTTGGTCTCAAAACAAAAATGTTACCAACAGTGGGGTAGTGGATGCTAAAACTTTACAAGCAGGACTGTTCATCACCCTTATAGGAAACCACTCCTCTTCCAATGTACTTAACATTGTCAACCAAACACAAAACACCACTCAAAACACCTAATGACCACAACAATAGAGATGGTTTCCTAAACTTGAGTTCACTCCCCTTGGAGAACCTATAGAGTTAGTTTTCAAGCAACTGTTAGAACACAAACTCATACAATGACAAGAGCTAAGATAGTATGATCCAGGACAATTTAATCCATCTTGGTGGGACAACAATGTCTTTTGTGACTATCATCAAACTAAAGTACACACCCTCCAAAATTTCTGACAACTGAAAAATATCATACAAGACTATGTCGACAACAAAACTATCAAAGTTGCTAGACAAAAACTAACATCTACAAATACTGACCACAAGGTCTTTTTAGACCCACTACATGACCATGGGAAAGGAAAATCCCCAAGTTTGGGTAACAAGACCAATACTTCCACCAACTATGCTAGTGTCAAACATGATTATAGTGGCCTCATCATAAATCACCTTTGAGTAGATGATGAACATATTGATACCATAACCATAAAGAAAACTCCTGAGTTTGTTGTTAACACTTGCCGAACCAAAATCACTATTCAAGGCCCTTCAACATAGCAAGTACCATAGACTTCCAAGTCATAGTATAACCTATTGATCAATTGCCTGGAAGACCCCAACTCAAATCTCTATCTTGGAACTCTTGCATATTTCACCTGAACACCGCTTCATTCTAGACAAGGCCCTACAAAGTGTGATTGTCCCAAATGATCTTAATGTCAATCAATTTGAGGAAATGGTAGGATACTTGACTAATAACCATCATGCCACATTATCCAAACAAAACTATGCCACTGAAAAGACCAATCATAATGACCCATTACACCTTGAAGTCCTTGTTCACTAAACCAAAGTAAGATGAGTCCTAGTAGACAGAGGGGAAAGATTAAATCTTTGCACATTGAAGTTGGTTAAGGCACTAGGTTTCTCAAATGCATGTGTAGATACCACTAAAATCATATGCATCAAGGTTTATGACAATGAGGAATGAAAATCAAAGGGAGTGGTGACACTTCCTATCAGGATTGGTCCTACAGAGTTAGAGACAAAATTCCAAGTCTTGGATCTCACCCTTCCATACAACCTATTGTTAGGTAGACCATGGATTCATTCCATGAAGGTAGTCACTTCTACATACCATCAATGTCTAAAATTCCCCTACAACAAAAAAATAACAATAGATGGTGACCTAGATCCATTTCAATACTACACTACTCTACGAGAGATACCTCGACAACAAGTGCTATTCAACCAAGAGGCTACATCATCTAAGTCATCTCACTATGTCGATCCATCCAATCTCACCAAAACATCCATTCCATGATCATTTCCATCCACTCCTAGGGTTGAGATCCAAGATAAGGGTTGTAGAGAATATCACATAAGACTTCCTATTGTGTTAGCCACTTGATTCCTCCTAAGTCTTATGGTTTTCCTACAACAGATAGGAGACAGTCAGTAGTCACTATACATATTCCTCCCAATACAAATTTTGCAAAATGGAGAGAATTAAGTAAAGAGGCCATAAATGTAGAAGAAGTGACTTCGTGGTTGTACAGAGAATATCCTGAAGAACCTCCCTCACTTGCTCACATTCCTAAAAATATATATGGAAAAGGTTTCACAATCATGCAGAGCAAGGGCTACAATGAACATAGTGGTTTAGGCTTATATCAAAATGGGAGGATAGAACCGATCTTTGTTGCTCAGTGGCCAAAAGGCTTAGGGCTTTGGTTTCAATCGATCCAGATTGGTGTACCTAGTACCATGTCACCCTTAATTGAGGATGTAAGTGCTTCAAAGGACATCGAGACATCCAACAAACCAAATGACCAAACCTATTGAGAATTCACTGACTCAAATAAATATGAGTGGGATTCCCTATCATCTACATCCACTATGGACCTTGACAAAATGTTTGGAGAGTTGGACTTAATGCTAAAATCCTCACTAGACCTAGTGAAGTCTGGTCCACATAAGAACTTGACCAAAGAGGAAGGGTTAAAACATTACTATTGGGAATCTCTTGACCCCACCTCTTGGGAACCAAACCAACCCATTTTGAACAACCAAAACTTGGCATTAGGCCCACCTCAGAATCCACCTACATCCAAGAAAAAGACCAAAGAGGACTTGGTACAAAACTTTTGTGACTACATGAACAATTCAACTTTTACCTTGAACCCTATAGATTTTGACAACTTAGACGATGGCATGCCTTTAGTTTACCCCCAACTTATTGATTGGGACCAACAAGACACACCCATCTTAAACACTTTTGAGAATGATGAAGCTATCATTGAGTTCTTGGGATTATGAGAAGGAATACCTAGTGGTGATCACAAGGCTGGATTTACCATTGGCTTGGACAATAAAACATATTTTGGGGAATCTGTTCAACCCTCCAGTTGCAAAAATGAGAAAAAGAATAAAAAAGATTAAAAAGAAGAGTCTCTAGGTGAAAACTGAAAGGTGCCTCTAGACGATGAAAAAGAAAAAATAAAGGATGCATCCAAAGGAAAAAACCTCTCTGAGCCACCTAAGGATGGATGTTTGAACATTCTCCCTATAGAATAGGAAAAGTCACCCATGTTAGTGGAAGAATCAATTTAAGTCAACATAGGCACACAAGAAAATCCCCAGCTAGTTTACTTTGCAGTATCATTAACAAAAATAGAACTGGAATTTTTTAACTTCTTTGCAAAGAGACAAATTAATTTTTCCTAGCCATACATAGACATGCCAGGGCTGCATCCTAAACTTGTACTACATCATTTTCCTTTACAACTAGGGGTAAAACCATTCAAAAAAAAATTGAGGAAAATGCACCCACAGATTGCTTTACTTGTCAAGGCTGAGCTGAAGAAACTCTTGGACGTTGGGTTCATTAGATCAATTGACTATGCCAATTGGATTTCTAATTTGGTACTAGTCACCAAACCAACACGGGGCATCCGCATCTGCACATATTTTAGAGACATAAATAAAGCCTATCCTAAGGATGGCTTTCATTTACCCAACATTGACATGATTGTTGACATGACAACAAGCTATGAGATGCTATCCCTTATGGATGGATTTTCAAGATATAATCAGATAAGGATTGCAACTAAAGACTAACCAAAAATAGCTTTCACATGTCCTTGGGGAACGTATTGCTGGAATGTTATACCCTTCAGACTCAAGAATGTTGGAGCAACCTACCGGCGAGCTATGACCACAATTTTACATGACCTTGTATACACTCTTATGGAGGATTATGTCAATGAAATTATTGCTAAATCATTAACCAGAGCAGATCATTTACAAGTTTTAGACAAGATATTTCAAAGGCTAGAAGAGTATAAAGTGACACCAAATCCGAAGAAGTGTGTATTTGGAGTGAAATCAGGAAAACTCCTAGGGTATTTCATTTCTAGATGGGGCATCAAAGTGGATCCATCCAAGGTCAAAGACATCATGGACATGCCTCCACCAACTAATCTCAGTTAGTTAAGAACATTACAAGGGAGACTGCAATCCATCATAATATTTATAGTGCAGTTAGCAGATAAGACGCATTCCTTCCAACATTTGCTTAAGAAAGGAGTCCCCTTTGCATGGATAGTTAGGTGTCAAGAAGCTTTTCAACTGATCAAAGAATATCTACTCACACCACTAGTATTAATGCCACCTATTGAAGGTTAACTATTGATTCTTTATATTTCAGCAACCCATTCATCACTCGGAGCATTGCTTGCATAGAATGACAATGAAGGTCATGAAAGGGCAGTATACTATATTAGTCAAAATTTGGTAGGTTATGAGCTCAACTATAGTACCATTGAACATGCTTGTCTTGTGGTAGTATTTGCTACTAAAAAACTAAGGCACTATATGTTGAATCATCAAACAATGTTGGTTGCAAAGATAGATCCTTTAAAATATCTTTTTAGTAAAGCAGCATTAATAGGACGATTAGCCAAATGGGTTATGATACTTAGTGAGTATGATATCCAGTATGTAGAGAGGAAGGCTATTAAGGGACAAGTCATTACTGATTAGCTAGCCGACACACCAATACAAGCAAATCACCCATTAGTTGTAGACTCCTGATGAGTTTATATTCATAGTTGACACAAACAAAACATGGAAACTATACTTTGATGGCTCTCATACAAATCATGGCCTAGGGGCTGGCATACTGTTTATCACACCATAGGGTGATTCCATCCCTAAGTCATTCAAAATTGCATTCCCATGTACTAACATAGCAAAGTATGAAGCTGTAGTGATAGGGTTACACATGGCAGCCAAGTAGAAAATTAAGAACCTACAAGTATATGGTGATTCTCAACTGGTAATTAGACAGGTAAATGATGATTATGAGACTAAGGATGAGAAGCTTGCTCCATAAAAATGCATGGCAGATAATTTTTAGGGAGTACTTTGACAAGGTTGAATTTCATCAGATACCTCATTTTCTAAACAGGGCAGCAAATGCTATGGCTACTATTGCATCACTTCTAGACATTCCTAGCAATGTGCCTAAGTTTGAGTTCTTGGTTGAACAACTTTTGATCCCAACTTATGATATCCCAGATTATGAGATGGTATGTGACATTGTTGGTCTTAATTCCCCATGGTACAAAGAAATCTATGACTACCTCCATTCCGAAATCATACCCCCTGGCCTTTCAAATAACCAATGTAGGACATTCCGAAATCATACCCCCTGGCCTTTCAAATAACCAATGTAGGACATTCCTCTACAAGTCAGCCAAGTACACCATCATTGGAGACACCCTGTATAGATGTGCCTTAGATAATGCCCTACTGAGATGTCTCGATACTGACGAAGTAAAAGAAACCTTGCGTGGGGTGCATGAGGGTATATGTGGTTCCCATTCTAACTATCCTACCTTAGCTAAAAATATTATGAGACTGTTTTACTATTGGCCTACTATGGAAAAAGACTCATATGTCTTTGTAAAGAAATGTCACCTCTATCAGGTACACAGAGACTTGATACATGCACCAACACAGGAGCTCCATCCTATAACATCACCATGGCCTTTTTCCCAATGGGGACTCAAACTCATAGGTAAGATACATCCCATATCATCCAATGGCCATAAGTTCATCATAACCGCCACTGAGTATTTCACAAAATGGATCAAAGCCATACCCATGAACTACATCATGGACACAAAAATTTCTAAATTCATCTTGAACTATATCATTTTTCTGGTACGGTGTCCCACAATCCATCATCACAGATAATGTTTAACCATTCAAAAAATAAGAAGTCTATAATCTGTGTGAACAATTCCATATCCGCCATCATTTTTCCACCTCATATTACCCTCAAGGTAACAGCCAAGAAGAGGCGTCTAATAAAACAATCATTAGAATTCTCAAAAATATTGTCGATGATGTTGGTCAGGATTGGCATTTACAACTTAATCCAACTTTGTCGGCTTATCTCACAAGCATCCACACTCCCATTGGTGCCACACCATATTCCCTAGTATTTGGCTCTAAGGCCATTTTCCCTATTGAGGTTGAGATTCCTTCCCTGAGGGTATCCTTGATAGGGCACATAGACGATGAAGAGTATTGAGTATCAAGGTTGCATGAGTTAGAATTTCTAGATGAATGAAGATAGAAGGAATTAGATCATCTTGAAGCTTATGAGAATCGTCTTCACTGCAGCTATAACATGACAGTTTTGAATAGAAACTTTGACATTGGTGACTTAGTCTTGATGGAGAATCCTAAGAATCAAGCTAACAGAGACAAACCAGGGAAGTTTAAACCTAACTGGTTAGAACCTTATATTGTCACAGAAGCATTTGGATTAGGAGCATATCAACTCTCTACTCTTGAAGGTGAACCATTGTCATAATCTATCAACAATCTTCATTTGAAGAAGTTCTACGCATAGCTTATGAGGGCCTTGTCTTCATATCAAAAAAAATTTTAAAAAAAATTACCTAGGTGAAAACCTAACAAACAGGCATCTTGGTAGCAAAAAAAAATAGTAAAGAGAAATAAGTCATCCAATAGTGAAAATGACCTTAGTGGTGCTTTGGAAAAGTACCATGGTGAAAACCTAGAAAATAGGCACCGTGTGTAGTTGACTCTACTCCTTTGTCTACTATTATTCTAATATGACTTCCTTGTACATATTATCTACCCCTATACATATTACCTATTTTATCCATCCATCGCTTGTACATACCATTCATAATAAATGGTAGTTGTTCCCATAACTTGGAACGATTGACATCGAGTGCATTTCATATCCCCCATCCCATCCTATTCCTAATCAATTGGTCTTATACTCGACTGGGGAAAAACACTTGACTTGCATCATATGGGGTTCTAACATTGGCTATTTTGAAGACGTAAAACCATCAAAATTTAAAAAAAAAATTGAAAAACATCAGAAAACTTCAAAAAGACAAAAATAAAAACATGACAAAAATCCAAAAAGAAATAGAGTCAGAGTTAGTCGCACTTGTTAGTCTTTGTCATTTGTCGAACTACAGTGCCTCTGCAACTGGATGTAGGTAAGTCCATCTATCGATGTGCCCCCAAGGAATTAGGTCAGTCCTTTTGGGCTTGTCTGTATAAATCATGATTCAATCCATTTGTCTATAAGACAAGGTCATTGGTTGTGTCAAACTACGAGGTCTCTACGTGTATAATGTAGGCAAGGCCATTAATTGATGAGCTCTTGAGGCTGCACTACGTCAGTCCTTTAGGGTTTGTTGTCATGCACTACCACACACATAAGATATCTTCATACAAATAAAGCTTTTTAAAGTCAATCTTGTCAGTCAAAGTCTATTCAAACTACGAGGTCTTTGCATGTATAATGTAGGCAAGGCCATCAATCGATGAGCCCTTGAGGACACACTAGGTCAGTCCTTTAGGGTTTGTCATTACACATAGTCAACTATCAGCACATCATATCAAGTCATGCACCAACAAGATTAACAAGTCAAAAATTTCACCAAGTTAGATCAAACAAATTGCCAAAGCCGCAACTTACATCTGCTACAGGATGTGTCCTTCCTGAAAATAGAAATTATCAAAATAATCAACTGGTATCTTATTCAGGATGTGTCCTTCTTGAATATAGATATCAGTAAAATAATCAATCTATGTCTTATATAGGATGAGTCCTTCCTACATATAGACACTGTCAAACAATCAACAAGGCCTCATACATGTTATCACATCAACGGTATCAAACTCAACTTCTTATATGATACTTGTCTTTCTGAAACTAGGCTTTTCTCATGCCTTATACAAATAGTCATAACATCAAAACTAGACTCAACTTCTTATCTGGTATGTGTCTCTCATGAAACCAGGTCTTATCAATCAATTATCTTATCAATCAAAAAAATCAAACAAACAAATCAAGTTTTGGAAAATATTTTATTGGCTTTGTGACTTTATGAGTGGAATCCTTTTACTAGCTTTCTCAAGGATGTCCCATGAAGGATTTAGAGAAGCAACGATGTATCTGAATTCTATTTTCTTTGACTGCTATTTGTCAATTGTCTTTTAAATCTAATTTTGAGTCATGATTACTAGTTTCCTCAAGGATGTTCCATGAATGATTTAGAGAAGCGATTATGTCTCATGACCCATCTTTTATTTGTTTGTTGTCTGTAGTTTGTCTTGACAAAAAGACTGGGGCAATTGTTCCCTTAGTATGAGTTAGGAAAGTCCTTGTCTATAACTGTTTGTAGTTAGCAAGTGAATGACCTTGTACACCTTGATCTATGTCATATCATGGTGTTTTTCTCCATTTGTATTAGTTAACGCCCTATGATAATAAAGTGCAATGCCTTTAGTGATACAACGAAACATCAAAGGTTGCTAATCCTAACATCCATCTCATTTTTTATTATTTTTATTTATCTTTCTTTCCACACTAACATTTCTTCTTTCTTGCATTATGACGGAGTCCTGTGACACACAAAAATCCTACATATGCATTCATGTTAGAAACATCATGTAAAAATCATACATCATAAGTCATACATAAATCTTGCATTTGAAAAATACAAAAATATAGGCATCCATTATCATAACATCATGGCATAATAGGCATCTATCATCATAGATTACATAACAAAATCATTACATGTACATAACAAGTGTAAATACATGCATCACATTATATTCATCATCAAATGTATAGCATCATATGTAGAAATCATTGTACATATAACATCATATTGCATCTCATAATCATAAAATGCATACATAACATCCATTAACATCATAGAAATCTATGTATACATCATCACATAGAATCAATGGGCGGGTGCATGAAGTTGGGTTACAATTTTGTGGCCAATTTAAAAAAAAAACATTGAAAACGCATAATGCAAGCACATTATAATGTGCTCGCGTTATGGAAATTTAAAAGAAAAAAGAAAGGTGAAAGTGATTCATTTTATGTCGATTGTTCTTCTGCTCTATCCACAGCCAAAAACCCTCATTTTTGCACTCGCATTGTAGGAGGAGGGATTGAGCAAGAATCTTCAACAAAGGTTGTTATTTCTTTGTAAGGATGGCACCACGATGATGAAGAGGTGGGACAGGTAAGTATTGTTTGATATTTGTTTTGAATTTCTTAGTTTTAGGTTGATTTTGTTAGTTTAAGGTTATATTTGATATATAAATTTTTGAATTTGTAGGAGATGCAAATGAACTAGCAAACCCACAAAATACTCAAAAATAAGAGAAACCAAATCCTAAACAAGAAAACCAACCTCAACAACAACCTCCTCCACCAATCCCTCAACACCCTCCTGGCACTCAACAAAATTTAATGAGTAACATTGATAGCAATAAAAAACAAATTGAGGATTTTATTAGTAGGTTGAGTGATCCAAATGGTTTAACCACATAAAGAATGACCCTCACAAATTCATTGTTCAAAAGATATGTTAAAAAATGTGGATTCAATTAGCAAAAAAATAACTGGATGGCAAGATAGGAGGCAGGCGGCTAGGGCATATTATGAAGATAAACTATCATATAAACAAGTACAAGATTTAAAAATCACAAAAGGTGATTTGTGTTCATTATTCACTAACCCATGCACAAATCAAAATCTTACCCTCAATGCAAAGAGGTTTCCTATTCATTGGTGTCACCATCAAAATATTATGAGTCATTTTTATGATAGGTGGTACATGGTCTTTGATGACCGATCGTGCAACAATTGTGAAGTCCCCCAGTATTTTCTTAGGAAACTATAGAGTGAGTTCATATTGAACAAAATCCCAAATTATTTTAATATGAGGAACTTCCAAGGGAGAGGTGGGAGGTTGGCTCAGGATAGGCCCGATGCACAGCCAGATCCTATGAGGCAAGGGAGATGAGCTCTTGCTAGGCCACCTCATGAGCATGTTGTTACGCCTTCCATCACGAAGGAGAGTGTCGACGTAGAGACATTGCAAGCGATCAACACTTTGATCCAGAGTGTCATCTAGCATACTAGCCCTATTCTATAGCACCATGTAGGGGAGTCTTCGAATGGTTGCCTTTGAACCCATTTGTGTCAATCTTGAGGGGTGACTTGTTCATATGACCCCACCGACACTCAGGAGGCTACTGCAGAGGATTCGTATGCAGCTACAAAGATGGAGAGGGTGACTGACATTTTACATGATGCATATGGAATTGATACTCAGGTAAAAGTTAGCATGTTCATTGAATTTAATTTATAAAATTTCAATTTTGAAATGCAAGATTAACTAATTTAGTTTTATGATTTTGGATGTTGAATAGGGTAATATTGGAGGTTTTGAGGGAACACATCCTAGTGCCAGTGGATTTACTCAAACCTTCACACAGGTAATAGAATAAAGAATTTAACTAATGAATTATACTTAATAGATTTGTGTAGTTTATATTCATATCATTGGTTATGTTTCATTGCATATCATTCAAACTCAAAGCATTACTTCACATTCCATAACTAATAGCTAGATGTTGATAGATGACAAAATTTCAACTTCAATATATAGTTGTTTAGAAAGTCAACATAAGCAACTTGATGCAATTTCTTCACATGGAGGCATGTGCTTGCAAAGGTGCACCTGCACGACAAACTATGGATGCTTGGAAAAAAGTCAATGAAACCATAATAGTAAGCAATAGCATAGACAAGGTAGTTAGTAGTTTCAAAAAATTCCTCGAAGAAATGTGGTCTCATGGCACAATTCCATTCCATCACCATGAGACCACATTTCTTCAAGGAATTTCTTCAAAATGCTCACCACCTTTTCTATGATACCACATTTTTCATACATGTGCACCAAAGCATTTTATCAAACTACTTGTGCTTCCTTGCTGCTATGGCTAAAATCCTAAAATATGTGCTTTCCAACAAACTATGGATGCTTGGAAAAATATCTATCAAAATATAATAGTAAGCAATAATTTTCCATAGAGAAGGAAATGAACTTTTTGAAAAAATTCCTGAAAGAAATGCATTCTTATGGTGATGGAATTCCATGACGTGCATTTGTTTGTAATGGAATTCCATCACCAATAGACCCCATTTCTTTTGAGGTATTTTTTCAAACAGTTCATGTTTCCTTCTCTATGCCACCACATTTTTTGTACATCTCTATGAAAGCATTTAATCAAACAATTCAACGAATTTTTGCTATGGGTAAAAGCCTAAAAACACATCCTTTTGAACAAGATATGGATAGGGAAAATAGTAAGCATGATAACAAAAAATATATAGTTTAATAAGTACTCAAAATTTTGTTCATTAGATCTCATACACTATAAGTCATGGCGTGGATCACTATTGTAAATTTTTGTGATTAAATAATGTTTTGTTTTATTTTTAGATGTTGGTTGTGGGAACACCTCCAAATGTTATGAGGGCAATGGATATCGGTATTTCATTTGCTATACAATCCTCGATGGCTCTGACAGGGGAGGTATGAAGCAAATTACTAAATTTCAATTTACATTCATTGTTATAGATGTTAGTTCGAGTGAAAAATCAAACCAAATTATTGATTCATAGTCTAATTTCTATTTGGATGGTTTATATAGGGCTTGAGCATGCCTCAACATTGGCTTACAAATATTTCCCTCATGGAGAGTGACAGACCTATCACCATCCAATCAACCAGCAAAGGGCAAGAGTTTATTTCAAGAGCCTAGAGAGCAATGACTTTTCATTCCAAAGCCCTTTGTTGTATGCCTACATGGCAATTTTGTACATATTTTGTATTGAATATATTTGACATTGTATGCCTATATGGCATTCTCATAAGCCTATATGGCTATTTTTTACTTATATTTTATACTTATATCGACATATATTGATGTATGCATACATAGCTATTTGGTTAATACAAATCTTTTTTATCGATGGTGTCCATATTTGCATGTTATAGATTCATGGTTCAGTAGATATAAGTTACGTGTATTCAAGTGTATACTTTACAATGTACATGTATTCATCATGACTTACGTGTGTTCCAATGTATACTTTGTGACTTACACATTTTTATGTGTATACCTTGTATTCGTGCATATAATTTGTATTAAGTTGTGTATACCATGTATTCGTGTGTATACTTCAAGGAATATGTGTTTGTGACTACTTGTGCTTCCCTTATTCACATGTACATGCTTGACTTATTCATGTGTATACTTATTAATTGGTTAGCCATAGCATTGATCATTGTTTTCCTTCATGGTTTGTCTTGAATAAATAAATTGATTGATGCTAAGCAATGCATGGAAGTTTCAAAAAGTATCCTTGATATTACAAAAAGATGTGTTTATACATTTCAATTGTGCACTCACCCTTTGGTTCTTTGAAAGAACAATCTTCCTATGCCATTATACACTGCACAGGTAAACTTGATTTTGTATTGTGGAGCTATATTAAGCTACCACTCTCAAGACCAATGTAACAATGATACAAAATAATGTTTGAGACTGCAAGAAGACATCAAAATGGCTAGTGTACTAAACAAATTCTTATGATTTATGAAGAACACAAATAACTCTACTCAGTTGGCTTTTTTTTTTTAAAGTCATACAAATTGAACCCTAGCATAAATAGACTTTGTATATCAAGCTACTAAAATTCAAGTTTCAACGATGAATATTTATGATGCATGTTTTAAATGAAAATCAAGTTTATGGTGGTTTTTTTGTTTATATGATGTTATGTGATATTCTAATCCTAATGCATGCTTCTAGGCTGCATATATATATATATATATATATATATATATATATATATATATATATATATATATATATATATATATATATATATATATATATATATATATACATGATTTTTGTACCAATGAATCCAAAACGGACATACCCCCCTCCAAAAAAATTTGGCCTAACTGGTGAACCGAACCCCCGAACCCGAATTTGAACCTCAAAACCTATTCCAACACTCTTCATTTTTCCTGTACAAATGCAATTGACCACCAAATTATGTTGCCTCTTCACTTTACCCACTTTTACTCCCTCAAACATCTTTGTTTCATTAAAAACCCCTATTTTCCCAACTAGGGCATCATGCCATAACATAATTTTGACCTCCCCTATCCTTGTAGACCTTTTGAACACATCAAACTCCACAACCTCACCCATTTCCAACCTATTCTAACTTATTTTCAATCAATTTCTTCTTTTCACCTTTTCTAGGCTTGCTTTTAAGGGGCCTCAATTTTGAATTTTGAACAAGGGAATCATTAGTAATCTCTTCTAATGCCTTTACCAATGCTATTTTATTATTCATACTCCCTATCCTACTTATATCAAGCCCATATCATTGAGACACAAGCTGAAAAATAGATGGAATGGCCTATTTCAACATATTGCACTCGAACCCTTAAGGAATCGATCCGGTTGAACATAGCTCAAAGCAATTCCGTGTATTTGGGTGCGAAAGAGGACCATGCCTAGCATAAACATACCTATTCAGATGCATTGGAATAGTTTGTTTGGTCACACGAGTTGCAAAATGAAAGTTGTACCACTTTGCAACTTTCCACTACTTCAATTTGACACTTTTTCCATCAACTGAAAACTGGACACCACAGGAAAACCACTCCAAGATAAAAAAAAATGAGAGAGGTTATTATAGAGGGGCCCAACATGATCCCATAGGATTAGACGATAATTTTCTAAGCATCACGGTATCTGAGTAACAACATGCTGAAGTTTGCAGCTATTTTGCACTTTGGACCCTTAAGGGATTGATTTGGTTGAACGTAGCTCAAAGCGATTCTCTGTGTTTGGGTGTGAAAGAGGACCATTCCAAGCATAAAAATACCTATTCAAACATTTTGGAACAGTTCATTTGGTTAGACGAGTTGCAAAACAAAAGTTGCACCCTTTTGCAACTTTCCACTACTTCTATTTGACACTTTTTCCATCAACTGAAAATTGGACACCACAGGAAAACCACTCTGAGATAACAAAAACCAAGAGATTTTATTTTAGAGAGGTCCAACATGATTCCATAGGATCAGATGCGAAGTTTCTAAGCATCATAGTATCCGAGTAACAACATGCTAAAGTTTGCAGCCATTTTGCACTTTGGACCCTTAAGGGATTGATCTGGTTGAATGTAGCTCAGAGTTATTCCATGTGTTTGGGTGTGAAAGAGGAACACAAATATCATAAACATACTTATTCAAATGCATTGGAATATTTCATTTGGTCACATGACTTGTAGAATGAAAGTTGCACCACTTTGCAACTTTTCACTACTTCCATTTGACATTTTTTCCATCAATTGAAAATTGAACACCAAAAGAAAACCAATCCAAGATAACAAAAACTGAGAGAGGTTATTGTAGAGGGGCCCAACATGATCCCATAGGATCAGACAAGGAATTTATAATCATCAGGGTATCCAAGTAGTGACATGCTAAATTTTTCAGCCATTTTGCATTTTAGACCCTTAAGGGATCGATCTGGTTGAATGTAGCTCAGAGCGATTTCACATGTTTGGGTGTGAAAGAGGACCATTCCTAGAACAAAAATACCTATTTGGACATGTTGGATCAGTTCATTTGGTCACACGAGTTGCAGAACAAAAGTTGCACCACTTTGCAACTTTTCATTGCTTCCATTTGACACTTTTTCCATCAACTAAAAACTGGACACCATAGAAAAACCACTCTAAGATAACAAAAACTAAGAGATATTATTGAAAAGGGGCTCAACATGATCCCATAGGATTAGACGAGAAGTTCCTAAGCATCATGGTATCCGAGTAACAACATCCTAAAGTTTGCAATCATTTTGCACTTTGGACCCTTAAGGGATTGATCCAATTGAACGTAGCTCAGAGCAATTTCGTGTGTTTGGGTGCAAAAGAGGACCATTCCTAGTGTAAAAATACCTATTCAGACATGTTGGAATAGTTCATTTGGTCACACAAGTTGTAGAACGAAAGTTGCACCATTTTGCAACTTTCCATTACTTTTATTTGACACTTTTTTCATCAACTGAAAACTGGACACCATAGGAAAACCATTCTAAGATAACAAAAATAGAGAGAGGTTACTGTATATGGACCCAACATGATCTCATAGGTTTATATAGAGATTTCATAAGGACCATGGTATCTGAGTAATACCCCATCAAATATTGCTACCCTTTTGCACTTTGGGATTTGATGTTTCATTGAACTGTATGGTTCCATATAGGGTGATTGTCCTCTGTTTTCTATGGAATTTGGTGGGAAGTAGACTTAACTCCATTTTAGTTTTTATTTTTTAGTATTTCAAATGATTTTGTGCATTTTAGAAGCCAATTACTAAGGGTTGGTTTGTATACCCTATTTTAAGGGTTTTGAGTGCATTAAAATGTCATATTAAGCCTTTCATCCACCGTGTGCTTCTATAACTCAATGGAAATACTTATTTATGGTTATAAAACATGTGTGCATAGTTTTTTGCACAAGGGAGGCGAATAGAGGGCTTTTAGGTGATGCCCTAGATGTCAAATGGGGCATTTTTTAGTGGAAAATGGTGGTTTACTGCTAGGATTTGAAGAAATATTTGGGGGCAGCGATATCTCTTGAACTTTTAAGCTTGTGTAGACCTTTTTGAACATTTTTTAGGCTTTGGTTGGCTATGGGAAGTTTCAAGTATGGTTTTTCAACAAACCCTTGCCTAACTTATAGTCTCCAAATCTCATCAAATGGGCTTATCTTTTAGAGAAGGTCATCTAATGGCCAACCAAACATAAATCAATATTTAACATAGACCCTAAGAAAAATTCCCAAGAGATCATACCATGTTTCTTTGTACCATCATTAAGATCCAATAGACCACCTTGCATAAAGGTTACTAAATTAGCCCTATTTACAAAGAGATGACCTTTTAAACACTAGATCTTCACTCAAACTCTTGAAACAATAGTATGTTATGTGTCAAAACCTCCAATTCCATGATTTTTTTCTAGGTCCAAGACCTCTACACCCCTAATACATCAAACCCTCTATTTCAAGCAAAATACTTGGGGTTTTAATGAAAATCCTATCTCCTGCACCTGCCATACCCAAAAAAATCACCAAACACACTTACTAGACCCTGCACATGGTTAATAATACATTACATGGACAGTCCTCCCCACATTTTGTGAAAACACCACTTGAAACCCTCATTTTCATCATGAAAATACCCTACTGCAACCTTAGAACATCATCCCAAACACCCAACCTTGACTACACAACATTATAATCAAGTTAGGCATGTATTTTACAAGTTAGAGGACCCATTCCACAAGTTATAGTAGGCACAAAAAGTGGAATGGGTCGAATTACATCATGAAAACCTTCAATCCAAGAACACTGTGAAAGTAGGTAGTAGCAGTAAAAACAAGATAGCCTTCTTGCCTATCCTAAAGTTTGGACCACATCCATTACCTCCACATAAAACTCAACATCCTTGGTATTCTTGGTTCCCATGCCTTGATATGGTTATGCAAATGAAAATGAAGAAAAGTAATCATCTCCTTCTCTGTTGGCTGGAAGAATGCATGCTTAATGTTTTGATACATGATATCAACTCCCTCTTTTGCTCTCATGGTTGAATATCGAAATCTAGTATGGTGGGACTCCAGAGTTCCACTCTTCTTTATTCCTCTTCCACCAAATGTTGGCCTAATCCACACATCTGCCAACCTAATTGACTTTGTTTTTGAAAGCTAAAGTTTCTCCTGAGTCACCAATGTCACTCTCTTTTCATTTTCAGACTCTTTCATTGCTACAAATTGTCTCTTGGATTTAATCATCTATACCACATTGTTGATGCACTTTGAATCCTTGCATTTAAAGGAAATTTCCTTTACATAAATACTGCTAGGGAAGTTCAATGTTGCTACTATAGTTGGTATTAAAGCTGGTACCTACAACATGAAGAGTGATTCTCATTCCTCTTCTACATTAGAGGGTTCATATCCTTGATCTAACTCTTCCGAACTATCAGAATCAAAATCACTAGCAGAGGCTTTGAAAGGAACTCCATGAAAACCAAGCTCTCTAAATGGTATATCAAACTCTAGTTCAAAATCTTTTAGATGAGGCTGCTTCCATAGCTCTCTTACTCACTTGACAAATCCTTGAAACTCTGTATTGATTTTATTTTTTTGTCCCTCTCTTGTTGTTCTTCCTCAATTTCATCAAGATCATTGATTCAATTGGGGGAGGTCCTACAACACAACTAATCACAAATTCAACAACCAACCAAGTATTAGATCATCATGTTCTCCATTTCACTCTTTCTCAACCAAATCACACTATTCCCTTGTAGCATAGGAAACCCACTAAATCAGGTACAAATTCTCAACCACACACTTCTAGTTCACAACCTAACTCAATTCAAGGACCCATTATTGAGATTTTTAACATATCAACACATCTCCATAAGTTTCTTTGTAACAACTCCTTCAAAACTTGAAATTTCAAACTTTTTAGGCCTCAATTAGGCCACTTTTACAAAGGGTCTATACTCTAAACTTATCCAAACCTTAACAACTCTTGGTGAAGAAATTATAAGGTGTCAAAACTTCAAAATCCACAATCAGATATCAGTTATACCACCGTACTATTAGAACTAAAAAATTATGAAAAGTTTTGCAAGCTATTCATACCCATGAGTTTCCAAATGAGTCTTTGCCATAAGCACAAAAACCTCTCTTCATAATATTTTTCCCATATTTTGCCATGTGGTCCCCTAGAATCCATCGAGTCATGAATATTTCACTATATAATCCATATCGGCAAGAGAAGGTTAGGGTCTCCCCGATCTATAATGCATTTTCACTAATGTATACTTGTTGCAGTCTATCGGCAAGACTTCAGAGATGTCTCACCGATTGGAATTCATATGCAAGCACCTATCGGCAACACACATTTATTGTCTCGGTGATAGAAGGGTCACATCGGCAAGAAAGCTATCATCGAGATAAACTCTCACCGAGTGCATGATGTCTTACCGACCGTGCATGAGGAAACATTTTGGCCAAACAAAAATTCATCGGAGTGAAGTCTTACCAAAAGCATTAGGTCTTGCCAACAAAGTAGAAAGGGATTCTAACAAAGGACAATCAGGATGAAGTCATGTATTCTTGCTGACCCATAAGTCACACTGATGAGGTGCTTCAGGAAGAATCTCACTAAATAGAGCATATTGGAATAACAAGTTTGGTGGGACAATTAGCATCAGTGGGAGTCTTTTCGAGTTTCAAAGTCTTGCCGATAGAACTTACAACATCGGTAAGACTAATTTCATCAGCGAGAAATATGAAAGTCACGCCGAGAATGGTTTCATCGGTGAAAATGTGATTATGTCTCAGCAACTAGAAAAATACCATGGGGTGTATCTCAGTAAGACACAATGTAGTCTATGAGACATATTCTTGACCTAGAATTGTCATAGCGTTACATAAGACTAAAGCGATAACTATCAGTGAGATTCCAAATGTCGATGAGACTGTAGGACATTAGAGCAATGAACATTTTTTAATAGTCGATGAGACTTGGAGGTTTCAGGGAGACTACATGATGTTTCAAAAAAAGGTTTAATGAACATTGCAAAAAGATATCGCCCTAGATTTGAAAATGTCTCACTGACAAGACATTTGATGCGACAGTGTGAGTTTCAAATAAGTCTTCACTCGTGCTTCAGCTGACACATTAATGGCACGATGGAACATAACAGGGAGAATTTAATTGAAAGCATTAGTGTTGAATTGATAGCAGAAGAATGAGTAGGGCGAACAGAGAACCAGGGCATCTTTCTAGTCTGAAGATCTCAAGCAGAATATAGTAAGTGATTGCACCTTAGCTCCTCAAATTTTAACTTCTGTAACTTTGAAGAATGGAGTCCCCTAGCTCTAGAAAAATTAAAAAGTAGAAAACATGGTGAAATCAATCAAACTAAGGGAAAGAAACAAAAAATTGAAGGGGAACATGAGGGCATAGAATGAAGATTGAATCAATACCTCATTGACCAATTACCTGGCTCTGGGCCTAAAGCTAGACGATCAACGCAACTTAGGGAAAAATGAGATAAAATGGATGATAAATGTAAATTTATAGGAGATGTTTGGACTCAAATAAGGGGATATGAATTGTTCAATTTTCATTATCATCAGAGAAACCGTTTTGAAGCAATTTGCAATCCATGGAAGCTTAATTTGGGAAAACTGGTGTGCCCTAATGTATTTGCAAATGCAAAATTGGTAAAACTGTTAGCTGATCATTATGACCCGAAACACAAAGCTATATGTGACCTGTTTGGAAAACCACAAATACATCTTTCAAAAGAGGCAATAGGGGAGGTTTTTAATTTGGAAGGGTTTTGCAATGAAGAGATCATATGTGAAGAATTCAAGAAGGAGTTCTTGAGAATGAACATGATTTATAAGGGTTGGAGGCTGCCAATTCATAGGATTAAATAGGATAGCAAACCAGTTCCTCTACAGGATAGTGATGGACCTCCTTATCATGTGGACCTGTTTGAACCTTATATGAAGTACACTTACTTCTCAGTATGCCAGGTATTGGGAATGGATGCCCTAGAGTAAATGTCAATTGTAGCAATGCTAATCTCAACAGATATCCAGTACCACAATTCTAGGCCATTTTCCTATGCCTCATACATTTTTAAGGTGCTTAATTCAAGATTGATGGCAATAAAAAGTGGATCATCCACCTTTCATCTCAGGAATTATTCATTATTGATGCATATGGTGTTATATTTTGGACAAGAGTTGGGACTATGGCCTCTGGAGATGAAGATTTCTCAGTTTAATAAAGAAGGTGCAACATTACCAGTTCAATTGTGGACTGTTGTTTGCAATAATAGGTATTCCAATGCTAGTTTTATTCATTTTGAAGAATATTTTGTGAAAAAATTATACAGATTGTACAATCATCCTTGTGATTCTTCATTATCTGATGAGATAAAGAGATTTCTTCAGCTAAAAGATTTCAATGGGCCAATTGATCATAATTGGGGAGATTGGTATTGCTTGGAGGGAGCTACCATGATTAGAGTTTATGGGTTTGGAGATGCCCCTTTCATTTTGCCAAAAATGGTCCCAAACATAATTGCAAATTTGGAGATTGTCAGACAGATGGATTATTCTAGTGTTATGAATCTTAGTTCCTTTGGGAAGTAGGCCTTTATGCCTAGTACATTGTGCTTTGGTGATTTCACTGTGTTGGCCAAGGAAGGATACAATTTGATCCTTGATAAATTGTTGCAGTACAATATGAAGAGAGGATCACCCAAAAATAACTTCGACCTAGAAGGATATATTAACTCTGCTAAAATAAAGATAAACTTTGGAGGTTATCAGTATGTGCCCTATCAGTTTGATTATATGATCCGGAATTTGGACGAGGAAGAAGCAGAGATGGTGGTTGAAAGGTATAATCAAAGGTTGCAGGTAGGGAGGAAGCATCCAAGGATAATATGCCACAAAATCAGCCAAGTAAAGTGTCTAGATTAAGAACTCAGCATTATATTTTCCCAACCAGAGAGTTGAGTATTGAAGAGAGTGAAGAAGCAGATGCAAGGCATATAGAATACAAATCATTTGTATTAGATGATGAATTTGTTAATTCCCCATAATTTAAAGCATTTTTGTATAAACAAAAGGGAAAAGAAATAAGGGAAAAGGTTGATAATGTTATTGCAGGAAATTAAGAGAAATTGTTGAACAAATTGAGGAGGTGTGTAGATGAGAAGATGATAGGTATGACCCCTGAAAAGGTGAGAAAAATATTGGAAAACATTGGTGTCATGATCTTTCCCGGGCTGGATCTCAATTCTACACTTGTCTTTGATAGTTTCTTAAAGGACAATAATGCTACACACAAGCTAGACCAAGAAAAGGTAACATAAGTGTATGCAGGATCCAAATACAATACAAATGAAGGATCATTAATTATTTGGGCCTTATATCCACCCCACAGGAAATCAGTAGTTATTGATACTGAAAAGGCGTTGGGGCATGTCATGAATTTGACACTTGGAGATGTTGATTTTGTGGCTACCACAGAAATTGCAATTAATGTTGCAAAACTAAACAAAGCACAAATTCAGATGTTGATCAAGGAGAGAGATATGTACAAAACAAAAAATGAAAGAGTGTTGAGAGAAAATGATCGCCTAAAATATTTGTTAGGTGTTACTATGAAGACACCTAGGCTGTTTACCCAAGATGAAAGTTCTCAGTCAAAATATCATTGGGAAGGATCAAGTGCTTACTCCCAAGGAAAATATGATGCACTTGTGGCAATAATTAAGATGAGGCGGGCCAATTTAACATCTTGGTTGAATAAACTCTAGGGAAATATTCACATACACTAGTTGCATTAAATGAACATGAAGGGATGAATGAATGAATTATGGAGAAGTCCTAAGAAGTGAATGAAAGAGATGTTTCTAATAGTGTAGCAATTGAAGTTGCAAATCATTTTAGACATCAAAATTTTTATGAAGAATTGTAGGGGGATGCATAAGGATTAACAAATGCTGCTAAGAAGACATTAACTACATTCTCAGATGATAGAGGAGAATTAAAGGAAGAAACCATATGGAAAGGTGAGAATGAGTCGATACTACATGAAATCCTGAGGGTTTCTACTGCTGAAAACACAACATTGGAGGATGCGAGTGAGCAGAATGAAAAGATGATAAAGATAGAGATCTCAATCCAGAACGTAGTTGGAGATGCGGATAAATAGGAGTGCCAGGATTATTTGGATCACTTGTCTAAAGTTCATTTATGGCTAAACAGAGCCTGATTATCTCTTAATCTATTTTCTAATATGTGACATTTATGAAAGGAAGCGTCCTTACACGTTTTTGATGTATAAATATTTGTTTTGGTAACGAAGTAGAGAGATAAGATATAGAATAGATGATCAAATAGAATAGATACAGTAGAATACAATGTTTTACAAATATGAGACTATGATGCATGTTTGAAATTATGGAGATACCAATGAGAATCATTTAATGTGCTAGCGTATTTTTTTTGTTAATTGTCTGTTGTACTCATTGAAAGTATTACTAAAGTTGTCTCCAAGATTGATGCTTTTTAGTTATTTAAATTGATATAACAAGTTTATATTCAGTTTATCAGTGCACATTTGTTGTATCTGTATGGTTGATTGATCGGTTCTTTCAAGGAAAGATTAAATCCTTTTAATTGATCACAGTAATGAGGGAAATTCATCTCGATTATTAAGAAGAACTTGATAATCACAGTCTTGCATGTTTATAAAAGTTATAAACTAAAACATATTCCAAACAATTTGAATGTCTTCTAGAAATAAGTTGCTCATTTAGATTTCATTTGACTCCGTATACCCAATAAGGCACTAGTGTCTGCATTTTTATCATTTAGTTTCATTCATTTTTACATCTATTAAGTGAACATATTAGGTTTTAGTTTCAATATTACCAAGTCAAGTTCTATTTGTCCACTCACATCTACCATTGTGGTAAAAACACTTTGGGGAAGATAAACACAAGTTAAGTCTACTTCATTCATATAGGTACACCCACCTAGGTCTAGCAGCATCTAAAGAGTAGAAGGTCTAAACCATTTGACCTTGTCTGTTACCCTAAAATGTACCAAGAGATTGGAAACCTCTTGAGGTATTCTTACTTGCATTTTTGAGAGCTAACAAATTGGCGAATCTTGCTGGGGAATTAACTCAAAATCAACGCCTTAGCCATGGAGTCAGAAATCCATATGGACTTCTTTGGGAATAACAAGTAACAAATTTTTTCTCACTTTTAAGAAAGTGAGTGGTGAATCTGATAAAGACATTTCAACATGAATGGTAGAAGATATCAATATAGGGGAGGTCATACTGGGGCTCATGTTGGCAACAGTAAGTGGACACACAAGGATGATAGGGTTGATAAGGGTAAGAAGATAAATGAGGACATGTGCATGGCGAACAAAGACAAAGCATTGAGACCACATTGTGAAACATATGATCGTTATGATACATGGAGAGATAATTCAAGTGCAGAACCTTGTACCCCAAAAGAACAAAAAAAAACCCTTTTTACAATCCTCAGAAACAGGCAGAGTGGGATGCTAAATTTGAATTTGAACAACTCAGATGTCAACATGAATATGATCAAAGAATGGAGGGTAACCAAAATGAGTTCAATGATCATGAGACTCCTCAAGAAAATTATGAATCTTTAACTCATGAAGAAGTAAAAGAATAGTTTGAGTTACAGAAAAAGGAGCTAGAAGAACTAAAAGTTGAACAAGAGAAATCCCAAATGATACAAGCAATGAGGGACTTCAAATTGCAGAAAGCCCAAATCACTAATCAGGCGGTCGGTCGCCAAAAATATGTACCGCCTCATAAGCATGGAAATAATGGTACAGGGCCTTCATATTCATCCAAGGCCCCTCACAATCAGATAGGGAATCAATATGAGCATCCAAACCATCCACCGCATATTCCCTCACAATATACATATACACAACCACCTCATGGTCAGCATTATGCGCCACATCATCATACACAATACAATAATCCAATGTACTAGTATCAGTACCCACCTAACCCTCCCCCTCATTAGTATACAATAATGATCAGATAATTTGACTTGGCAAGGTTTCAATTATACCCTTACCCTATGGATGGCAGTTGGAGAAGTTTGGTGCCTAAGTTTGCAGGGAGTAGTGCAATTACTGCTGAAGATCATTTAAGGAGTTTCAATGCCTTCATTCAAGATTTGGATGTACTTTATGAAGATTTACATATGAGGCTATTCCCGATGTCACTTATTGAAGAAGCTAGGGATTGGTTCAACAGCCTACCAACAGCCTTTGTTAATTCTCTCCAAGACTTTGAGGATCAATTTCTTGAGCAATATGGGAATCTAAGTGTAGAAAATGTTGCTCTTCATGAATTAATGTGCATTCAAAAAAATTAGAATGACTTAATTTATGATTTCAACCAGAGATTTAATAAATTGCAAAATAAGATACCTCCTGGATCAAAGTTGTCGGACTCTGTAGCATTGAGTGTTTATTTGAATTTTTTTGATCCTAAAATAGGGTACGAACTGAGAAATAGGTTCCCAAGAGATTTAGCTGAAGCCCAGAAGATAGCATTAACAATTGAAAACAATAGGAAGGCTGCTAGGATAATCAGTAAAAGAGACAACCCTGGGGCTCCTCAACAAACCAATAACACAAACTGGAAAGATGGAAAACTTATAATAGATAGGCCTAGAAACAAAGAAACTCATGATCCATTAAGGAAGAAGGGAACATATATGGTTAATAACAATTATTTTTGAGAAATTTGTGATAAGCCACATTCCCCAAATTATTGTGTTGTAGCCCAAAGAATGCAAGAAGAAGGAATGTTAATGGGAAACAGTGAAGAAGATCACACAGTGTATTTAACTTCAAATACTTTTCACCGTGTTGAGAAGAGGTACTCATCTTCAGAGAATGAAGGTTATGAGTATGATGTTTCAAATCAAAGTTACAATGTCCACATGGCTGAACAATAGGTTATTTCTAACTTTGAAGAAGATTATACTAAACCACATTATGTTGAGATGCCTACTTAGTGTAGTATGAGGAAACTCACTAAAGAGGAGATAGAGAGATTAACCATTGTTGTACTTGAAGAAGCAAAGAGTAAGTACTGGTTGAGAAATAGGATAGTGAACGAGAAGGAAGCTGTCCCCATGGGAATCTTTATGAAGGATCAAAAGGTGACACAAGGAGTTTCAAAGAAAACAGAAAACAAACGACATGACAAAAGCGAACAAAAGCATGTCCAAAAAGAGGAACTGAAGGAATTACACAAAGAAATGCAAAAAACTGATCAGCCAAGTAAAAGAGAAAAAGAAGAGAACAAAGGAGAAACACTAGAACAAAAGAAAATGATTAAAATAGAGGGTTCTTCTTTTGACTTCACTCAGGCTTTATCCTAGGTAAAGATGTTTGTTCCACTACTTGAGATGATGAAAATTAAGGAATATAGAGATAGTTTTGTTCAAATAATAACAAATGGAAATGAAAAACATATAAATTCTGAAAGTAAGATGGCCACTAAAAATAAGCAAGAGAAGGTAAATATCCCAAAAGTTTTCCTTAATAATGCATTGTTAAATCCCCCACAAGTTGATCCTTTTTTCACTACATTACTCATAAATAACAAATTGCTGAGAAATTGCATGATAGACTCTGGCACTGCCATAAATATTATGCCAGTAGGAGTTATGAAACAACTTGGCATGTGGGTGGATACCAATGGAGGCAAGTGCTATGCAATGGATAAAAGACCTGCTCCTGTGGTGGGTATAATGAAAGATGTTGAAATCAAACTAGCTACTTATCCTCAGGTGGCCTATAACATTGATATAATAGTAATTGACACCTCTCCTCAGTTTGGGATGCTTCTATTAGGACATTGGATGGCCACAGTTGGGGGAAATGTCCAGTTTGATTTGTCTTATGCAACAATTCCAGTGAATGGTCAAGAAGTTAAGTTATACAGGGAGCCAAGGATGAACCAATTTGTTGACTGTGTACCACAAGATCGAATCAATTGTTTTTGTGATGTGGATCTTGGGAATTTTATGATAGAGCCAGCCTAGCCAGAATTAATCAATAGTGATCTAATTGAAAAGCATGTTGCACAAAATTGCAATGGTGTGTGGAAAATATGCTTTGATGGAGCCTATAGCCAAGATGGTAATGGGGCAAGAATATTATTTATTTCACCTGAAGGTATTACATTTAAGTATTCATTTCTGTTAACATTTGAATGTACAAACAATGTGGCAGAATATGAAGCTTTATTAATAGGTTTGAATATAGTTGTGAAACATAAAATCAAGTTGTTGGTTGTTCTAGGTGATTCAGAGTTAGTTGTTTCATAGATTAGGTCAAAATATGTAGCAAAACATAAAAGACTCAGACAATACAGGAATGTTGTATGGGACACAATTGAGTTGTTTGATGCCTTCTCAATTGAGTGGATTGATAGGTCAAAGAACATAATGGCAGATTTTTTAGCAAATGTGGTGTTGAAGAGAGATGATATTACAATGGCTGGAGTATCACAAATTGACTTCAAAACAATGCCTACTGTACCTGATAATATATATAGTTGGTAGGTTTTTAATGATGGCACTAACCTTTTGAAATTTCTTCACTATATAGATCAATATGAAGCCCAAGAAATTGATTTCAATGCCTTTGTTGAAGAAGTGGATGGGAAGCAGATAGTATTTGGGAAGGAGATCTTACAGCTTAAAAAAAATAAGCTTCCTAAAGGGTTAGTGGCATTGGAGAAGGTGTATGATGGAAGTGATCGGTCCCTCATGAAGCAAACACTAGTCAAGAAGGAGGATATTGAATAGATTAACTTGGGGACTAATATGGCACCAAGAAAGGTGTGCATAGGGAAGAAAATAAGCCCGATAATTAGAAGAATGCTGATAGCATTACTGAGAAAATATAAACATGTGTTTGCTTGGTCTTATGAAGATCTAAAAGCATATAGGGAAGATTTGTTTCAGCATGAAATACCATTGAAGCCAGATGCAAAGCCATTTAGACAAAAGAAAAGACCCATTAATCTAACATTGGAACCAAAAATGCAAGAAGAATTGGCAAAGCTCAGAGACTGTGGCATTATCAAACCAATCAGGCACTCAACATGGGTCTCAAACCTGGTCCCTGTGAGGAAGAAAAATAGAGATATCAAATTATGTGTGGATTTCAGAAATCTAAATATGGCATCTCTCAAGGATAACTATCCTCTACCCAATATGGAGGCTATATTACATAAGGTGACAGGGTCTGAGCTGCTATCTATGATGGATTGGTTTTTAGGTTATAACTAGGTTAAATTTAAAGAATCTGAATAGTATAAAATAGCTTTTACAACCCCATGGGGGACATATGTTTATCTAAGAATGTCATTTGGTCTCATGAACATAGGAGCAACCTTCCAAAGAGCTATGGATGTAGCATTTGCAGACCTAATTAATGCTATCACGGTGGTGTATTAGGATGACCTTACTGCTTACTCAAAGAAGGTTGAAGATCATGTAGAACATCTGGAAAAGGTATTTATTAAAGATTTAGAATATGGGATTAATCTGAATCCAAAAAAATGTCATTTTGTAGTCACAGAGGGTAAGCTCTTAGGACATATTGTGTCAAAGGAGGGGATTAGAATAGATCTTGAGAGGGTTGAAGCTATAGATAAAATTCCAATTCCTAAGACCATCAAAGCCATCCATTCATTCTTTGGACAAATCAAATTTGTTAGGAGGTTTGTTTCTAATTTTGCTGAAATCATTAAGCCCATATAAAAAATGTTAAGAAAAGGACAAAAAATAGATTGGACTGTAGAAGCATTAGATGCTTTTATATCAATTAAAAAGGCTATCAAGGAAGCCCTTGTCCTTAAGTCTCCAAATTTTTTGAAACCCTTTCAAATATTCTCATTTGCTTCATTACATACTATAGTTGTTGTCATGTTACAAAAAAATGAGGGTCATGAGCAGCCTGTGTCCTTTTTTAGTAAGTCATTATAGGGGTCAAAATTGAAATATGATATAATGGAAAAACAAGCTTTTGCATTGGTAAAAGATACAAAGGCTTTTAGACCATATCTTGTTGGAGCTAAGGTAATTTCCTATGTCCCTCATGCAGCTATTAAAGACATTTTCAGACAGTCTGAAGTAACAGGAAAAAGATGCAGATGGATTAATAAAATACAAGAGTTTGATATGGAGATACAAATCACTAAACTAGTAAGAGGTCAGGGTTTGGCTAGGTTAATGGCAAAAGTGAATATTGAAGAAAATCAAATTTTCAATATAGAAGAGGAAGAGACTGCAATTGCGAGCATTGAGCATACTCCTTGGTATGCAAACATCATGCATTACCTTAAATAAATGAAGTGTCTAGAAGGATTGAGTGACAGCCAGAAAAGAACTTTGAAGCTACAAGCATCTAAGTATGTGTTCATGGAAGGAGATTTGTTTTGGAAGAACAGGGACGGGATATTATTGTGTTTGGATGAATCACAAGCTAAGAATGTCTTAAGTGAAATGCACGAAGGGGTTTTTGGAGGGCATTACTCTGCAAAGACAACTACACATAAAATTCTCAAGGCAGGTTATTACTGGCCAAAAGTTTTTAATGAATCCTTTTCATACGTAAGAAGATGTGAAGCCTGCTAGAAATTCTCTGGGAAAATGAAGTATCAGGGAACTTTACCACTTAGACCTTTATAGGCTGAAGCCCCTTTTCATCAGTGGGGAATTGATTTCATTGGGAGATACAAGAGAAATCAAGTGGAGGACATAAGTGGATACTGGTAGCTACTAATTATTTTACCAAATGGGTAGAGGCAGTCCCGACCAAGCAAGCTACAAGCAAAGTTGGGACAAATTTTCTAATGGATAACATCATTACCAGATTTTGTACACCACTAAGACTAATTACTGACAATGGGATGTGTTTCAGATCTGATGAATTCAAAAAAATTTGTAGCACATATGGCATTACCATTTCTTATGCAACTCCTTACCATCCACAAGCTAATGGTCAAATAGAGTCTAACAATAAAAGTCTTCTCAAGATTATAAGGAGGTTGTTAGGTTAGAATAAGAAAGCTTGGGATTCAAAATTAAGACTAGTTGTCTGGGCTGATAGGATCACTGTAAAAAAGACAATTGGAAAATCCCCATTTGAATTGGTGTATGGAACACAAGCCAGGATGCCTTTATAGAATTTGTTACCAGTTTACAACTTTATTCTTCAAGAAGATTTAGATATTCTATAACCTATGGAGGAGAGAATGGAGCAACCGATTGAACTCTATGAGATAAGGAGAGTAGCTCAAAACTAGAACATGAAGTTGCAGGAACAAAAGAAGTATCTATTTGGTAAAAAAGAAAAAGATAGGAAATTTAAAGAGAATGATCTGGTGCTAATGTGGAATGCAAGGTGTCAGGAGAAGGGTAAGCATGAGAAATTTGAAGCCTTGTGGCTAAGACCTTTTGTGGTTGTTGGTAAGAATGGAGAAGATTCATATTATCTGCAAAACATGACTGGTGAAGAACATGAGTTTCTTGTACATGGGAAATTCTTGAAGCATTTTTTCTCTTGAGCAATACAAAGGATTAGGGGTTGCCAGTGCATGGACAACTCTTGATAGTCCTCTCAAAATTTTCTCGTCCATGCACAGTAGTCTAGGAAATAAAAGGAACATGAATTTCCAATACATGGACAATCCTGATATTCCTTCTTTTAAAATAATTCTTTCCATGTACAATAGTATAAGGTCATACTCATTTCAATTCACTCCATGTCACCCACTGATCGATCACCTAGAGTCTGGTTTGCTCACCCAGAAATCTGGATCCATGCAATGATTTCACAACCATTCATCCCCAGATGGAGCCACTGTTAGAACTAAAAAATTATGAAAAGTTTTGCAAGCTATTCATACCCATGAGTTTCCAAATGAGTCTTTTCCATGAGCGCAAAAACCTCTCTTCAAATATTTTTGCCATGTGGTCCCATAGAATCCATCAAGTCATAAATATTTCACTATATAATCCATATCGGCAAGAGAAGGTTAGGGTCTCCCTGATCTATAACGCATTTTCACTAATGTATACTTGTTGCAGTTTATTAGATAGACTTCAGAGATGTCACACCGATCAAAATTCATATGCAAGCACCTATCGTCAGGACACATTTATTATCTCGGCGATAGAAGGATTAGATCGACAAGAAAGCTATCATCGGGATAAACTCTCACCAAGTGCATCATGTCTTACTGATCGATGCACGAGGAAACATTTTGGACAAACTAAAAGTCATTGGAGTGAAGTCTTACCAAAAGCATCAGGTCTTGCCGACAAAGCGCAAAGGGATTCTAAAAAAGGACTATCAGGATGAAGTCATGTAGTCTTGCCGACCCATAAGTCACACCAATGAGGTGCTTTAGGAAGAATCTCATCGAACAGAGCATATTGGAATAACAAGTTTGGCGAGACAATTAGCATCAATGGGAGTCTTTTCGATAGAACTTACAACATCGATAAGACTAATTTCATCAGCAAGAAATATGAAAGTCATGCCGAAGTATGGTTTCATTGGTGAAAATGTGATTATGTCTCAGTGACCAGAAAAATACCATAGGGTTTATCTCAGTAAGACACAATGTAGTCTATGAGACATCTTCCCGACTCAAAATTGTCACAGCGTTACATAAGACTAAAGTGATAACTATCGGTGAGATTTTGAATGTCGATGAGACTGTGGGACATCAGAGCGATGAATAGTTTTTAATAGTCGATGAGACTTGGAGGTTTCAGGGAGACTACATGATGTTTCGGTGAAAGGTTTAATGAACGTTGCAAAAAGATATCACCCCATATTTGAAAATGTCTCATTGACAAGAAATTTGATGTGACAGTGTGAGTTTCAAATAAGTCTTCACTCATGCTTCAACTGACACATTAATGGCGTGACGAAACATATTAAGGAGAATTTAATTAAAAGAAATAGTGTTGAACTGATAGCAGAAGAATCGGAAAGGCGAATAGAGAACTAGGGCATCTTTCCAGTCTGAAAGATCTCGAGCAGAATATAGTAAGTGATTGCACCTTAGCTCCTCAATTTTTAACTTCTGTAACTCTGAAGAACAGAGTCCCCTAGCTCAAGAAAATTAAAAAGTAGAAAACATGGTGAAAGAAATCAAACTAAGGGAAAGAAACAAAAAATTGAAGGGGAACATGAGGGCACAGAATGAAGATTGAATCAAGAACTCATTAACCAATTACCTGGCTCTGGGCCTAAAGCTAGACAATCAACACAGCTTAGGGAAGAATTAGATAAACTAGATGATAAATGTAAATTTATAGGAGATGTTTGGACTCAAATAAGGGGATATGAATTATTCAATTTTCATTATCATCGGAGAAACCATTTTGAACCAGTTTGAAATCCATGGAAGCTTAATTTGGGAAAAATGGTGTGCCCTAATGTATTTGTAAATGAAGAATTGGTAAAACTATTAGTTGATCATTATGACCCGAAACACAAAGCTATATGTGACCCATCCAGAAAACCACAAATACATTTGTCAAAAGAGGCAATAGGGGAAGTTTTTAATTTGGAAGGGTTTTGCAATGAAGAGATCATATGTGAAGAATTGGAGAAGGAGTTCTCAAGAATGGACACGATTTATAAAGGTTGGAGGCTGCCAATTCACAGGATTAAACAAGGTAGCAAACCAGTTCCTCTACAGGATAGTGATGGACCTCCTTATCATGTGGACCTATTTGAACCTTATATGAAGTACACTTACTTCTCAGTATGCCAGCTATTGGGAATGGATGCCTCGTGGTATATGTCAATTGTACCAATGCTAATCTCAACAGATATCCAGTACCATAATTATAGGCCATTTGACTATGCCTCGTATATTTTTAAGGGGCTTGACTTAGGATTGACGGAAATAAAAAGGAGATCATCTACCTTTCATCTTAGGCATTATTCATTATTGATGCATATGGTGTTATATTTTGGACAAGATGGCCTCTCGAGATGAAGATTTATCAGTTTAATAAAGAAGGTACAGGATTACTAGTTCAATTGTGGACTGTTGTTTGGGATAATAGGTTTGCCAATGCTAGTTTTATTCATTTTGAAGAATATTTTGTGAAAACATTGTACAGATTGTACAATCATCCTTGTGATTATTCATTATTTGATGAGATAAAGAGATATCTTTGGCCAGAAGATTTCAATGGGCCTGTTGACCATAATTGGGGAGATTAGTATTGCTTGGAGGGAGCTACCATGATTAGAGTTTATGGGTTTGAAGATGCCCCTTTCATTTTGCAAAAAATGGTCCCAAACATAATTGCATATTTGGAGATTGTCAGACAGATGGATTATTCTAGTGTTATGAATCTTAGTTCCTTTGGGAAGCAGGCCTTTATGCCTAGTACATTGTGCTTTGGTGATTTCACTATGTTGGCCAAGGAAGGATACAATTTGATCCTTGATAAATTGTTGCAGTACAATATGAAGAGAGGATCACCTAAAAAGAACTTCAACCCAGAAGGTTATATTAACTCTGCTAAAATAAAGATAAACTTTGGAGGGTATCAGCATATGCCCTATCACTTTGATGATATGATCCAAAATTTGGATGAGGAAGAAGTAGAGATGGTGGTTGAAAGGTATAATCAAAGGTTGCAGGATGGAGAGTTGTTGTCTTCTGGGGAGGAAGCATCCAAGGATAATATGCCACAAAATCAACCAAGTAAAGTGTCTAGATTAAGAACTCAGCATTATATTTACCTAGCCAGAGAGTTGATTATTGAAGAGAGTGAAGAAGCAGATTCAAGGCATATAGAATACAGATCATTTGTATCAGATGTTGAATTTGTTAATTCCCCAGAATTTAAAGCATTTTTGTATAAAAAAGGGAAAAGAAATAAGGGAAAAGGTTGATAATGTTACTACAAGAAATGAAGAGCAATTGTTGAACGAATTGAGGAGGTGTGTAGATTAGGAGATGATAGGTATGACCCTTGAAAAGGGGAGAAAAATGTTGGAAAACACTGGTGTCATGATCTTTCCCGGGCTAGATCTCAATTCTGCACTTGTCGTTGATAGTTTCTTAAAGGACAGTAATGCTACACACAAGCTAGAACAAGAAAAGGTAACAAAAGTTCATGCAAGATCCAAATACAATACAAATGAAGGATCATTAATGATTTGGGTCTTATATCCACCCCATAGGAAATCAATAGTTATTGATATTGAAAAGGCGTTTGGGCATGTCATGAATTTAAACGTTGGAGAAGTTGATCCTATGGCTACCGCAAAAATTGGAATTAATGTTGCAAAACTAAACAAAGCACAAATTCAGATGTTGATCAAGGAGAGAAAGATGTACAAAAAAAACAACGAAAGGGTGTTGAGAGAAAATGATCGCCTAAAATATTTGTTAGGTGTTACTATGAAGACACCCAGGCTTCTTACCCAAGATGAAATTTCTCAGTCAAAAGATCATTGGGAAGGATCAAGTGCTTACTCCTAAGGAAAATGATGCACTTGTGGCAATAATCAAGAAGAGGCAGGCCAGGTTAACATCTTGGTTAAATAAACTCTAGGGAAAATATTCACATACGTTGGATGCATTAAAAGAACATGAGAGGATGAATGAACGAATTATGGAGAAGTCCCGAGAAGTGAACCAAATAGATGTTTCTAATAGTGTAGCAATTGAAGCTATAAATCATTTTATGAATAGACATCAAAAAATTTATGAAGAATTGTAGGGGGATGCACAAGGATAGACAAATGCTGCTAAGAAGACATTGACTACATTCTTAGATGATAGAGGAGAATTAAAGGAAGAAACCCGATTAAAAGGTGAGAATGAGTCGATACCACATGAATTCTTGAGGGTTGCTACTACTAAAAACACAACATTGGAGGATGCGAGCGAGTAGAATGAAAAGATGATAAAGATGGAGATCTCAATTTGTAACATAGTTGGAGATGTGAATATGCACGAGTGACGGGATTATTTGGATCACTTGTCTAAAGTTCATTTATGGCTAAACAGAGCCTAATTATCTATCAATATATTTTCTAATATGTGACATTTCTGAAAGGACGCATCCTTTTGCATTTTTGATGTATAAATATCTATTTCGGTAACGAAATAGAGAGATAAGATATAGAATAAAAGATCAAATAGAATAGATATAGTAGAATATAATTTAAAAAAAATATGAGACTATGATGCATGTTTGAAATCATGGAGATATCAATGAGAATCATTTAATGTGTTGGCGTATTTCTGGTGTCAATTGTCTGTTACACTCATTGAAAGTATTACTAAAGTTGTCTCCAAGATTGATGCTTTTTGGTTATTTAAATTGATATAACAAGTTTATGTTTAGTTTATCACTGCACAATTGTTGTATCTATGTGGTTGATTGATCAGTTCTTTCAAGGAAAGATTAAATCCTTTTAATTGATCACAGTAATAAGGGAAATTCATCTGGATTATTAAGAAGAACTTGGTAGTCACAGTCTTGCATGTTTATAAAATTTATAAACTAAAACATATGCCAAACAATTTGAATGTCTTCCAGAAAGAAGTTGCTCATTTAGATATCATTTGACTCTGCATACCCAATGAGGCACTATTCTTTGCATTTTTATCATTTAGTTTCATTCATTTTTACATTTGTTAACTGAACATATTAGGTTTTAGTTTCAATATTACCAAGTCAAGTTCTATTTGTCCACTCACATCTGCCATTGTGGGCAAAACACTTCAGGGAAGATAAACACAAGTTAAGTATGCTTTATTCATATAGGTACACCCGCCTAGGTCTAGCAGCACCTGAAGAGTAGAAGGTCTAAACCATTCGACCTTGTCTATTACCCTAAAAAATACCAAGAGATTGGCAACCTCTTGAGGTATTCTTACTTGCATTTTTTAGAGCTAACATGCACAATGGGTAAACCACAAAACCCTCTATTGTAGCCTAAACCCTAGGGGTTTATTGAAAATGATACTTCCAAATCTAACCACAACCTAAAAATTACTCAAACAAGTTTTTGGTACCTTGAAAAATCTCAAAAAATCATAAAATAACACTGGCCTACACAAAAACACAATTTGACTCTTCAAAACCACCATTTTTCTTAAAGAAAACTCGCTTTTACACACATGGGTTTCACACCCATCTCACTTTCAGACCTCCCCAACACTAACACATCATTCCAACACCTTAATAATGTTATTTCAGAACCATTCCTCAAGTTACAAAGGCTACAAAAAGAGGACATGGGTCAAAAGCCATTTTTATTGACTCAAAACCTTCAAATTTACAAGCTCAGGCCAGTTTTAGTAAATTGATGATAAAATGTACAAATTGTTATGAAAAACCTTATAAATGTATTAAAAATAAAGGTAAATCCATCTAATATGCAAATATCAACAAATATGGATCAACTAATTGAAATACAGGCTATACAATCTGCTGCTACAGTTGAAAATATAGAAAATTCTGAGTTTTTATTGTTTTTGCTTCTTCAAATCACAAAATATGATCTTCAATTCGAGTTATCAATGTTTTTAAACTCTTTCCCACCAATTAAAAACTGATTCACCTTCCTAGCTAACCTTTAAATTGGTTTTACACTTCACATTCCCTCCATAATGCAAATTTTGCAATTTTACAACGTTTGAGTTTGCAAATTTTGCACAATTTTGCAATTTTTAAACATTTTGCACTTTTCAAAACACCCAACCTCCTAAACACCTAATAAAGCTAAAATATGACTAAATACATAATAGAATGGTCTCATAGACCTTATTTTAATACAAAACTCAAAATGCTATATTCTACTCCTTATTTGCTTTGATGAACAAAACCTATTGAATGGTGCTCCTGCACCAATCATGCATTGACCTTCTTGCCCCTCCTAAAGTTTGGACCACATCCATTACCTCCACATAAAACTAGAAATACTTGGTCTTCTTTATTTCCATGCCTTGATATGCTTATGCGAATGAAAATGAAGCAAAGTAATCATCTCCTTTTCCTCTAGTTGGAAGAATGCATGCTTAATGTTTTCATACATGATATCAACTCTTTCATCTACTCTCATGGTTGAATACCAAAATTTGGTATGGTGGGCCTCCAGAGTTCCAGTCATATTTCTTCCTCTTCCACCAAATTTTGGCATGATTCACACGTCTACTAGCCTAATTGACTTTGTTTTTGAAAGTTGAAGTTTCTCCTGAGCCATTAGTGTAGCTCTCTCTTCCTTTTCAGACTCTTTCATTGTTATAGATCATCTCTCATATTTAATCATTTGTACCACATGGTTGATGTGCTTTGAATCCTTGCATCTGAAGTAAATTTCCTCAACATAAATACTACTAGGGAACTTCAATGTTGCCATTGTAGTTGGTATTAAAGTTGGTACCTGCAATATTGAAAAATATCCTTATATAAGAATTCCCTCCATCTTGTTGGATTGTAACACTATTGATGGTGGCTACATGAAATATGATTTTGATTCCTCATCGACATTAGATGGACTCATATATCCTTGGTATAACTCTTCTAAATTATCAGAATTAGAATCACTAGCTTCCATATTCAAAAATTCCCAATCACCATCTTCAATAAATTGGCCACTAGTTCAAGTTCATCCTACTTTCATAATACTTTATATCCACGGAGTTCAGCCATTCCTTCATGCCATCAAATGAAGATTGAGGAATGGTGTGAATGTGGATTACATCCCACTTGAAGTCTTTAAAAATAATAGCCATATCAAATGCCTTTTTCCCAAGTCATACTCTCTCAAGGTTAACAATCTCAATCTTGAACTAATAATGATTACTAAGAAAGGTAATTCCACCAACTCTATCAAACAATTTATCGTAGGAAAAATAAAAGTAGAGGCTTTGAAAGGAACTCCATGGAAACCAAGCTATCTAAATGTTATATCAAACTCTTAGACCTCACTCTTTCACATTTACAACCAAATTCAAAGATTTTCCTTCAAAAGGCTACAAATTCAAATATTGACAATTTTGTAGCAAGAATGCATTTTTTTGCACATTTGACCACTGGGACTAAAAAAATCACCCTAATACACCTTAAATGGTCTTGATTTACCTTATTTAGCATAAATAAACACAAAATACCTTAATCTAATCTATTGACCACCTATCAACCTTCAAAAAGTAAAATTTTGCAACTAGGAGACTAGGTGCTCCTGCACCAAAATTACATTTTGTCTGAGCCTTCAAGAGGCTTTAAATCTAGCCTTTACAAATGATTCTATATCTTTCCAATCATGCCTAACTATTGAGCTTTTAATTAACATGACTTATTACATTATAAATCAATTGACCATGTAATATGACCTTATTCAATTGATAATCTACTCAAAACACAATTTACTAACTTAAAATAATTCCATGAACCAAATTTGCTCAATAACTTTGGTGAGCCTACACCAAATTTCAATATTCAATAAATTTCATTACAAGTACAAATCTCATTACAATGCCTTAGGTAATCTGTTCTCATGGATATTTTACATTGTCACTCATACATTCAAGATTTTCTTATAATGTCTACATCATAGGTTCTCATTTAGAGGTTAACTTCAAATGAGCAACTTGAGATTCCCTCGGAAAGCTTCACACACTCTTTTATAATGGCTTCAAATAAAAATTGAGATTTTTCAAGATCATCAAAATAAGGATGTTGCATTGCTTTTGTGGCTAAGATTCTCTTTGATGGCTCAAAAATCAACATTTTCTACAAGTAGAGACCAATCAATTTTTACTAGTTTAGTTACAAATGTATGCAAAGTAAAAGAATCTAAAGAAACAACTCATCCAAATTGTAAATGAAATGAAAATAGATGAAAGGAACTTATAGATAGGCATGGAAATATCTCAACTTAGTCACTCTTGGTCATACATCTTCACTGCAAGTTCCAAGATACCTATTGCACACAACACCTCTCATGAATCTAGAATATCTTGAAATTCGAGATGCTCGTATAATGTCTACATCATAGGTGCTCATGATAAGGTTAACTTCAAATCAATAACTTGAAATTCCCTCACCAAGCTTCACACACACTTTTGTAATGGCTTAAAATCATAATTGATATTTGTCAAGATCATCAAAATAGGGATGTTGCATTGCTTTTATTCCTGAGATTCTCTTGGATGGCTCATAAATCTTCATTTTCTGCAAGGGGACACCAATCAATGTTTATCAGGTTAGTTACAGATACACAAAGTAAAATAAGATGATAGCATTGGCATCAAACAAATTAATGTGGATACACTTGTATAAATTAATAAGAACCATTATGAATATACTTACAAATTAATCCAAGGAACCATCTAGATCTGCTCTACTCTTTATTGTGTCAAGTATTGACTCATGGTCGGACTCACGGACCTTCCACAAGGTCTTGTTCAAAGTTCTACCCCCATATTTTCTCATACGAACATTGGGTACCACAACAAGGTTTGAGTAATGAAGAATCTTACGATGTGGTCAAAGTCCTCAAACAGCCAATGTTTAACACTCTTATGTGGGTACCTTCTAAGCCAGATTCCAGTAACAACAACTGAGCCTGTAGGGTATTCGATGTTTTCACCATCTATAACTGGGGCTTCCAATTTCTTTTTGGCCTCAACACAATGACACAAGTAATAGTTTGTTCCCTCTTTGTTTTCTTCATTTGCAATAACTACATAAACATGCCCTACATTGATATGTGGAGAAAATCACTTGAAATTAGTCAACATTACGAATACAGTACAAAGTAAGATAACAATCTGGAATTAAAAAAACTAAGCAAGTAGATATATCACCTGGTTGAGCTAAATATGATACATGGTCAAAGTCGACCGATGATTCCATCTGTGTTAGTTCCAATGTCGTCGAAGGGCAGTATGTGTGAAGTGGGCTAAGATAACTTGTCAACCAGTTGTCAATGCACTCCCCTAACTCACAATCATTTCAGGATTGCATTGTACATGAAGAAAAAAAACATGCCATCTTGCATGTATCGATACTCAATGAACCTACATTTGAGCTAAGGAAAGAGTGTACCTCACTTGATCCTGCTGGTGTACAACAATCCTCATATGGTGCAATGTTAGTATCATCCATCAACCAAAAAAATATACAAACTAAAGATGTCCCTTCATTACCTAAACCCATCGAAGCATTACACCACTCAATGATTGAACTTGCATCTGTCAACTTTGTACTGTCTTTATACTTTAACTCTTCTCATGTTAATGCTATTTTCATGCATGCTCCTACACCACCATGCTCCCCATTTCCATGCCCAGCCTCACAAATGTTCCACATATGTTGAACACCTGTAGTGAGATGCATCCTGCACAATCAGTAGAACATGCATTCATTCTTGAACTGTTCTGCACAGTTATCCAACCATATTATATGTCGATCGTATGCTATGCCCCTCCAAGCCAAATCACTATTGAAAATCTAGAAGCAACCTTGCACAAACTTTAGAGAATATGTGTGATCATCACTAATATAAAAGTGATAATACCTCAATACCTTCCTTTGGTCCTTTGTACTATCAACTGCATGAATGAATGCTATGTGCACAAATATCAAAACCTGTGTGGAGTTGTAATACTATGACTGTACCTTACACTATGGTTGTAGAGTGTAGTTCTCTACAAAGTCAACCAATGATACTATGCTGCCATCTGGAAAGGTGTCCTTGCATAGGTTGAATTGTGTGTCCAACCATTGGGCTCTATGGTATGCCTTGCATACTCATACACTAGATTCTCATGAAACATGGACATAAACTGATACACTGGAATCTTCTCAATAACCAAATCACACCTTTTTGCTTGAGACCCATCTTTTTTAGCATATGCCACTATTTTATACTTCCCGAAATCAACTACTTTATGTCCCACCTCATATGTGCTTTCCATATGTTGACATATTGGCATTCGTTGCAAGCCACCTCAATGCTCACATGAACCATCCAAGTATGTTGTCCTATAGAATATTTGGCCATCCTTTATTTGAAATAATTTTTTTGATAAGAACTCTCTTGAAGATTTTGGTGGGGATTCTATGCCACAATCCTGCAAAACATTGTTAGTATGCAAATCTAAACATATAGAATGATAAACATCATAATGGTTAGCGAATTCAATATGTAGTCTACAACAAGTAGTGTGTGTGTGATTTATCTTGACATAAAAAGGTTTAAGAATTTCAAAAAATATTTGAGAAATACTAATTTGAGGATAATCATTTTGAAATTTATGAAAAAATTGGGTTTGAGTCATATCCAAAAAATTCTTTGGATGTGGCTCATGGTTCCAACTATCGATTCTCCTTCTTATAACATCCCTTTGATTTAGAGATGGCCTTGTATTATTCTTCTAATAATATTCAATTAGTATTCTCAATGCTTCAGCAACTTTTTTATCTTTATGTGGTAGTCTTCCCAAGAATGCCGATAATTCATTTGAATTGGTGCCCTCAATTCTTTGTTTCCTTTGAATTGCTTTTGATAAAGTTTTTCTGCTAATTCCCATTTGTTCACTTGTATTTTTAATGAGACGAGATCTCTTTGTTTGATAGCTTACCAAAGTTGATGTAATTACACGTTGGGTGACATTACTATCCTTTGAGCGTGAGGTCTTACCCACACTCTCATAATCCTCCATTAGATTCTTCACAATAGTGTTTTCACTTGACGCATTCTATGTTCTCAACCCAAGAGTCTTCATGATGTTTATGTACTTTAAACCCTGCATCATTTGAACAAATAGTTGACATCTTGCAGTGTCATTTAGCCTTTCAAAGAATATTTTCCAAATCTTATCAATATATCTTCTACAAGTGAATTCTAGAATCTTACCTTCCATGTGCTGCAAAATATCCTCATCAATATTAATCAAAAACTTTGGCTCTCTATGCAAAATTCTAGGTGGTGTTTTCCTAGGTACATACATCTCAACATTAGCAATTTCATCAATATTTAATTGAGGTGGGCTAGATTGTGTACCTTTGATCGAGGGTGGAATAGAAGACATACCTTGAGGTTCACGTAGGGATGATGGCATACCTTCTTCATCAAATATGAATGATGATGTACTCTCAACTTCATATGTGGTGGATGGTGTCCAACCATACTCACTTGCGGTAGATGGTTTCCCTCCATATTCACTTGTGCTTATGGTGTCCCTTCGTATTCACTTGAGGTAGAGGGTGTGTCTCAAACTATGATATTTTCATCTCTCCTAGCATGACTCTTTCGCATTCATGCACTTTGTGCTACTAATTTATTTTCTCTTTTTGATGGTTGAGGTTCCTCTTCAATTGGCTTGTTTTTGTCAATTATTTCCAATTTCTTCTTTTCACGATATGTCGCCACCCGTTCTCTCTCAAGTTATTTGAAGGTTTTATACTCTTTGTCTATTTGATATTTCTTCCTTGTTAATTTCTTCGGAATGGTAGATAATTTTACCTGTAGCATGGTAATGAGACGAATATTAGTTCCTCAAAAATGTATCCATTAAAATAAATGAAATATATGTCATTCAGGGCTTCATAAATAGACAATATGGGTGATGAGGTAGCTAAATACTGATGAGGTAATTTAGAAATAGATGGAAAGCATGGAACAGGTCTTGGGGAACCTATTGGAGTATTTTAAAGGCATTAGGGGTGTTGGGGTGTTCCCTGACAAGTTGAAAGCTTCCTTGTATAGGCCTAGTGACGCCTTGTTTATGGCTTGTAAATCAATCTTTTGATACATTTTTTTTGGGTGTTTGATCCTATGATTTTGGAAAATTTTGGAGGATGGTCTTAGGAGTCTAAAACCATGTTTCATTGTCTGGTTAATTCCTTTAATTATTTTTTATTTTGACTGTCCTATTGGTGAATGTTGCAAAGTTGCATGGGCTTGTGTAGGAGTGATGGAAGAATGAATGTTTTTGGGTGCAAGGTCTGTTTATTTGGTCATGTTGTGTTGTGTGAAGAGTGTTTACATCATCCCCAATTCCTATTTAGATGTTTGGTTGTGTGAGTCAAATTGAGTGGTCAAGTTGCATTGTTGAGAGGAATAGTGAAGTTGGTGTGTGCATATAGAGTATTTGAGAGAAACTTTTGGAAAGGAACTTGCTTCCCTTGCCACTCTGCATCATTTTCAATAGCATTAGGGGTCTAGGTAGTAGAATTTTCAAAATGTGCAAAAATTCCTAAGTTGTGAAATTAACAATCATTAGAAGTTAGATTTCACATGTTCACCCCTTGAACCCTAGTAGTAGTGGAAACTTAGTTTGTGCCCAATAACTCAAATGTTCTCCCAAACACTAGAGAAAATCTTGATTTTTTAGAAACCCATTTTAGAGTTATTACACATACCTCAATTTCAGGTACATGTCCTTTGGACAAAATTCCCAAAAGCACTCCTTGTAGGCTGACCTAATTAGGCTGCTTAGGCCTAATTTGCAAAGCAACATGCCCTCAAACTTATCACATGAACTTGAAACCTTGGAGAATAATTTCTTAGGTTCCCAAACCTCCAAAACTACAACTAGATTCTTCTGGTATAGACAAATTCATGCCAAACCTGAAAACCCTTGTTTTATGCACTATTCAAGAGGGTTTATTGAATATGCTACTTCCACAACCTCCCAGACTTTAAAAAAACTTTAACAAAGGAAATTAACCTTGCACATGCCTAAAATTTCAAAAAATAATGACCTCCCATAGAGATTCTCCCAAACCCTAGGCCTAAGCCCCTATTCACATGCATTTTTGTTCACAATAATATTACTCATATTGTAATTTTGCACCCCTAACACCTATAACTCACTAAAACTGCACCAATGGCTAGAAATGAGCCTTATTACATCCAAAAAACACTAATCTTGCACACTTTACATGTAAATTCAAAAACTTTCCTTCAAAGGCTACAAAGATACTTTAGTGCAAGATCACCATTTTTCACTTTTTAACACCTAAACTCAAAAACTCAACCTAAGACATGCTCATTGGTCTTGATTGACCTTATTCAAAATAAAAAATTCTTAAAGACTCATCCACCTACCTATTAACCTCCTAATTGCCATCAAATGATCAAATAAGGAGGATGAGGTGTAGGTGCTCCCGCACTAGGATTGTAAAAGTGTATTAAAGAGGCAGACCAACGGTCACCTTTTTCAAATGTTAGTTTTGGAAGTTGAAGTGGTTTGTTTTAGGAGGGAAAAATTATAAAAGGCCATGAGAAACTTGAATGGAGTATGATCCTTGGATTGGGCATCAAACCAAATGAGGAAATGTTGAGTTTTCCTTAAGAAAAATGAGGTTTTGGTGAGTGAAAATGAGTTTCTGAGTTCAATACCATTATTTTATGTTAGATTGAGCATGCTCAGGGTATTTTAGGATTTTTTGAACAATTTTCAAGTTTTGGAGTGTTTGGCAAGTGCTACTTTCAATAAAACCTAGGGTTTCTAAGCCTAGGGTGAGGGTTTTATGGTTTGGGTGGTAAATGATTGAATCTCTACAATCTAACATTGTAATTTGAAGTTTTGACAGATATAAAATGCTTCCCCAAGGTTTTAGGAGATTACGCAAAGTTTTGAAGGTGGTCCCTTTGTAAAAGTGGGCTAATTTGGGCCCTTAAAAACATAGAAAACCTGATTTGTATAGTTTGGTACAAAACAAGCATTGGTGATTGTTGGATAAGTTGAAAGGCTCTGTAATTGGTCCCTAATGTGTGTTTTTTTGTGAATTGAAAGGTTATGTGAGTGGAATTATACTGAATTGAGTGACTTTTATATGCTACAAGGAACAGTGTGAATATGTTGAATGAAGAAGTCTTGATGAAATTGTAAATTGTAAATTGTGTTTGCATATTGGAGTTGTGTATTTGTGTGTTGCAGGCCTCCCCCTATTGCATTAGGAGTATATTCAAATTTTTTATAGACTTGTATGGAAAATTTAGTAGCATAGACAAGGCAATCAACTAGTTTGTATAACTGTTTGACAAAAAGGTCTGTGTAGGATCATGATGGGCCAAAAAGTGGCAATATGATGGGTATGTGTAGGGTATCTGGCTGACGACTTTTTTTTACCCAAAATTGATGAAATGAAAAGGGTTTTTAAAGGAGATTCTGATCTTTCCACCAATATAAAATATGCTTTACTTTGAATTTAATAAATAATTATTATTCATTTTCTATTTGAATTATGACTAAAGTCCTGATTGATAGGTTGATTGAAAAACATCTATAGCTTTCAAATAGTATCACATTTTTTGAATCCAAAATATGTGTTACATTCTATGATTCGCATACTATAGGATTAAAAAAATAAAAATTGAATTTCATGAAGTTTTGACCAAGTTAAGGTGGTCAAACATACAAGTTTTTTATATTTTTTCCCTGAAATTTACGTACTACTACATTGAAAATTCAAATTCTCACCAAATAGATTTTATTTTTTTATAAAAAAAACCTAGTAGTTTAGAAACTACATTCAATTTTCTACAAATTCTATTCATACATATTTTTTGAATAATATAGATAACTTATTCAAATTTTTATGTCAAATTGCCTAACTCTGATTTTTTTGATTTTTTTGCCACTTAAGGGCCTGCTTTTTCCATGATGATCCTGCACATACCCAAAATAACTCAATGAAATCTTTGGAAGCATACACAAAGTAAGTCAATTTTTAAATTAAAAAATTCCTCAAAGAGATGTGGTTTAAAAATGTAATTGGAAAGTGTATAAAATTGTGTAATTTAAAATGTCCATTGACAACCTAAGGTTGTAACATGACAAACAAACAATGATCAACATGGAATATGCAAAACAAAAAAAATATAAGCAAGCCATAATAGAATGAAATAAAATGTACAAATACTTCACATACCTAAAAAACCAGAGTTTGAAATGGAGGAGTTCTACCCAATTATGTAGCCTTTGCTTATTCTTTCCTCAAACTCCTCAACAATTTGACTTTTTCAAAAGCTTGTTCCCCTCCAAACTTCAATTGTATATCAATTATCACTAGAATTCAAAATTGAATTGATATTATATGCCTTTCAACGTGAAAACTATGCTATTTCATGCAAAGGTGGTGAAAAGATCATGAAAAAGGTGCTGGAATCTAAAAATCATGCATGGACACTTCACTCAATCTTCAAATAACTAATTTTTGTCACAACACGCATAGAACCAGGAGAATATGCAGAATGTGGGCCAACATCATGGGTATATTGTGTATTTTTACCATTTTTAGTGCAAGACAAAACATGCTCACGTTATAAAATGAGCGCATTATAAAACGAGCGCTTTATAACTCAAGTGTGTTATTTCTCCCTACAATGGTCATGTCTCTACTTCTAAAAAATGTGCTCGCATTATCAGAAAGTTGGTTTCTTTTCTAGATTATTTTCTTTCTTTTTCTATACTCTCTCCTACTCTCTCCCACTCTCTCACACCTCTCCCACACCCTCTCACCCACTCTCTCCCACTCTTTCCCAACCTCTCCCACTCTCCTCCTCCTTATCTCCCACTCTCCCACTCTCTCCCACTCTCTCCCACCCTCTCCAACCCTCTTCCACTCTCTCCCACTCTCTCCCACTCTCTCTCCCTCCCTATCTCCCACTCTCCCATTCTCTCCCACTCTCTCCTACTCTATCCAACTCTCTTCCTCCCTCCCTTCCACTCTCCCACTCTCTCTCTCTCCCACTCTCCCACTCTCTCCCACTCTATCACACTCTCTCCCACACTCTCTCCCACCCTATCCCACTCTCTCCCACTCTCTCCCTCCCTATCTCCAACTCTCCCACACTCTCTCCCACTCTCTCCCACTCTCCCAATTCTCCCACTCTCCCATTATTCTTCCTCCCTCCCTCTCTCTCTCGCACCCTCTCCCACTCTCTCCCACTCTCTTCCTCCCTCCCTCCAACTTTCTCCCACTCTCTCTGATCCTCTTTGACCCTGTCCCACTCTCTCCCACTCTCTTGTACCCTCTCCCACCCTCTCTCACTCTCTCACACCCTCTCTCCCACCCTCTCACCCACTCTACCACACTCTCTCCCACTCTCCCACTCTCCCACACTCTCTCCCTCCCTATCTCCTACTCTCCCAATCTCTCCCTCCCTCTGTCCCACTCTCTCCCACCCTCTTGCACCCTCTCCCACCCCCTCCCTTCCTATCTCCCGCTCTCCCACACTCTCTCTCTCCCCTCTCCTTTCTCTTGCCACTCTCTCCCTGGGCTTCACCCCCTCTCCCACCCTCTCCCACTCTCTCCCTCCCTATTTCCAACTCTCCCACTCTCCCCTCTCCCCTCTCCACCCTTTCCCAGCTCTCCCTCTCCTCGTCTCCCACACTCTCCCACTTTCTCACTCTCCCACTTTCTCCTCCCTCTCAACTCTCTCCTCCATATCTCCCACTCTCCCACTCTCCCTGCTCTCTCCACCCTCTCCCAATCTCTCCTTTCCTCTCACCTCCTCACACCTCTGTACCCCTCACCCACTCTCCCACCTCTCACTCTTTCCCACTCTCCCTCTTTCCTCTCTATCTCCCACTCTCCTACTCTCTCCCTCCTATCTACCACTCTCCCCTCTCTCCCCTCCTCTTTACACTCTCTCCCACCCCTCTCACTCTCACACCTCCCCTCTCCCCTTTCCCTCTCACCCCACTCTCCACCTCTCCCACTCTCCACTCTCTCCTCCTATCTCCTCTCCCCTCCCATACTCTCTCCCACTCTCTCCCTCCCTCCCTCTCTCCCACCCTCTCCACCCTCTCCCACTCACTCCCCACCTCTCCCACACACTCTCTCGTACCTCCCTCTCTCCCTCTCCCTCCTATCTCCCCTCTCTTCCTCTCTCCTCCTCTCACCCTCCTCCCCACTCCTCTCCCTACCCTCTTTTCCTCCTCCTCATCTCTCACCTCTCCCACCCCTCTCACTCTCTTCCCACTCTCTTCCTCCTCCCTCCCACTCTCTACCACTCTCCCACCCTCTCCCACTCTCTCCTGCCCTCTCCCACCCATCTCCTGCTCTCTCCCACCCTCTCACCCACTCTCCCACACTCTCTCTCACTCTCTCCCACTCTCCCACTCTCCCACACTCTCTCCCTCCCACTCTCCCACTCTCCCATAGTCTCTCCCACTCTCTCCTTCCCTACCTTCCACTCTCTTCTACTCTCTTCCTCCCTCCCTCCTCTCTCCCACCCTCTCCCACCCTCTCCCACTCCTTTCCACCCTCTCTCACCCTCTCACACTCTCTTCCACACTCTCCCCCACTCTACCCCTCTCCCAATCTCTCTCACCCTCTCCCACCCTCTCCAACTCTCTCCCACTCTCTCAAAATCTCTCCCACTCTCTCTCACCCTCTCCCACTCACTCCTTCCTAAAATGGTAATGTCTCTACTTATTTATAACGCGCTCGCATTATGAGAAAGATTTTTTTTTAATAGTTTAATTTTCTCTCTTTGTCTATGATCTCTCCCACCCTCTCCCACCCTCTCCCACCCTCTCCCACCCTCTCCCACTCTCCCACACTCTCTCCCACTCTCACACTCTCTCTTTACTCCCTCCTTCACTCTCTACGCACCCTCTCCACCCTCTCCCACTCTCTCCCATTCTCCCTCCCTCCTCCCAATCCTACCCCTCTCACCCCTCTTCCCCTCTGCCACCCTTTTTCCCGCCCCTCTCCCTCTCTCTCCCACCCTCTCCCACTCCTCTCCTCCCTATCTCCCACTCTCCCCTCTCTCCCACCTCCTCACTCTCTTCTCCCTCCTCCCACACTCCTACCCTCTCCCTAGCCTCTCCCCTCTCTCCCACCTTCCCACACTCTCTCCCTCTCTCCCACACTCCTCCCACACTCCTCTCCCACCTCTCCCTCTCTCCATCCCTATCTCCAGGTCCACCTCCTCTCCTACTCTCTCCCACTCTCCTCTCTCCCACCTCCTCCTAGCCTTTCCCACTCTCTCACCCTCTCCCCTCTCCCCACTCTCTCACTCTCCCCTCTCTCTTCCTCCCTCCCTCCCTCTTACCCTCTCCCCACTCTCTCCTCCCACTCTCCTCTCCACTCTCCACCTCTCTCCCCACCTTCCTCCCTCCTCTACCTTCACCCACCCTCTCCCACTCTCTCCTCCCTATCTCCTGCTCTCCCTCCTTCCACCCCTCTCCCACTCTCTCCCTCTCTCTGTCCCAGCCTCTTCCACTCTCTCCCCACTCTCTTCCTCCCTCCATCCTCCTGCGCCACCTCATACCTCTCACTCTCTCACCCCTATCTCCTCCTCACCCCACTCTCCACCTCTCTCACTCTCCCATTCTCTCCAACTCTCTCCCTCCTCCTCCCACTCTCTCACCCCTCTCCCACCTCCACTCTCTTCCTCCCTCCAACTCTCCCAACCTCTCACTCTCTCCCACTCTCTTCCTCCACTCTCCCACCCTCTCCCACTCTCTCCCACTCCTCTCTCTCGCACTCCCTCTCCCACCTATCTCTCAAGTCTCTCCCTCTCACCCTACCTAGCTAAGTCCCCCTCACTCTAACCCCTTCTCTCTCACTTCCACCCCCTCTCCCTCTCCCCATCCCACCTTACCTAGACAACTCTCTCTCTCTCTTAAAATTATCCCTCCCTCTAAAGACATACACAAATACATACAAGAATAATACATATGTACATAAAATCCTACATCCATACAATATACATGCACTAATACATATAGGCATACATACATACATACAAGACACACCAACATACATGTACATAAACATAGAAAAATATATCAACAAACATTCAATAGAGTGGCATTTAACATTAACGAAGACATAATGCAACCGCATTATAACACGTGTGCGTTATGTCTTGCTTGACATGTATCTCAGATAAGTAAAAATGTCAAAACTAGGACATAACGCCAGTGCATTATAACACGCTCGCGTTATATTTTGCTTTGGGAATCCTTGAGCCTTAGCATTGGTATTTGCCTTGGAATACCAACCTAAAGTATTGGATGGCATTCCCAATGACTAGAGACATGTTTTTGCAAATTCTACAATTTTTTCACATAATCGAGTTCGTGCTCACTGTCAAGATTGCATTTGGTTCAATATCAACAAAATCGAACACATGGGTAATGTTAGGTTCTCTCTTAGCTATCCAACGATGTAATTTTTTTTACTTTTTAACAATGTTAAGCCTTTCATCCATAATTTATTTTGTTTGTATGTCTCTTTTTTTCCAAAAAGTAGTGTTTGGTCTTTTTTATGTTATAAATTAACCATTCATCAAAATTTCAAATAAATTACATTTTTAGAAACTAGACTCCATTCTACAAATTTTAAAAAAATCAATTACCTTCAAAAAATTTTAGGGGGAGCATGGCCAAAATTATGCTTTTCAAGAAGTTCCCACTTAGGAAATTAGTAAAAAATCAAATATTCATTAAAAAATTATCCAAAAAATCATGCATCAACTAGATACTGTTAGCTAACTTTTGACTATAGCAATTTTAAAAATACTACAAAAAAGTCCACCATTCTCGGGTCGTACAAGAGTTGCAATGTTATGTTTTTCTGACAAAAATAGCACCAATTTGTGTATGTCCCTCTTTTTAACCCCTTAATCTCAACCATTTTCAAAATAAATTAGTATTTTAGAAAGTAGACTCAGAGCACTTTGATCCTTGTTTTTGTTCCATCTAAAATTTTTGAGTGTAACTATCCTCAATTTCACGTCTAACATCAGTATTTCCTGATTTCAAAAAAAAATTGGTCACTTAAGCCCCCTTTTTGAGAACCATCTTGGTGCACTTACCCATAATAAAACCAAAACATATTAAAATTATTTTTGTTGGATAGCTTGTTCTAACGACTACCATCATCTAGTTGGGTCTATGAAGTCTCCGTTGGATCTCAGTTGTGTTTATAGTTTGTGCTTGATGTCAAAATCCCTTTCAGTTGGTTCTCTTTGATGATCAGTCTCAGTTTGGATCTTTATGATTTATTATGGCACTTCTTTGATGTCTCTTGGCTATTACAGAAAGTTATTTGTTATGGTTCATTTTCATGGTGATGAGTTTTCTAGTTCAAGTTATGAATTCTATATCTTTGACTAACAGAGTTTGAAAGATGGTTCTCCTTGCATATCATAGGTATTAGTTGTTTCTCTTTCAAACTTACTCATATCAGAGTGAGAATGGTAGGGTCTCCCTGATCCACTTTGAAATGTCTGAGTTGCCTATCGGTAAGACATTTCTGATGTTATGTCGATTGAATTTAACATTCTGGCAGCTTTCGGCATGAGGTTTGTTCACCGCTGAGAGGTCTTACTGAATGAGTCGGGTCTCACTGACTAATACATGAGGTGGTTCATCGGCATAATAAATCCCTATCGGCATGTTGTTTCATTGAGCATTTTGTGTCTTAGCGACCGGCACAAGAAAGATTATTTCAGCAAGACTTGTCTTTTGTTTCAGCGACTAAAAGTGATCTCTATCGGCATTTGTTATTCCGTCGATATGTGGTCTCAGTGATATTGGTATGTCACACCGACCGGTGGTGGATGGATGTGTATCGGCAAGAATTTTGCTTCGGTGAAGGGTCATAGCGAAAAGGGTGATGTCTCCCCGACTAATGCATGTGGAAGTCTTTCGGCAAGAGTGTTGTATTTGGTATATTGTCTCTTCGAAGATTGTTTTTCTCACCAACCGTGCACAAAAAGGTCTTATTGGCAAAGGTTGTGGCTTCGCTTAAATGTCACAGCGAATGTGCAATGTCACACCGATTGCCGTTGGACAATTGCCTTCGGCAGGACTTTCTGGAAGTTTCGGGGAACAGGTGTGAATTTAGGGTGTTTCGGTATGACTGAAACGATCTACAAGATGTCTCCCCGATAGTTTGAAGTTACAGCAACATATATAGGATGAATGGACTCGTCGGCAAGAAAAACCATGTGTCTCGGTGACCAATGTGTATCAAGTGGGCTTTCAGTATAATGAAGTATATCTATATGGGGTCTCCCCAAGAGTGATATGTCACAGTGATAGATAGAGGGACGACTGACGGCGATAAAGTTACCTTCGGCATAAGTATTGACTTGTCTCAGTGACATAGGATGAATTGGTGACTTTCGGTATGACTCAACCATTCTACGAGAGGTGTCCCCGATGACGGTATGCTATAGCGACACTCATAAGATAGAAGGATGCTTCAGCGAGAGAACCATTATGTTACAATGACACACAAATGGATGAAAGACTTTCAGAAAGACATGGTGTGCTCTACAGGAGGTCTCCCCGATATCATAATGTTATAGCGAAGCACTTAAGACAAAAGGTTTCTATTGGTGTGAGAACATTAATGTCTTGACGATCTATTGTGAGCTTGGGGCTTTTCGGAAAAACAAAGTGAATTCTCTATAAGGTCTGCTCGATAACGAAGGGTCACGATGAAACAAAAGGAACCAGAGTATGATTAACGATTGAATTGCCTTCGGCATAACTGGTGAATGTCACAGCGACACATAAGAGGAAAAAGGGCTTTCGGTGAAACTTAATGTGGTCTACGAGAGGTCTTCCCGACTTCACTGGGTCATGGCGAAAGCAATTAGGGAAAAAGGAACATAGCTCGCATAAAGTCTTAGTGAATCACAAAGAACATGTGGCGATTGTTGTCTCTATGAATTATTTTTTTGAAGACTCATACACTATGGCCGACATGGATTTTTCTAAGTATAGTTGCATGTAGACATCTTTGGTTGGTATCGAATCTATGGCAAGATATTCTTTGAGATTTTAGAGGTTATGTTTTTCTGTTAGTGGGAAGCCATGGCTTTGATGAAAATCTTTTAGTTACAATTTGAAATCTCCTGACTCACAGCAAAAGTTAAAGATCTATGGATAGGCGTTACTCTAATTTTTACCATCATCTATAGTTCATTATGAATCAGCTTCAGATTCTAATAATAGCAAGAGAGTTTCAGAATCTTGTGAAAAATGCTTGTTGAAGATTTCTTCATAACTGACATACTTGAATTGTATATATAAACCTGTGTTGAAAACAGTGAAGGTTGGTGATTGTAATTCTCTGGTTGTAATCCTTAGGGTATTATGTAGACAAGAAAATAGAGAAATATGTGCTTAACTAAAAATAGAGAGATCCTCTGATATTATGAGTGTAATTCTGTAATCTGAGTAAGGGGTTGGTGCTCCTTGAGATTGGTGTCTCTAAATAAGGGGTTGGTACTCCTTGAGATTAGTGTCTCTAAATGAGGGGTTGGTGCTCCTTGAGTTGGTGCTCAGAAATTAGCCTATAAGGCATTGTGAACAGTTGGTTAAAAAGATTAAGCCAGTATGGAAGTTTAGGAGTGGTTTTTCTACCCCATGAGGGTTTTCCACTTGGCAAATCTTTTGTCTCTTTGTTCTTCTGTGTGCTCACTACTTTTCTATGTTGTTGTTTCAGTTCACTATTGGATTATTACTGTTCTCAATTTTGTTTATGAATGATTACATTCAACTCATGAATGCATTAATTAGAGTAATATTGAGATCAAATATAAGCTATGTTTTGGAAAATGCAAGATATCTCACTCAAATCATATTTTCATAAGTTGTCAAATAGACTGAGTTAATGTTGTCATATCTTTGTGCTTTCAAAAGTGATTACTTTACTCTATTGTTGAAAGAAAAGGAAATCAGAATTAAAAATCTGGGTCGAAGTTGAAAAAGTTTAGATACTGATTCCCCCCCCTCTCAATATCTTTCCATAACTCCAACAATTGGTATCAGAGCGTAGGGTCCTCTCATAGGTCTAAACCACCTAGGATTGTTCCTAGTTTCTTGGAGTACTTTGGTTAATATGGGAAAGAATAGAAGGAATAAGGTAAAAATATGTTCTCAGCAAAATGCTATTCATCATGCTCAACTTGAATCTAGTATAAGGAATAACAAGGAAGAGTTCATAAACAGTTGCTCTGAAATGGTAGAGTTACCTAGATCTGGAACTCCTCAGTTCAAAGAAACAAACTTTATTATATGGAAAATTAGGATGGAAACATACTTACTTTCTTTAGGATCTGAAGTGTGGACAGCAGTTGAAAAGGGTTGTACTACATCTGCAACATCTCCTTCCTCTCTTGAAGAGAAGAAAGCTCTTGAATTCAATACCATAGCTATAAATGCTATTTTTAATAACTTGCCAAAGAAACTGATTACAAAAGTCATTCATTTCAACAGTGCTAAGGAAGTTTGGGACAAGTTGACTGAAATGAATCAGAATAGTGAGTTACAAGATGAGATATCTTTGGATACTTAAATAAGTTGTGAAAGATCTGAGAGTGAAGAAGGTGTAAATCTTCATAGTTATGAAAAGAAGTACAAGGAGATCATTAATGAATCTTTAAATGATCAAGAAACTTGTGTAAAAGTAGATCAATCTTTGAGTGAAGTTAACTCTAAACAGGAATATGACAAATCAGAAAGTGGGGTTGATTTGGAAGGTGAACTCCTATGTGCCTTAGATACTATTAAGCAGCTTAGAAAAGAAAACCAATTTTTAACAAGACAACCTTAGCAAAAAGAGAGTTTGGAAGTCACGTTAAAAGACAAGGATGAGTTATGCAATAAACTAGAAAATGAGATTGATTCTTTAAAGAAATATTCAGATAATGATTCCTCGTTAAAAGAACTAACTCTTAAGGATGATATGATTATTAGTCAGAAAATTGAAATTAAAGAATATAAGAGGACTGTAGATGTTGTGAGTTCTGATTTGGAGATTAAAAAGATTGTTTGTCTAAAACTTGAAGAAGAAGTAGTTTCTTTAAGAAAAGAGGTTGAAAGTTTCAATGGTCAATCTGGTAAAATTCAAAAATTTGATCATAGTACTAATATATTGAATTAGATGTTGAGCAGGAAAAAGCATTCTAAAGATCCTACAGGAGTGGGATATGAGTTTGGACAAAGCTCTGCAGACAAATCTAAACATGAAATAGTGTTTACTACTTCAGATGGAAAGAAGTTTACAGCCAAGAAAACACCAAGAATGAAGGTTGATCTTGGTTATAGTATTGTTGCATCAAAGGATAACATTGACACTAGAAGACAATCTAAAGATATTCATAGAGAAAGGAAAAATGTCTTCAGATCTTCACATCCTTGGCATGATCACTCATTCAGGTATAATCATTCTTTCCAAGGATATTGTAATGTTTGTAATGACTATGGTCATAAGGCAATTGATTGCATAAGATGGTCAAATAAGAATCATTCTAAAGTCCCTAGAATGAGGATGTGGTGTGTTACAACTGTAACAATTTTGGTCACTTAAGAAGAGACTGTAGAATAAATACAAGTGATAATGATGTAGGGAACAATGCTGGAAATGTCTGTAGGAAGTCATCTATTTCTCAGAACAATCACAAAGTCATTTGTTTCAGATGTAATAACATTGGACATAAAGTACAGCAATGCAGATTCAACAAAAAGATAGGTACTTTAAGCAAACAAGTGAAAAAGTCTTCATTGGAGTGGAGAAGAAAGAGCAATCAAGATGACAAGAAGAGCAATAAAGATGATTATGAGAAAACTCCTTGTGCACTCCTTGCACAAGTGTTGCCTTCCAGGTCTTGAGAAGAAGCAAAGACTCAGGGGGAGTCTATTATGGTAATATATTTTACCCCTATGGAATCTAGAATAAGGTATGGCATCTTGCATTTGCTTTTGGTGGTATAAGATGTTAAGAAATGTTTTTGCTTGGTCTAATGGTTGACAATTTTTAGAATTTTTTAAAATGACAATGCACATTGTTTTTTAATTGAACCTTTTGGATGCTTGGGTTTTGAAAAATTGGTATGTCCTTATGACATCTTTGAGCGGTGTGGAGACATATAGGTGAGTTCCTCAACATATTAAAGATAAGAAAGCCTTTGTTTTTGAAGGGATGTCGATGAATTTATCTTTGGAGAACACTGATTGGAAAACATGTTTGATGTTATGAATTATTTATGTGATGATATTATTCGGTGTTACATGAAGAAGCTGAGTTAAGATTGTGTGCTAAATGAAGATACTTACAATGTCTTTTGCAAGTTGTTATGAAGGGATTGAGTGTTTTGATCTTTTGAGTATGGTACAGTGATCTAAGTAGGTTGCTACAGCAGTCTTGAGAACTATGTATGTTCATGGGATATGCTCTAATGTTTGTGTTTCAATGAAGGAAGGTGACTGGTAGTATTAACCTTGTCGTGTATGGCTGGGACTTATTTTTGATCTTTGAAAATGAGTGCTAGTTAGATATTTGAAAGCTGCTTGAATTCATGTTTTGATTAAAGCAAAAGGAGAGAGCTTTGGTGTGCTACCTTGAAGATAGATTATCTGCATGATGTTATTAAGTTTTTGATTTCAAATTGGGAGTTATTGCACGGGTTGTTACTGTTGATTTCTCTGAAACTTTATGTGCAATTGAAGTGAGTGAAGTTGTGTTGTTTTAGTATGATGCTCTATCTTGCATTGGTGATGTGAAGTTATTCAATATGTGTGCTGCATTATTGCTTTATTTGCAGCCGGTTCTTATGGTATTTGGTTGGCTTCTCAGTTGTGTTTTCTGGCATTGCACATTCTTCTCCTCTATCCTTTGTCATTGAGGCAAAAAGGGAGAGAGTCTTTTGTGTTTTGCCATCAAGGACAAAGGGGGAGTTTGTTGGATCTCAGCTGTGTTTATAGTTTGTCCTTGATTTCAAAATCCCTTTTAGTTGGTTCTCTTTGATGATCAGTCTCAATTTGGATCTTTATGATTTATTATGGCACTTCTTTGATGTCTCTTGGCTATTACAAAAAGTTATTTGTTATGGTTCATTTTCATGGTGATGAGTTTTTTGGTTCAAGTTATGAATTCTATATCTTTGACTGACAGAGTTTGAAAGATGGTTCTCCTTACATATCATAGGTATTGGTTGTTTCTCTTTTGAACTTACTCATATTGGAGTAAGAATGGCAGGGTCTCCCCAATCCACTTTGAAATGTCTAAGTTGCCTATCGGCAAGACATTTATGATGTTATGTCGATTGAATTTAACATTCTGGTAGCTTTCAGCATGAGGTTTGTTCACCGCTGAGAGGTCTTACCGAATGAGTCTGGTCTCACCGACTAATACATGAGGTGGTTCATCGGCATAAGAAATTCCTATCGACATGTTGTTTCATCGAGCGTTTTGTGTCTTAGCGACCGGCACAAGAAAGATTATTTCGGCAAGACTTGTCTTTTTTTTCAGTGACTGGAAGTGATCTCTATCGGCATATGTTATTCCATCAGTATGTGGTCTCAGCGATATTGGTATGTCACACCGACCGGTGATGGATGGATGCGTATCGGCAAGAGTTTTGCTTCGGTGAAGGGTCATAGCAAAAAGGGTGATGTCTCCTCGACTAATGCATGTGGAAGTCTTTCAGCAGGAGTGTTGTATTTGGTATATTGTCTCTCCAAAGATTGTTTGTCTCACCGACCGTGCACAAAAAGGTCTTATCGGCAAAGGTTGTGGCTTCGCTTAATTGTCACAGCGAATGTGCAATGTCACACCGATTGCCGTTGGACAATTGCCTTCGGTAGGACTTTTTGTAAGTCTCGACAAACAAGTGTGAATTCGGGGTGTTTCAGTATGACTGAAATGATCTACAAGATGTCTCCCTGATAGTTTGAAGTTACAGCGACATATATAGGATGGATGGACTCATCAGCAAGAAAAACCATGTGTCTCGGCGACCAATGTGTATCAAGTGGGCTTTCGGTATAACAAAGTATATCTATATGCGGTCTCCCCGAGAGTGATATGTCACAGCGACAGACAGAGGGACGATTGATGGCAATAAAGTTTCCTTCAACATAAGTATTGAATTGTCTCAGCGACACAAGATGAATTGGTGACCTTCGGTATGACTCAAGCATTCTATGAGAGGTCTCCCCGATGGCGGTATGTTATAGCGACACTCATAAGATAGAAGGATGCTTCAGCAAGAGAACCATTATGTTACAGTGACACACAAATGGATGAAAGACTTTCAGAAAGACATGGTGTGCTCTACAAGAGGTCTCCCCGATATCATAATGTTATAGCAAAGCACTTAAGAAAAAAGGTTTTTGTTGGTGTGAGAACATTAATGTCTTGATGATCTATTGTGAGCTTGGGGCTTTTCGGAAAAACAAAGTGAATTCTCTATAAGGTCTACCCGATAAAGAAGGGTCACAGTGAAATAGAAGGAACAAAAGTATGATTAACAATTGAATTTCCTTCGGCATAACTGGTGAATGTCACAGCGACACATAAGAGGCAAAAGGGTTTTCGGTGAAACTTAATGTGGTCTGCGAGAGGTCTTCTTGACTTCACTGGGTCATGGCGAAAGCAATTAAGGAAAAAGGAACGCAGCTTGCATAAAGTCTTAGGGAATCACAAAGAACATGTGGCGACTGTTGTCTTTATGAATGATTTTTTTGAAGACTCATACACTGTGGCCGACATGGATTTTTCTAAGTATAGTTGCATGCAGACATCTTTGGTTTGTATCGAATCTATGGAAATATATTCTCTGAGATTTTAGAGGTTATGATTTTATGTTAGTGGACAGCCATGGCTTTGATGAAAATCTTTCGGTTACAATTTGAAATCTCCTGACTCAGCACAGAAGTTAAAGCTCTATGGATAGGCGTTACTCTGATTTTTACCATCATCTATAGTTCATTATGAATCAGCTTCAGATTCTAATAATAGCAAGAGAGTTTCAAAATCTTGTGAAAAATACTTGTTGAAGATTTCTTCGTAACTGACATACTTGAAATGTATATATAAACGTTTCTTGAAAATAGTTAAGGTTGGTGATTGTAATTCTCTGGTTGTAATCCTTAGGGTATTCTGTAGACAAGAAAATAAAGAAATATGTGCTTAACTAAAAACAGAGAGATCCTCTGATATTATGAGTGTAATTCTGTAATCTGAGTAAGGGGTTGGTGCTCCTTGAGATTGGTGTCTCTAAATAAGGGGTTGGTACTCCTTGAGATTGGTGTCTCTAAATGAGGGGTTGGTGCTCCTTGAGTTGGTGCTTAGAAATTAGCCTATAAGGCATTGTGAACAGTTGGTTAAAAATATTAAGCCAGTATGGCAGTTTAGGAGTGGTTTTTCTACCCCAGGAGGGTTTTCCACTTGACAAATCTTTTGTCTCTTTGTTCTTCTGTGTGCTCACTACTTTTCTGTGTTGTTGTTTGAATTCACTGATGGATTTGTAAACACTTAAAAATTACCTAGGCCTGCAAGCTTCATTTTTACCACTTTCGTCCTAGCATAATTAATACATTTAATTATGTCTTTGGTCCACATTCGACTAATAATTAAATAATTTATAATTGTTTAATTAATTCATGTCTTTGTATTCTTCATGATTATTGAATAAATAAATTTTATTTATTTATTAAATACGTCATTAATTGTCTAAGTCTTCCCTTAATTAAATAAATTTCTTAATTTATTTAATTACCCTTTGTCATATATTTCTTCTTGATTATTAAATAAATAAGTTTTATTTATTTATTTAATATGCCACTAATTGTCATAATTAAATGAATTGATTAATTTATTTAATTAATTAATCTTATTTGCTAAATTAAATAATTATCTTTAATTATTTAATTGTCAAAATTAATATTTCTCTCATTTTAAATAAATGAAATTATTTAAAATGTCATCACTTTCTTAACTGTCAATCCATTTTGGTAAATAATCTGAAAAAGATTATTTATTGTCTCACAAAATCATTATTTTGAATTAATTTAATTCAAAATGGTAACTAATCTTCAAAAAATCAAGTAATCGGGTAGATTCTTGATTTTCCAAATATGATCTTTAGTCCAACTCTTATCTTCTTGATTTTTTGAATCTCACAAATCAGTCAGTCTTTATCTTCTTGATTTTCAAAAATCCTTATTTTCTAATTAGTTTATCTTATTTATTCTCCATCGCCGATTCAATTCTCTCAGGTGACATCTTGACTGCTCACTTAATGATTTTTCCCTAACCCTAATTAGGGATTATCAGATTTAATCTGGGCCTCTCATTTTAGGTCTTAGTGAAAAATCAATCTCACTTGTCCATTCAAAATAAAATTTTCTATAAAATGTCATTTTCCTCTCATTTCTACATTATGCACATAGATTACAATATTCTGGCATATTAATACTTAGATTAATTTGGCATTTTAGAGTCATTTTTTATCATAATCATTCAGGCATGCATAGGCATTGGACATTTATGCAAATCCTTCAAATCTTGTTATAGGACATAGGCATATATTTTCAGATTGCTCGTTTGTCCAATCTGAGGGCAACACATCAACCAGCAAGCAAGGAGGTGTTACAAAGGTGAATCATGGAGGCTGCAACAACTATTTGGTATACTTGTTTCATTTACATTTGCTTCCTTTGTTCTTTGTAATTACTTTGGGTTTTGTCTTTCGCATTGATTTGATAACTTGAATTTAATCTAATCTTAAAAGAAATCCTCAGTTACATTGGTGAACCCAATGTTTTGTAGAAAAAAATGTGTTTTCTTGTTTGTTTTCACTGTTTTACAGGTTACAGCCAAGACTTCTTACGAAATCCCGTCAGTTTCTTTTGAGCATAGAAAAATGGGTGAATAATATATTTTAAAACATTTTTTAGGTTTTGTAGATCTCTGTCTCAGCTTTCCAGAACTTCAAACAGTTTCAAATTTTGTTAAGATTTGAGAAAGTTATGGCTATTTTAGTGATCGATGTTTTTTTTAATTTTTCTTTTAAAACCCGCGTTTTCTTTTGCATATAACATTCTTTTTTGTGCAAAATCTTGGAAAATAATTTATGGGTTTTGAAGGTTTGATTCTTAGCTTTCTGAAACTTCAAACGATTTAAAATTTCATTAAGTTTTGAGAAAGTTATTGCTTTTTTAATTTGCTGCTATCAATAAATTTTTTATTTATTTTTGGTTACTAATTTTTGTTGGCAGCATTTGGCGATTAATTTTCGTGGGTCAAAGGCAAAAATCTAAACTTCTAACTCGTGGTCTTGCAAGTTCGAATGTCAAAGAATAAACACTAAAACATTGTGTCTGTATTTTTCTTAGATTAGTACACACTTACTTTTAGTGCAATTAAAAAGAAAACAATGTCTTCTAATTTGCATGACTGTGTTTGCAAAATGGTAGGTGAGTATGCTCTCACCTTGTGAAAAATCGGTGATCAGAAAATCAAACCCATTTTTATCTATTTTTAACCCCACGATTTGGTATATCGGAGTATCCTCTCCCCTTGCGCTTTCGGGCGATCTTGGGTGTAAGAGAAATGGTTACCAACTCTAGAAATTGGGTCTGCCTGTGGATTTCATCACTCCAATGTGACTCAAACCGGCAACGAAGCTAAGACCAAGCTACCCCCGACTGGTATATAAATGTGAATCTTAAGGGAAAACCTAAGATTACGAGTGTGGATGTGTCATACGGATAGAGTAGTACTCCCTTAAACCCTATTGAGTTTAACCTCTTCAGGTTGGAGTGCCACCTAAATTGGTGATTAATCTCTTGCCCCATGTATGGCCACTCGAATGGGGCTCCCAAACTAAAAACCTTTGTGTAGTAAGCCAAAAACCTTCTATTTGCTAGTGCAGTACTGGTCGGTGTGAAGGCATCCACACTTTCACAGATTGTAGTAGAGGTGATCAATCTGCCATGGGAGTTTCATGGGGGTTGGAAGCTTGGTTGGCTGGAGAAGAGAGTGCACTGTAAGGGGGAGCTCGTGCAGCAAAGCTTATGAATTCACACGCTACAGATATGTGGTTAGGGAAATTCATGTGGAATCTAGTGAATATTGTCCTGGCCTAACCATAAGATTCTACTTGTCTCATGTGTGCTTGCTTATAGTCAAAATATCGTGCTTGCAAGTGTTTTCTGGATACTAAAACAAACCAAACAATGATCAAACATCTAAAAACAACCAAGTCAAACTTCAAGAATTTGGTCAAAACTAGTCTATACATTCTATCTGCAATGCATCTGCACACTGCAACACATTTTCCCACTTGAAATGACACATTTGCTTAACTAAAATTTAAACATTGTCTCAGACTAGAATCTAAGTCCACACATTATCGCCTACTGTCAAACATCTTTTTCAAACAGTCTCTTTCAGAAACCAGAATTGCAATTGCTCAAAATGCCCATCATTTGCATTCATTTCCAAATTTTAGGTGCATTCCCTAGGCGGCATAATCATCCTTAGATTTCATCTTAGTAAACTTTGGATTAAGCCAAACCTCCACACCTTGCAAAACCTTTGTTTTCAAAACTAGCTTATCTTGGGACTGAGTCATTACTACTCTTTTTAGTCATTTTCTTTTTGTGAGAACCTCCAACTCAATAGTTTAGTTCGGCAGACTCACTCGTCATTTTTACCTCATCATTTAGTCCCCTTAAGTAGTAAGTCCTTTGATAACCAAAATTGAGACATAGGTTTAGCTTAGAGTGGTTAGACAAACCTTTCTCCAAATTTTGTCCATACTTAGTCCTCATTTTAAACCTGGACTTTGCATTAATCATCTTAGTCCTCATATTGGCTTTGACAACCTTGTCATCAATCATTTCCTTAGTCATCACCTTGCATTGTCATCCTTTATCGAAAAATACAAAAACATAGGCTAGTGCCATCCTTGCATTTTCTTGTCATTCTCATCATCCTCATTTGAGCAAATCCCTTTTATGGTTGAGACTAGGCTTCAAAGACAACAACGACAAATGGAAAACTTTGGACAAGATTCTAATCCCAACATCGACAATAACACTTATGACACGAACAAACATTGGACCTTTTCTGACCCATTTCACAACATGAACATGCAATCTTCCATGAACATGCCATCTTCATCACAAAACATTTTTGAGCCATTAATAAAAAGAGACCAAAATGGACGAGTATATGTCAAAGACTTAGAAGCTGCAGCGTAAAATCCTGATATAGTCTCCTTTGTAGAAAACTCAATCTTACGCTACCCTCAAAGGTATCTAGCCATGCTTTTGGACCAAGGGGCTAAGTTATCACGAGGCTTTGACATAAATACTTTTCCACCTCCATCCGTCTTCTCTCACTACCAAAAGTCACTTAACACCATAGATGACATTAGTCCACAACAAACATCCATTAATCAGCCTTATCCTATTTTTGACAAGGGAAGTCAATTGTCCGCTAGTCCATTCCATGTCTCCACATCATATCCTAGTCCTTCACCTATTAATCCCATCCAAGTTTGCATCCCTTATCAACCATCTACCAACTCATGTCAAGTCCCCACATCATACCATATTGATCCGGTCCAAGTCTCCATGTCCTATTTCAATTAACCTTACGCCAATCCAATCGAATTCTCCATGTCATATCCTTGTCATTCAATAATTAATCCAGTCCAAGACTCCATGTCCTATCCTTGTCCCTCACATGCTACTCCAGTCCAAGTCCCCATGTCCTATCCTAGTCCTTCATATACTAGTCCAGTCCAAGTTCCCATGTCCTATCCTAGTCCTTTGGTCATTAATCCTTTTCAACTCACCCCCTCACAAGCCACATCTAGTCATGAAAATTCTATCATAGTCCAAAGTCAAATCCCTTTTAATAAAATTGAGAGTACATGTCAAAATGAAAGCCCAAAGCATGACATTATAACCTCACCCCCATGTCAAGAACAAGGTAGTCCATCCCATGACCCTATTTTTGACAACCCCGTCTTTGACCAAGACCCTACCATTGACCAAGAAATCCAAATCCATGACAACCCCATCTTGGACCAAGACCCTACCATGGACAAAGAAATCCAAAATGATCCACTCCTTGACCTTTATGCCATTCATGATCAAACACTTGCTGACCCTATAAAGGCTTTGACTATGGACACTTCCCAAGATGAGACACTTGCCTCCATGGGACACATAGATGATATTCCTCCAGAACAAGAATCTTCCACTAGGGACATGCTTGCATATGATCAAGTTATAGCTAAAACCATTGGGCTCTATGAAACTAAAAATAATGATGGCTTCGACATTGCCTTAGAAGCACCAACAAAATTATTTGAACCTGACATGTCACATGATCAAACCAAAGATATCAGTCAGGAATATGTCCAACATGACAATGAAGCTAAGACACGTTATCAACTAGGGCCATCTATCTTTGTTAGAGCAGGCTTTCTTGCAGACGAAAAATATTACAAGTGATAGTATCCACATACCTAATGATGGGTTAGCATCTTGCTTTCAAAACAACAAATACCCCATCACAAATAGAATCTATCAAAGCATGCAATATCAAAGCAAAGGACTAGGAATACATGAGAAAGGTATTCTAGAACCAATACAAATTCAGGTAAATTGCAGACATCAAGGTCTTGGTTATTCCTCAGACAACAAATCAAACAATGTCAGTGGTACCTCCTCAATACTAGGGGAAACTTTGTCGGATATAAACATCAAAATGGATTCCATGGGAAATCCTTGTCATAAGATTACTGCCAACACCCCATCCACCCACACCATGAACCGTCATTCCATCATAAATAAACCTTCCCTTTGGAACCAACAAAAATAAAATTCTTACAAGTCAAAAGATCAAAATCAAATGTCAAAGGACATTGAATCAAACAAAAGAACAAGTGGACAAATGAAATTAAAATGGATCCCAAAGAAAGATGGATCAAACAAAGACACCAAGTCAAATACAAAAGTCAATCACAATGTGGAGCCACAAGACAAGAGGACTCCCACATATAACACATGTCCACCTCCTTCAGAATGGTCATCAAACAAGGCATCTAAGAGTGTTGGTTCCAAAAATCCTCCCTCCAAAATTCGTCATACACCATCCCAAGTTTGGAAAATAAAAATTCATTCATCCAAACGTCCAAACAATCTTTCCACGTCTACCATCATTTGTCATAACCCTACATCTTGTTTAAAGTCTAATGATCCCACGTCAAAAATCTGTCACATCTTGGCATCAACTCTTTACCGCAAGGACTCTCATGGCACTCTATCGCGATGTGTGTATTCTGATAAGGCCAACTCTAGTATCATAAAGGATCACAATGACATCGATCACTTGTATACAAGCGCTACGATCCTGGCAAGACAACTACTTTAGATAGGACATTATTGGCATATCATGGCACCAGTCTCTACATCAGCATCATCAGTGAATTCAGAATAGGCAGTGGTCATCTAAAGCATCCTGACTATCCACAAAATCAGAAATACAAAAAAAAATAAAAAATTGAGAAATGATAAAAATCGTCACCTTGATGAAAACCTGACAAACAGGCATCTTGGTGACACCAAAAAAATCAAAAAGTCAAGAAAATACTAAAGAGAAAAATTTCATCCAATGGTGAAAACCTGGCAAACAGGCACCCTGGATAAGTACCATGATGAAAACTTGACAAACAGGTGTCATGTGTAAAATAAATCATCTATGTGGACTCTTACACTTGGGGGCAAGTCGTCTCATTTCTTATGCCTTCCTCATGACATTTACGTCCATCTAAGCCCTATCATTTCCACACCTCGGTCTTGACATAAAACTGACACACATAAATCATGCTTTGGGAAAACTCTTGACATGTCTATCCTTCGGTCATACACAATTCACGAAACACCAGGTCATTAACCATCATAGTCGTATTGTCCTTATACGACATAGTCCTTGAAAATCATATGACAATTCCATTAGTCTCATGTCTCCCGTATTTTACCAAGGCCACCCTATCATCCTTTCATGTCTGTCACATATCTTGGCTTTCCCTTGTCAAACGATCTAAGGATAATCATCATCCCATCTAGTCCTGACCAAGTCATTCCAAATGCAACGAGTCTAATCCATACAAGCACATTATCCAAAATTTTACTTGACTGCATTCCTGGCCCGGCTATAGACCTCCATACTTTTGTCACATTATCGTCATCGTCCTCATGTTGTTTCGGGATGTGTCCTTCCCATGTCAAACAATGTTGTCATCACCTATCAATTGGTATTCGACTTGACTAGGGGCACAATCATGTTTGTCCTTGGATTCTCATGTGTAGGAATCAGTCACATGCATTTGTCATTATCCCCTTAAACCATTCAAAAAGACCAAAAACATGGTAAAATGTCTTGAAAAAAGAACAAAAACATCAAAAAGTCTTGAAAAAGTCCTAAAAATTTGAAAAAATCCTAAAAATATATAAAGTCCTGAAAAAAGACCTAAAAATCATAAAGTCCTGAAACAACACAAAAACATCCAATTCAATGTCAAAATCCTAAAAAATGGAGTCAAAGTCAGTCATGTCAATCAGTCCATGTCATTGTCGAACTACGTTGTCTCTGCACATTTGCTACGTAGGCAAGGCCATCAGTCGATGAGTTCCCGAGACATTAGGTCGGTCCTTTTAGGTTGGTCCAAATAAAATCATGGCATTTGTCACAATCGTCACATTGGTCAAATAAGTCAGACATAGTCAAACTCAGACACAAGATAGTCATTTGAAACATCAATGTCAAAATTGGTCAAAATTAGACAACACAGTCCAATCAATCATACAGTCAACATCAGTCAACTTGCCAAAACATATTAGTCAAAACAATGTTAGTCTCATCACTCTTTGGTCCTCTTCAAGATGTGTTCTTCTTGGAGTTAGACCTCGTCAAAATGTCCTTTGCCTTTTTCAGGATGTGTCCTTCTTGACAATAGGCCCTGTCAAACTGTCAACACCGTCAAATTGGCAAAACTCTTAAACTGTCAAAACTATCAAACTGGCAAGAATTCAATCTTTGCAAACAAACATTGGCAAACAAAATTAAATGGCTGTTAATTTTTCTGGTCTATCTTGTCTTATATTTTGACTATTTTGGCTATTTTGTCTTATCCTTTTACTGTCTTTTCTTTGTGGTCATGTTACTAGCTACCTTGAGGATGTCCCATGAAGGATTTAGAGGTGCGATGACGTATCCTGGCCTATTTTATTTTCTTTGACTGTTGTCTATGGATTGTCTTGACAAAAAGACTGGGGCAACTTCGCCCTTAGTATGAGTTAGGACATTCCTTGTCTGTGACTATCTGTTTTTCAAGTGGATGACCTTGCACACCTTGGTCTACGTCATATCATAGTGTTTGTTGTCCATTTGTGTCATTTTTACTGCCCAATGATGATTAAGAGCAATAAATATTAAAGTCTTATGGTCAGAATTTGAAGGATTTGGTCTAGGAACTAACATGCATCTTCTTTTGTCTTGCCATCTTCTCTCACTCATCTCATATAGGCATCACATCTATATCATCATCCATATCTTTTGCACTAACATTTCTTTGTCTCTTCATATTCTTGTCTTATCATCCATTTCGAGAGCACACCCATGTTCTTGGAACCTATCTTTCCTCTCGAGGGGGCATACCATAACCCTCCTCATCATTCTTCCTCATCTTATTTTGCACTGGGGCATATTTTTGACTTATTTTCTTTGTCACAATGTGACATGCTACATTATGACAAAGAGGGGCAAAATGTAGACACTTAAAAATGACCTAGGCCTGCAAGCTTCATTTTTACCACTTTCGTCCTAGCATAATTAATACATTTAATTATGTCCTTGGTCCACATTCAACTATTAATTAAATAATTTATAATTGTTTAATTAATTCATGTCTTTGTATTCTTCAAGATTATTAAATAAATAAATTTTATTTATTTATTAAATACGTCATTAATTGTCTAAGTCTTCCCTTAATTAAATAAATTTCTTAATTTATTTGATTACTTTGTCATATATTTCTTCTTGATTATTAAATAAATAAGTTTTGTTTATTTATTTAATATGTCACTAACTATCATAATTAAATGAATTGATTAATTTATTTAATTAATTAATATTATCCGCTAAATTAAATAATTATCTTTAATTATTTAATTGTCAAAATTAATATTCCTCTCATTTTAAATAAATGAAATTATTTAAAATGCCATCACTTTCTTAACTTTCAGTCCATTTTGGTAAATAATCTGAAAAAGATTATTTATTGTCTCACAAAATCATTATTTTGAATTAATTTAATTCAAAATGGTAACTAATCTTCAAAAAATCAAGTAATCGGGTAGATTCTTGATTTTCCAAATCTGATCTTTAGTCCAACTCTTATCTTCTTGATTTTTCGAATCTCACAAATCAGGCAGTCTTTATCTTCTTGATTTTCAAAAATCCTTATTTTCTAATTAGTTTATCTCATTTATTCTCCACCGCCAATTCGATTCTCTCAGGTGACATCTTGACCGCTCACTTAATGATTTTTCCCTAACCCTAATTAGGGATTATCAGATTTAATCTGGGCCTCTTATTTTAGGTCTTAGTCAGAAATCAATCTCACCCGTCCATTCAAAATGGAATTTTCTATAAAATGTCATTTTCCTCTCATTTCTACATTACGCACATAGATTACAATATTCTGGCATATTAATACTTAGATTAATTTGGAACTTTAGAGTCATTTTTTATCATAATCATTCAGGCATGCATAGGCATTGGACATTTGTGCAAATCCTTCAAAACTTGGTGTAGGACATAGGCATATATTTTCAGATTGCTCGTTCATCCAATCTGAGGGCAACACATCAACCAACAAGCAAGGAGGTGTTACAAAGGTGAATCATGGAGGCTGTAACAACTATTTGGTATACTTGTTTCATTTACGTTTGCTTCCTTTGTTCTTTGTAATTACTTTGGATTTTGTCTTTCGCATTGATTTGATAACTTGAATCTAATCTAATCCTAAAAGAAATCCTCAGTTATAGGATTATTAATGTTCTCAATTCTGTTTATGAATGATTAGAATCCCCAAAAACCAAAGATTTTTGCATGGGGGCATTTTTTGGAATTTTCTTTCCACACTAGAATTGTAAACCATTTTTGTGGGTTTACCCCTTTCTTTTTTACTATCATTTTCTATATGCAATGTATGATGATGTAGGATGTATGATTTTTTGGATTTTTTGATTTTATGAGTTTTTTTTGGTTTTTTGATTTTATGAATGTTTTTCGATTTTTCGATGTTATGAAAGACTTAAAAAATATACATGAACCTAATCAAATTTAGGTATAAAAAATGCCACCAACGTGATGCAATAGACTACCTCAATATAGGTAGAACAAACTGACCTTAGGAATGTGCCTAGAAGTACTAAAGGGGAACATGATACAAGCATGGATGGGAGGTGGAATGAATGGGATGAAGGATGAATGTGATGGAAAGAAATTTTGAACAAGCCAAATAATCGATGGTGGATGGAAAGTGCTTATTTACACAAGGCGCCTATTTGGTAAGTTTTGACAAGGTATTTTCCCAAAGCGCCACCGAAGTGGTTTTCACTATAGGATGAATTTTTTTATCTTTACTATTTTCAATCCTTTTCTAATTTTTTTAGATTTTGTTATTCTTTTTTATTTTTGGATTTATACCTTGCAAGCCTAGGCATTATTTTTTTGAGATGAGAGCTACGGGTATGTGTAGGATCATCATGGAAAAAATAGGCCCTTAAGTGACAAATTTTTTAGAAAAGTCAGAGTTAGGCAATTTGACGTAAAAATTTGAATAATTTATCTATATTATTTCAAAAATATGTAAGAATAGAATTTGTATCAAATAAATTTAGTTTCTAAACTACTAGGTTTATTTAAAAAAATAAAAAATCTATTTGGTGAAAATTTAAAATTTCAATGCGGGCGGGTGCATGAAGTTGGGTTACACTTTTGTGGCCAACTTCAAAAAAAGATTGGAAATGACATAATGTGAGTGTGTTATAATGCACTCGTGTTATTTCATTTTAAAAGAAAAAAGAAGTGAAAGCTATTCATTTTCTCTTTTTTGTTTTTCTGCTCTTCCTGCGGCCAAAAACCCTTAGTTTCACGCTCACATTCTAGGAGGAGGCATTCTTCAAAATTCATCAACAATTGTTGCTTTTCATTCACAAATATGGTGCCATGACAATGAAGAGGTGCAAGAGGTAAGTATTGTTTGCTATTTGTTTTGAATTTATTAATTTCAAGTTGATTTTATTTGTTTTAGGTTAGATTTGATTTTTTTTTTTAATTTTTAGGAGATGCAAATAATCCTGAAAATCCTCAACAAGAAGAACATGAAAATCCTCCTCAACAAAATCAACCTCCCCCACCAATTACTCAACATGCTCCTGGCACTCAACAAAATTCGAGTGAAATTGAAAACAACAAAAAACAAATTGAGGATCTTATTATTAGGTAGAGTGATCCAAATGCTTCAACCGCAGAAAGAATGACACTAGCAAATTCAATGAAAGAGATGTTAAAAAATGTAGATTCAATAACCCAACAAATAACAGGATGGCAAGATAGGAGGTAGGCAGCTAGGGCATATTATGCAGATAAACTATCATATAAACAAGTCAAAGATTTAAAAAATACTAAAGGTGATTTGTGCTCTCTATTCACTAACCCTAGAACAAATCAAAATCTTAGCCTCAATGCAAAGAGGTTTCCTATTCATTGGTGCCACCACCAAGAGATTAGGAACCATTTTTATGATAGGTGGTATTTGGTATTTGATTACCCATCATGCAATAATTGTGAAGTCCCCCAATATTTTCTTAGGAAACTATACAGTGAGTTCGTATTGAACCAAATCCAAAATTATTTTGATATGAGGGAGTTCCAGGGGAGAGGTGGGAGGTTGGATTAGGATAGGCCCAGTGCACAATTAGATCCTATGCAGAAAGGGAGACAACCTCTCACTAGGCCACCTCGTGAGCACATTGTTATGACTTCCGTTGCAAAGGAGAGTGTTGACGTAGAGACATTGCAGGCGATCAACACTTTGACCCAGAGTGTCATCCATCATACTAGCCCTATTGTACAATTCCATGCAAGGGAGTCTTCAGGTGGTGGCCTTCGAACCCATGTGTGTCAATCTTGCGGGGTGACTTGTTTATATGACCCCACCAGCACTTTGGAGGTTGCTACGCAGGATCCATATACTACTATGGAAGATCAGTATGCTGGTACACATAATCCATATGCTGCTATGGGGATGGAGAGGATGGTTGACATTTTGCATCGTACATATGGCATTGATAGTTGGGTAAAATTCAGCATGTTCATTGAATTTAATTTATTAAATTTTGATTATGAAATGCATGATTAACTAATTTAGTTTTATTATTTTAATAAAATTGTGGGATCATAGTGTTGAGACTGGATACACCGGTCCTCCACCTACTTATTTCTGTAGTACACCTATCAGTGGGGTATGTAACTAGCAAACAATTATAATTTTATTACATGTTAATAGCATTGTTTTACGAATGGTATTTTAATACATGTGATTTTGGATGTTGAATAGGCTAATATTGGTGATTTCAAGTAAACACCTCCTAGTGCCAGTGGATTCACTCAAACGTACACGGAGGTAATAAAATAAAGAGAACTTAACTAATGAATTCTACTTAATAGATTTGTGTAGTTTATATTCATATTGTTGCTTACATTGCATTACACATCATTCAAATTCAAAGCATTACTTCAAATTCCATAACTAATAACTAGATGTTGATAGATGACAAAATTTCAACTGTACAATATAGTTGTTTAGAAAGTCAACATAAGCAACACGATGCAATTACTTCACATGGAGGCATGTGCTTGCAAAGGTGCACCACCGCGACAAACTATGGATGCTTGGAAAAAATCTATGAAACCATAATAGTAAGCAATATCATTGGCAAGGTAGTTAGTGATGCAGAGCATCATATCAAAACACTCAATCATCAGGGTACATCTAATGCGGAGCATCCAAAAAACACCATCAACATCATTTCTTCAAGGGATTTCAATCCCAAATAGAATCAAGAGAAGATCAAATATAATTTCATCATAAATCTACTTTTCATTCAACCAAAATCCACTCAAATTCTCTTAGGCATTCTATAGGCCATCATTCATCATTCCACTAATCAGTATTCCAATTGACTCATTCAAAGAAAAACCCATATTAAAGAAAAATTTGACTTAATCAATTAGATTCACATCATTCTGAACCACCATAAAAACAACATATACCCTGATTATTGACACTTGAACAATTCATCCTTTCATTTATTCACTAAGGAAACAAATCAACTAAGCCATACCTTATTGTTATCAGTCCATTATCAAGCACTATACTCACCATATTTTGACTACAATAGTCTATTTATAGGTTACAAACTCTTGCTACAACAAAATCTTGATTATCATCTTGTGGTTAATCACCAATTTGCTCAAAAGGCTTCATAATAGTCACCCATCCAACCATCAAAGTCACCAAACCTGTCTTATACACCTTAACCAAATTTAGTAACATCAATCATATCATTAGTTTGATAGTAACCAAGCACTCAATCATATCACAGAAGCTTTAAAAGGATACATGCCAAAAATGTTGAAGATAGGAGAGATTGCCACCCCAGGAGGTAGCTCTATTTCATAATCATTTTGGCCAAACTTGTAGACCACCTTGCAAGGTCCTATCTTCTTCATCATTAGTTTGGTATACTTTCCTTTTGGAAGTCTCTCCTTCTTCAAGTGTGCCATCACCAAGTCTCCAACCTTGAATTGGACATTCCTCTTCTTTAGATATGCCTTTTCCTTATACTTCTCAACATTCTTTTGAAGGGTTTCCTTCACTTTTTGATGAATATCCTTGATTGTAACAGAAAATTCCTCACCTCGATCACTTCTCTTAGCAACTCATTGTAAATCTCTTAGTTCATAGACCCCTCTAGGGTGCATTCCATAGACTACCTCAAAAGGGCTTCTACGAATGCTCCTATTCATGGAGTCATTATATGAAAATTCAACTTGAGGTAAAATCAGATCCCTAGCTTGTCCATGCTCCTTGGTAAGGAATATTAAGAGGTTTCCAAATGATATATTCACCACTTTAGTTTTTCCATCCGTTTGTGGATGGTATTCTTAACTAAAGGATAGATTTTTTCCTTGAGTTTCTTCCACAAGGTCCTCCAAAAGTGACCAATGAATTTAGAATCCCTGTCAGAAAAAATTCTTAAAGGTAGTCCATGTATCCTAACAACCTCCTTAAAGAAGAGACCTGCTATATGAGATGCATCATTGGTGCATTTGCAAGGAAGAAAATGTGCCACCTTACTAAATCTATCAACTACTACAAAGATACTATCAAAACCTTTTTGGGTTCTAGGAAACCCCAAGACAAAGTCGATACTTACACACTCCCAAGGCCTATTGGGAATGGGTAGTGGCTGATAGATCCCTACATTTGATGAAGTTTCCTTTTCCCTTTGACATATTGTGCAACCTTCCACATGCCTTCTCACATCCACTTGCAACTTTGGCCAATAGTAAAATCTCCTAACTTGTTCTAAGGTCTTGTCAAGGCCAAAGTGATCTTCAAGACTCCCATTGTGTTTCTCCTTTATGATATTCTCCCTCATTGAGCATTTACGCACACACAATTGGCTTCCTTTGAAGAGAAAACCATTCTACAATAAAAAGTTAGAGAATTCACCATAAAAAGAATTCAAATGCTACTCACAAACATTGTATACCTCCTTGAAATCTGAATCTTCATGATACATATCCTTCAATGCTTCAACCCCCATGCTTTGGAGTTGGATCTCTTCCACTACAAGTACCCTTCTACTGAGAGCTTTTACCACCTTATTTTTTATGTCCCTTTTTATGGTTTATTATGAAATTATAGGTTTGCAAAGATTCTACCCAATTCATGTGCCTATGACTGAGTTTTTCCTGTGCATTCAAAAAACTCAAGGCATGATTATTAGTATAAACAAAAAAATATTTAGGTAACAAGTAGTGCCTCCACTTTTTGAGGGCTTGGACCATAGCATACAATTCCAAATCATAGGAAGAATACTTCCTCTTTTCTTCATTCCACCTCTCACTGTAAAATGCAACCGGTCTGCCTTCTTGGCTCAAAATAGCCCCTATTGCTTGATTGCTAGCATCACACTCAATGGTAAAAACTTTATCAAAATTAGGAAGCACAAGTATAGGTTGTTGTGCTACTCTCATTTTTAGATATTCAAACACTTTTATCAGCCTCATTGGTCCAAGAAAACTTACCTTTGTTACCTCCTTTGATGGTGTCCAAGATTGTTGCACGAATTTGGCTAAAGTTCTTGATGAACTTTCTATAAAAGCTTGCAAGTACATGGAAGATTATCACATCTCCCATGGATTTTGGTGTTGGCCAAGTAAGAATAGCATCCACCTTTGAAGGATCCATCTTCAAACTTCCCTTGGAGATGACAAAACCAAGGTAGACTAGTTCTTCATTCATGAATTCACACTTTTCCATGTTGATCAACAACTTCTCCTCTTGTAACCTCCTTAGTACCATGTCAAGGTGCTTCAAATATTCTTCTTTAGACCTGCTAAACACAAGGATGTCATCTAAATAAACTACAACAAACTTTCCAATGAAAGGTCTCAATACCTCATTCATAAGGCGCATAAATGTACTAGGGGCATTTGATAACCCAAAGGGCATCACCAACCAATCATAGAGCCCTTCATTAGTCTTAAAAGTTGTCTTCCATTCATCCCCCTCTTTGATCCTTATCTTATGGTACCTGCTCTTTAGATCAATCTTGGAAAAGTCAGTTGCTCCTGATAAACAATCCATGAGGTCCTCCATTCTTGGGATCGAGAACCTATATCTGATTGTGATCCTATTAATGGCTCTTGAATCAGTGCAAAGCATCCAATTCCCATCCTTCCTTGGTGCTAGGATAGTAGGAACAACACATGGGCACAAACTCTTCCTCACTAGCCCTTTATCCATCAACTCTTGAACTTGTCTTGCAATCTCCTCATTTTGAGCAGGTGTCATCTTGTATGCAGCCTTATTGGGAAACGTAGCCTTTGGAATCAGATCAATATGGTGGCTTATATCCCTAATTGGAGGTAGGGAACTAGGTAATTCATTCACCGTTATGTCCTTGTAACTTTCCAACAACTCTTGGATTTCCTTTGGTGCATCTTCCTTCTTCTTTGTGGGAAAATATGCTTCACTTTTTCACTTCATAATTAGGAAGAATCCTCTTCCTCTTCCTTCCTTCAAGGTCTTCATGAAATCCTTCTCACCCACCATCAAAACACTAGGCCCTTCATGCTTTGCCTTGTCTTCTTCTAGGAGAGGTGAAAGGTTGTAAGTCTTCCCATCCTTCACAGTGGAGTATGTGTTCTTCTCCCCATCATGCTCGGTCTTCCTATCAAACTACCAAGGCCTACCAAAAATACATAGTTTAATACTTGTACTCAAAATTTTGTTCATTAGATCTCATACATTATAATTCATGATGTGGATCTCGCTATTGCAACTTTTTTGTGATTAAATAATTTGTTTTTTTATTTTCAGATGTTGGTTGTGGGAACACCTCCAAATGTTACAAGGGCAATGGATATTAGTGTTTCATCCACTATACAATCCTCCATGGCTTTGATAGAGGAGGTATGAGGAAAATTACTAAATTTCAATTTACATTTGTTGTTATAGATGTTAGTTCTAGTGAAAAATCAAACCATTACTGATTCACAATTTAATTCCTATTTGGATGGTTTATATAGGGCTTGAGCATGCCTGAGCATCGACATGAAAATATTTCCATCGTGGAGAGTGATCATGAGATGGCTATAAGTGATTATTTTGTTAAATATATCATTTCTTATAATTTAATTTCTATATATTAATGTCTTTACTTCTTATTGTAACAGTTAAAACTTCACCAGGAGCTAAACTATAGGAGCAACAGGAGCACTCCTCGAGCATAGCAGAAATGAGTGACAAACATATCACCATCAGATCACCAAAGAAAGGGAAATAATTTATTTCCAGAGCATGGAGAGAAATGAATTTTGATTCCAAAGCCCTTTGTTGTATGCCTAGACATGGAAATTTTGTACATATCTTGTATTAGATATATTTGACATTGTATGCCTATATGGCATTCGAGCGTAAGCCTATATGGCTATTTTGTAACTATATTTTATACTTATATCGACATATATTGATGTATGTGTACATGGCTATTTGGTTAATACAAATCTTTTTTATCGATGGTGTCCATATTTGCTCTTTTTGACAATGTCAAAAGCATGGCTACATACAAATTAGGGAAAAGACTTTTCCTTTTAGATTAGCAATGCATGGAAGTTTCAAAAAGTATCCTTGATATTAAAAAAAGACATGTGTTTATACCATAGCAGCAAAAATCTTTTGGGGAAAAAATCGACAAACCAAAAGTATAAGATTTTTTGAAAAAATTGGGAAAAAGTTTAGAAAAAATCGAAAATAATCAAATTTAAAAAAAAAAGGTTAAAAAAAATAGAACAAGAGATAAAAAAAAATTTTAAAAAATTTAAAGTCATTTCCATAGCATAGAGATATAGAGAGAATAAAATAAAGAGTTTAACTAATAAATTGTAAAAAATAGAATTTTGTAGTTTATATTCATATCGTTGATTACATTGCATTGCACATATTTCAAACTCAAAGCATTGCTTCACATTGCATAACTAATAACTAGATGCTGATAGATGAAAAAAAATCAATTACAATATAGTTTTTACAAAGTCAACCTAAGTAGTTATTCAATTACTTCACATTGCATAACTAATAACTAGGAGCAGCTCCCAATTGCATTTGCTTGTTATGGCATTCTATGAGACCACATTTCTTTGAGGAATTTTTTCAAACAATTCACTACCTTGTCTATACTACCACATTTTTGATACATGTCTACCAAATAATTTTATCAAATAGTTCATTTCCTTCCCGCTATGGCTAAAAGCCTAAAATAGGTGCTTTCAAACAAGCTATGGATTGTCATGGAATTCCATCACCATGAGACCACATTTCTTTGAGGTATTTTTTCAAACAGCTTTGTTGCCTTGTCTATGCTACCACATTTTTCATACATTTTACCAAATCATTTTATCAAATAGTTCACCTCCTTGCTGCTATGGCTAAAAGCATAAAATAGGTGCTTCAAACAAGCTATGGATGCTTGGAAAAATCTATCAAAGCATAATAATAAGAGCATTAAGGCATCAAACTTTTAATAAAAGCCTCAAAGAAATGTGGTCTCAATGGTGGTGGAATGCCATGACAATCCATAGTAATTTTCTTGTCATGGCATTCGCCATGTCATTCCATCACCATGAGACCACATTTCTTTGAGGCATTTTTTCAAATAGTTCACGCTGCCTTGTCTATGCTACCACATTTTTCATACATGTTTACCAAAGCATTTTATCAAACAGTTCACCTCCTTGCTGCTATGGCTAAAAGCCTAAAATAGGTGCATCAAAACAAGCTATGGATGCTTGGAAAAAATCTATCAAAGCATAATAATAAGCAATAGCATAGACAAGGCAATGGGCTGTTTGAATAAAATCCTCAAAGAAATGTGGTCTCAATGGAGGTGGAATGCCATGACAATCCATAGTAATTTGCTTGTCATGGCATTCGTCGTGCCATTCCATCACCATGAGACCACATTTCTTTGAGGCATTTTTTCAAACAATTCGCTGACTTGTCTATGCTACCACATTTTTCATACATGTTTACCAAAGCATTTTATCAAACAGCTTCACCTCCTTGCTGCTATGGCTAAAAGCCTAAAATAGGTGCTTCAAAACAAGCTATGGATGCTTGGAAAAAATTTATCAAAGCATAATAATAAGCAATAGCATAGACAAGGTAGTGAACTGTTTGAATAAAAGCCTCAAAGAAATGTGGTCTCAATGGTGGTGGAATTCCATGACAATCCATAGCAATTTGCTTGTCATGGCATTTGTCATGCCATTCCATCACCATGAGACCACATTTCTTTGAGGCATTTTTTCAAACAGTTCATTTCCTTACCTATGCTACCACATTTTTCATACATGTTTACCAAAGCATCTTATCAAATAGTTCACCTCCTTTCTACTATGGATAAAAGCCTAAAATAGGTGCTTCCAATCAAGTTATGGATGCTTGGAAAAAATCTATCAAAGCATAATAATAAGCAATAGCATAGAAAAGGAAGAAAACTATTTGAATAAAAGCCTCAAAGAAATGTGGTCTCAATGGTGGTGGGATGCCATGACAATCCATAGCAATTTTCTTGTCATGGCATTCGTCATGCCATTCCATCACCATGAGACCACATTTCTTTGAGGTATTTTTTCAAATAGTTCGCTGCCTTATGTATGCTACCACACTTTTCATACATGTTTACCAAATCATTTTATCAAACAGTTCACCTCCTTGCTACTATGGCTAAAAGCCTAAAATAGGTGCTTCCAAACAAGCTATGGATGCTTGGAAAAAATCTATCAAATCATAATAATAAGCAATGGCATAGACAAGGTAGCGAACTGTTTGAATAAAAGCCTCAAAGAAATGTGGTCCCAATGGTGGTTGAATGCCATGACAATCCATAGCAATTTTCTTGTCATGGCATTCATCATGCCATTCCATCACCATGAGACCACATTTCTTTGAGGAATTTTTCAAACAAGTTCATTGCCTTGTCTATGCTACCACATTTTTCATACATGTCTACCAAAGCATTTTATCAAACACCACTTTGCTTCTATGGCTAAAAGCCTAAAAAAGTACTTTCGAACAAGCTATGGATGCTTGGAAAAATATATCAAAGCATAATAGTAAGCAACAAGCTATGGTCTCATGGTTTTTTTTCATGCAAAAATCAATGTGATTTTATTCACATTTTTTTGCAGGTTATAAACACTTTTTTTTGCCAATTTTGTTGTTTTAAATGACATTCAATTTTATTGTGGTTTTGTTGTTTATATGATGATATGTGAAATTCTAATCCTAATTCATGCTTCTAGGTTGCATAGATATATATTTTGTTTTTACATTTTTTTTGTACCAACGAACCCAAAATGAACTGAACCCCCCTCCAAAAATGTTTGGCCAAACCGGAAAACCGAACCCCCAAACCTAAACCTCAAAACCTATTCCAACACTCTTCATTTTTCCTACACAAACTTAATTGACCACCAAATTATGTTTCCCCTTGACTTTACCCACGTTTACTCCCTCAAACCTCTCTTTTTCATTCAAAACCCCTATTTTCCCAACTAGGGCATGTCATGCCATAACATACTTTTGACCTCCCCTATCCTTGTAGATTTTTTGAACACATCAAACTCCATAATCTCACCCTATTTCCAACCTATTCTAACTTATTTTCAAGCAATTTCTTCTTTTCACCTCTTCTAGCCTTGCTTTGAAGGAGCCACAATTTTGAATTTTCAACAGAGGCAATGTTAGTAATCTCTTCCAATGCCCTTACTAATGCTATTTTCTTATTCCTACTCCCTATCCTACTTACATGAGGCCCATATCATCAAGACACAGCTTGAACAATAGGTGGAATGGCCTATTTCAACATACTACACTCAAACCCTTAAGGGATCGATCTAGTTGAACATAGCTTAGAGCGATTCCGCGTGTTTGGGTGAGAATGAGGACCATGCCTACCATGAACATGCCTATTTGAACGTGTTGGAACAATTTTTTTGGTCACATGAGTTGCAGAATGAAAGTTGCACCACTTTGCAACTTTCCACTGCTTCCATTTGACACTTTTTCCATCAACTGAAATCTTGACACCACAGGAAAACCATTCTAAGATAACAAAAATTGAGAGACATTATTGTAGAGGGGCCCAACACAATCCCATGGGATCATATGAGAATTTTCTAAGCATCACGATGTTTGAGTAACCTCATGTTGAAGTTTGCAGCCATTTCACACTTTAGACCCTTAAGGGATCGATCCGGTTGAACATAGCTCAGAGCGATTCCGCATGTTTGGGTGTGAAAGAGGACCATTCCTAGTGTAAAAATGCATATTCAGACACATTGGAATAGTTCGTTTGGTCACATGAATTGCAGAATGAAAGTTGCACCACTTTGCAACTTTCCACTGCTTCCATTTGACACTTTTTTCATCAACTGGAACTTCGACACCACGGGAAAACCACTTTGAGATAACGTAAACTAGGAGAGGTTATTGTAGAGGGGCCTAGCATAATCCCATAGGATCATATGCTAAGTTTCTGAGCATCATGGTGTCTGAGTAACCTCATGTTGAAGTTTGCAGCCATTTTGCCCCTTTGGACCCTTAAGGGATTGATCTAGTTAAACGTAGTTCAGAGCGACTCTGCCTGTTTGGGTGTGAAAGAGAACCATTCCTAGTATAAAAATTCCTATTTGGATGCATTGGAACAGTCCGTTTGGTCACATGAGTTGCAGAACGAAAGTTGCAACACTTTGCAACTTTTCACTACTTTTATTTGACAATTTTACCATCAACTGAAATCCGGACACCTCGGGAAAACCACTTTGACATAACAAAAACTGAGATAGGTTATTGTAGAGGGGCCCAACATGATCCCATGGGATCAAACAAGAATTTTCTAAGCATCACGATGCCCAAATAACCTCATGTTGAGGTTTGCAGCCATTTTTGCCTCTAGAGTCTTAAGGGATCAATCTGGTTGAACGTAGCTCAGAGCGATTTCGCATGTTTGGGTCCAAAAGAGGACCATTCCTAGCGTAAAAATTCCTATTCAGACAGGTTGAAATTGTCTATTTTGTCACACAAGTTGTAAAACAAAAGTTGCACCACCTTGCAACTTTCCACTGCTTCCATTTGACACTTTTTTCATCAACTGAAACTTCAACACCACAGGAAAACCACTCTGAGATAATGTAAACCAAGAGAGGTTATTGTAGAGGGGCTAAACAAGATCCCATAGGATTAGATGATAATTTTCTAAGCTTCACGGTGTCTAAGTAACCTCATGTTGAAGTTTGCAGTCATTTTTCCCTTTGAACCCTTAAGGGATCAATTTGGTTGAACATAGTTCAGAGTGATTCCGCGTGTTTGGGTGTGAAAGAGGACCATTCCTAGCATAATAATTCCTATTTAGACACGTTGGAACATTCTGTTTGGTCACACGAGTTACAAAACCAAAGTTGCACCACTTTGTAACTTTTCACTGCTTTCATTTGACATTTTTTTCATCAACTGAAAACTGGACACCACGGGAAAACCACTCCAAGATAATGAAAAATGAGAGAGGTTATTGTAGGGGAGCCTGACATGATCCCATCAGATCAAATGAGAAGTTTCTAAGCATCACGTTGTTCTATTAACCTCATGCTAAAGTTTGCATCCATTTTTTCGTTTGGACCCTTAAGGGATCAATCCAGTTGAACAAAGGGTCTATACTCTAAACTTATCCAAACCTTACCAACTCTTTGGGAAGCAATTATAAGGTTTCAAAAACTTCAAAATCTACAATTAGATCTCAGTTATACCACTGTAGAATGGGTAAACCACAAAACCCTCTATTGTAGCCTAAACCCTAGGGGTTTATTGAAAATGATACTTCCAAAGCTAACCACAACCTATAAATTACTCAAAAAAGTTTGTGATACCCTACACAAGCTCAAAAAATCATAAAATATTGCTTCCCTACACAAAAACACAATTTAACTCTTCAAAACCACCATTTTTCTTAAAGAAAGCTCACTTTTACACACACGGGTTTCACACCCATCTCACTTTCAAACCTCCCCAACACTAACACATCATTCCCACACCTTAATAATGTTAGTGTAGACCCATTCCTCAAGTTACAGAGGCTATAGAAAAAGGAATGGGTCAAAAATCCATTTTTATTGACTCAAAACTTTCAAATGTACAAGGTTGAGCCGGTTTTAGTAAATTTATGATATTCTACTCCTTATTTTCCTTGATGAACAAAACCTATTGAATGGTGCTCCTATACCAATCATACATTGAACTTCTTATCCCTCCTAAAGTTTGGGCCACATCCATTACCTCCACATAAAACTTGGCATCCTTGGTCTTCTTGGTTCCCATGCCTTGATATGGTTATGCAAATGAAAATGAAGCAAAGTAGTCATCTCCTTCTCTACTAGCTGGAAGAATGCATGCTTAATGTTTTGATACATGATATCAATTCTCTCATCTACTCTCATGGTTGAATACCGAAATCTAGTATGGTGGGCCTCTAGAATTCCAGTCATCTCTCTTCCTCTTCAACCAAATGTTGGCATGATCCACATGTCTGCCAGCCTAATTGACTTTGTTTTTGAAAGTTGAAGTTTCTCTTGAGTCACCAGTGTTTCTTTGTCTTCCTTTTCAGACTCTTTCATTGCTATAGATCATCTATGGGATTTAATCATTTGTACCACACATGGTTGATGTGATTTGAATCCTTGCATCTAAAGGAAATTTCCTCAACATAAATACTCTCTCAAGGTTAACAATCATGCATTGACCTTCTTGCCCATCTTAAAGTTTGGACCACATCCATTACCTCCACATAAAACTTGACATCCTTGGTCTTCTTGGTTCCCATGCCTTGATATGGTCATGCAAATTGAAATGAAGCAAAGTAATCACCTCCTTCTCTGCTAGCTAGAAGAATGCATGCTTAATGTTTTGATACATGAGATCAACTCTCTCTTCTACTCTCATGGTTGAATATCGAAATCTAGTATGGTGGGCCTCCAGAGTTCCAGTCATCTTTCTTCCTCTTCCAGCAAATGTTGGCCTAATCCACACCTCTTCTAGCCTAATTGGCTTTGTTTTTGGAAAGCTAAACTTTCTCCTGAGTATCCAATGTAGCTCTCTCTACCTTATCAAACTCTTTCATTGCTACAAATCATCTTTGGGATTTAATCATCTATACCACATGGTTGATGTGCTTTGAATCATCAGTAATAGTCTTCAAAATTGGCTACTAGTACAAGTTCATTCTGGTTTCATAATACTTTATAACCATGGAGTTTTCCCATTCCTTTATGCCATCAAGTGAATATTGAGGAATGGCGTCAATGTGGAGTACATCCCACTTGAAGTCTTTGAAAGAAATAGCCATATCAAATTCATTTTTCCCAAGTCCTACTCCCTCAAGGTTAACAATATCAATCTCACTAATAGTGATTACTACTAAGAAAGGTAATTCCACCAACTCTACCAATCATTCTACCATAAGAATAATAAAAGAACTTGATTTGAAAGGAACTCCATGAAAACAAAGCTCTCTAAATGGTACATATCAAAGTCTAGTTTAAAATATTTTAGATGAGGTTGCTCCCATAGCTCTCTTAATCGCTTGACAAAACCTTGAAACTCTATATTGATTTTATTTTTCATGTCCCTTTCTTGTTGTTCTTCCTTAATTTCATCAAGATCATACACTGGCCTTCTTGACCCTCCTAAATTTTGGACCACATCCATTACCTCCACATAAAACTGGACATCCTCAGTCTTCTTCGTTCCCATGCCTTGATATGCTTATGCAAATGAAAATGAAGCAAAGTAATCATCTCCTTCTCTGTTGGTTGGAATAATGCATGCTTAATGTTTTGATACATGATATCAGATGTCTCTTCTACTCTCATGGTTCAATACCAAAATCTAGTATGGTGGGCCTCTAGAGTTCCAGTCATCTTTCTTCCTCTTCCACCAAATGCTAGCTCGATCTAAACGTCTGCCAGCCTAATTGACTTTGTTTTTGAAAGCTGAATTGTGCAGGAGCACCCACACCTCACCCTCAATTTGTGATTGTTTGATGGTAAATTGGGAGGAAAGTTGGTAAATGTTAGTATGTTGAGGTATTTTTGTCTTGAATAAGGTCTAATAGACTAATCTTTTATGTACTTTGGGAATTAGTAGGTTAGGGTGGACAAATGTACAAAAGCACTCTTGAATTAAATAATTGTTGATATTGCCATAAAGGAAAATTATGTAAAAATTAGGTGGGAGTGTAGAGAAAGAGTCTACAAGTCATGTTATAAGGGTGTCTAAGTGGTCCTAGGCCTTTAGAATATTAAATTTGCATGATAAAGCTTAGTAAGCAAAACCATTCTTAAATAATAAATACTAGTATTTGTAGGCTTAATAAGGGTTTGGTGGTTCAAAGATAGTTATGGGAATTGAAGGGATATGATTCTCATTTGAAATTTATTAAAAACATCATTCAAGCCTGAATGGGGGTTCAATCAATAGTTTTTTTTAAGATTGGTGCTCTTCGTGCAACGCCTAAAACTGTGGAATTTGAACATTTTTTTGAGTTTTCAGTTTCTTTTTTCTGTGTACGGCCTAGTACACACCTCTTATGAAAATAAATTCATGAAAAATTGTGGTGGCAGGTCTTAACCTAGATTTCAATATTTTTTGATACACCTTTGGTTGTTTTAGTGAATGGAAAATCCATTTTTCTTTATTTAGCCTGTACAGACCAGTAGGGTCTGAGTTTACTTTAATTTTTGTGATGGAGCCCTTCCTCCTATTGTGGTGAATTATGACTCAAATTAAAGGTTTACAATGTGTTTTTTTTAGGTTTCCTTAACTCTTTTAATAATGGTAAGGCATTTATAGGGCTAGTGATGTTGTTTTAGGTTGAGAATGTCAGATTTTGGCTTGAAATGTAGGAACCAAAGTGATGTTTTTGAGATCTACTAATTCTAAAGGCTAGGTGAAGGTTTATTATGTGTGTGAAGATCCTAAAAAACTTGTTTGATGCTTTGGTGAGGTTTGGAAGGCCTTGAAGTTGTGAGATGCTAAAAACCCTACGTATTTGTTAGAAAATTGAGGGTTTTAATCAATTGTGGCTTAGAGGTTGAGTGATTTTCTAAAACCAATGGAATTGGGAGTTTTGTGACCTATTTGATGACTTTCCAAGGGCTTGTGGTGTTACAAGAAGTTTAAAGAGATTTTTTTTTGTAAAATAGAGCTAATTTTGTAGCCTTTTTGTAGGGCAGTTTGAAGGATCTCCAAGAAATTGCAAAGAAACCTTGTATGTTTGGCTTGGGAATGGTGTTGGGGGTTTGAGTAGATACTATATTGATTATGAGATGGTCCTTGAGAGGAATTCTCTAAAATTTAGGCCAAATTGTTCCATTCCAAAGCGTTTTTGTTGGTAGTTGTTCCAAGATGGCCAAATGAAATAACAAAGGTTGTTGATTTACTAAAATCTGATTTGTTTGAGTCTTCTCCACCTTAACTCTGCATCACTAAATTTTCTCCTGAGTCATTAGTGTAGCTCTCTCTACCTTTTTAGACTCTTTCATTGCTAAAGATTGTCTCTAGGATTTAATCATTTGTACCACATGGTTGATGTGCTTTGAATCCTTGCATCTAAAGGAAATTTCATCAACATAAATACTGCTACTCTCTAAAAGTTAACAATCTCAATCTCACTAATAGTACATTTACAACCATATTCAAACATTTTCCTTCAAAAGGCTACAAATTCAAATATTGACTTAAATAGCCTTCAAGAGGCTTTAAATAGCCTTTACAAATGATTCAACATCTTTCCAATTAGGCCTAACTATTCTTTTTGTAACTAACATGACTTATTACATTATAAATCAATTGTGGATGTGTTATGACCTTATTCAATTGACAAAACTCATAACACAAAACTAACTTAAAATATTTTTGTGAACCAAATTTGCTCAATAACCTTGGTGCCCCTACACCAAATTTCATTATCTCAGTAAATGTTATTACAAGTAAATCTCATTACAATTCTTTAGGTACTCTATTCTCACAGATATTTTACAATGTCATTCATAAATTCAAGATTCTCTTATAATTTCTACATCATAGGTTCTCATTTAGAGGTTAACTTCAAATGAGAAACTTGAGATTCCCTCACAAAGCTTCGCACACTCTTTTATAGTGGCTTGAAATCAAAATTGATATTTTTCAAGATCATCAAAATAAGGATGTTGCATTGCTTTTTTGGCTGAGATTCTCTTCAATGGCTCCAAAATGAGCATTTTCTTCAAGGAGAGACCAATCAATTTTTACTAGTTTAGTTACAGATAGGCAAAGTAAAAGAATAAAAAGAAACAACTCATGTCCAAAATGGAAATGAAATGAAAATAGATGGAAGGCACTTACAGATAGGCATGGAAGTCTATTAACTTAGTCACTCCTGATCATACATCTTCACTGTGAATTACAAGATACCTATTGCACACAACACCTCTCATGAATCTAGAATATCTTGAAATTTGAGATGCTCCTATAATGTCTACATCATAGGTGCTCACGATAAGGTTAACTTCAACTGAATAACTTGAAATTCCCTCACCAAGCTTCGCACACACTTTTGTAATGGCTGAAAATAATAATTGAGATTTGGCTTCATAATCAAAATAGGGATGTTGCATTGATTTTATTCCTGAGATTCTCTTGGATGGCTCATAAATCTACATTTTCTGCAAGGGGACACCATTCAATGTTTACCGGGTTACTTATAGATACACAAAGTAAAATAAGACATGATAGCATTGGCATCAAACAAATTAATGTGGATACAAGTATAAATTAATAACCATTGTACATATACTTACAAATTAATCCAATGAACCATCTGGATCTACTCTACTCTTTATTGTGTCAAGTATTGCCTCATGGTCAGACTCACGGACCTTCCACAAGTTCTTGTTCAAAGGTCTATCCCCATATTTGCTCAAATGAACATTGTATGCCACAACAAGGTTTTAGTAATGAAGAATCTTACGATGCATGTCAAAGTCCTCAAACAACCAATGTTTAACACTCTTATGTGGGTACCTTCTAAGCCATGTTCTAGTAACAACAACTGAGCCTGAAGGGTATTTGATGTTTTCTCCATCTATAACTAGGGCTTCCAATTTCTTTTTGGCCTCAACACAATGAAACAAGTAATAGTTCATTCCCTCTTCATTTTCTTCATCTACAATAACTGCATAAACATGCCCTGCATTGATATGTGCATAAAATCACTCAAAATTAGTCAACATTACAAATACAATACAAAGTAAGATAACAATATGGAATTTCAAAAAGTAAGAAAGGAGATATATTACCTAGTTAAACTATATCTGATACATGGTCAAAGTCAACCAATGTTTCCATATGTGTTAGTTCCAATGTCATCAGAGGGCGATATGTGTGAAGTGGGGTAAGATAAATTGTCAACCATTTTTCAACCCACTCCCCTGACTTACAATCATTCCAGGCTTGCATTGTACATGATGAACAAAAGCATGCCATATTACGTGTATCAATACTCCATGAACTTGCATCTAAGCGAAGGAAAGAGTGTAGCTCACTCGATCCTGTTAGTGTATAACAATCCTCATATGGTGCAATGTTAGTATCATCCATCAACCAAAAAAATCTATGAACTAAAGATGTACCTTCATTACCTGGACCCATCGAAGTATTACACCACTCGACAATTGAACTTGCATCTGTCAACTTTGCACTGTCTTTATACTTTAACTCTTCTCATGCTAACGCTCTTTTCACACATGCTCCTGCACCATCATGCTCCCCCTTTCCATGCCCAACCTCACAGAAGTTCCACATATGTTGAACACCTATAGTGAGATGCATCCTGCACAATCAGTAGAACATGTGCGCATTCTTGAACTGTGTTGCATAGTTATCCGACCATATTATATGTTGATCGTATGCTATGCCCCTCTGAGCCAAATCACTATAGAACATCTAGAAGAAACCTTGCATGAACTTTGGAGAATGTGTGCGATCATCACTAATATAAAAGTGATACTCCCTCAATACCTTCCTTTGGTCCTCTATACCTATGTGGAGTTGTAATATTGTGACTGCACCTCACACTGTGGCTATAGAGTGTAGTTCTCTGCAAAGTCAACCACTAATACTATGCTGCCAATTGGAAAGGTGTCCTTGCATAGCTTGAATTGTGTGTCCATCCAGCGGGCTCTATGGGTATGCCTTGCATACTCATACACTATATTCTCACAAAACATGGACATAAACTAATACACTGGAATCTTCTCAATTACCAAATCACACCTTTTTGCTTGAGACCCATCTTTTGTAGTGTATGTCACTGTTTTATACTTCCCAAAGTCTACTAGTTTATGCCCCACCTCATCTGTGCTTTCCATATGTTGACATACTCACATTTGTTGCAAGCCACTGCAACACTCGCATTAAACCAATCAGAAGACCATCGATACACTGATAACCTCTGACGGAGTTTCTGTCATCAACGCATCTAAATATAGAAGGATATATGAATATGAGTGATATGGATACCTATTATGAAAGACCACGAGATGAAAATTGGGTTTGGAGTCGCATCCAAAAAATGCTTCGATGTGGCTCATGTGGTCTCACTCATCGACTCTCCTCCTTCTTACCACATCCCTGGATCGTAGATGGCCTTATATTATTCTTCCAATAATATTCAATTAGTGTTATCAATGCTTCAACAACTTTTCTATCTTTATGTGGAAGTCTTCTTGAGAATGCCCATAATTCATTTGAATCGATGCCCACAATTCTTTGTTTCCTTTGAACGGCTCTTGATAAAGTTTTTCTACTAATTCCCATTTGTTCACTTGTTTTTTTAATGAGATGAGATCTCTTTGTTTTATAGCTTACCAAAGTCGATGTAATGACACGTCGGGTGACATTACTATCCTTTGAGCGTGAGGTCTTACCGACACTCTCATAAGCATCCATTAGATTCTTCACAATAGTGTTTTCACTTGATGCATTCAATGTTCTCAACCCAAGAGTCTTCATGATGTTTATGTACTTTAAACCCTGCATCATTTGAACAAATAGTTGACATCTTCTGGTCTCATTTAGCCTTTCAAAGAGCATTTTCCAAATCTTATCAGCATATCTTCTACAAGTGCATTCTGGAATCTTACCTTCCATGTGCTGAAAATATCCTCATCAATATTAATCAAAAAATTTGGCTTTCTATGCAAAATTCTAGGTGGTGTTCTCTTAGGTACATACATCTCAACATTAGCAATTTCATCAATATTGAATTGAGGTGGGCTAGATTGCATACCTTTGACCGAGGGTGGAATAGAATACATAACTTGAGGTTCACGTGGGGATGATGGCATACTTTTTTCATCAAATACGAGTGATGATGTACTCTCAACTTTAGATGTGGTGGATGGTGTCTAGCCATACTCACTTGTGGTAGATGGTGTCCCTCCATATTCGGTTGTGCTTAATGGTGTCCCTTCGTATTCACTTGTAGTAGAGGGTGTGTCTCCAACTATGGTATCTGTATCTCCCCTAGCACGACTCTTTTGCATTCATGCCCTTTGTGCTGCCAATTTCTTTTCTCTTTTTTACGGTTGAGGTTCCTCTTCAACTGGCTTGTTTTCATCAATCATTCCCAATTTTGGTTTTTCATGATATTCCCTCATCCATTATTTCTCTTTATCTCTAAAGGCTTGGAGCTGATCATCTGTTAGTTTTTTCCTTTTAATAGTTCGTTTCTTAGGCATGACGAATAATTTTACCCATGCAAAAAGTGTTAAGTCAAGTCAAATTAACTAATAGTGACGGGTTGTAAAAGTATATTAAAGAGGGAGACCAACTATCACCTCTTTCAAATGTTAGTTTTTGAAGATGAAGTGGTTTGTTTTTTAGTATGATATAGTGAAAGATGGAATCAAGTTCAAGCTAACCCCATTGTAGGGAGATGACAGGGAACAAGAGAAATATGGCAAGGATAGTGATGATGGGAAGGAAGGAGTTCCTCAAGCATGAGGAAGATAAACATGGTGAAGGTGCAGCTACTTACACAAAGAAAAGAGTTTAGGTAGCAAGAGTAGACAAAAGATTAATGTTAGAAAGGAAAAAGGATGGATAAATAGTGATAAGAGAAAGGGAATCCTTTATACAGGATCTAGACATGTTTGCAAAGTAGGCTGGAGACAAGAAAAGGAAGGAACGGGTGTAGGACAGCCTAATACTGTCAAAATAAAGGTATGCAGACCTAATGAAAAGAAATGTGAGGTGAAGAACCTTGGGGTAGAGACCCTAATGCAAGGAAAAGGAAAGATAAGTGAAGACAATATGGAGAAGAGGCTAGAATGGCCTACTAAGGTCATGGTGGAAGAGATGGATTGTCCAATGAAAGGGAAAGATGGAAAGAAAGAGATTGATGACAAAGAAGATGGAAGACCACATGATGAGAAGGTCTCAGAGGCAAAGGGAAAGAAGGCAGAGGTAAAAGTGTTGGTTCTCAGTTGTGATCATATGGTTTGTCCTTGATGACAAAATCCCTTTCAGTTGATTCTACTTGTTGAATGTTTCAGATTGGTTTCTCATGCTTTATCTTGGTACAGTTTTGTCTATATGGTTTACATGTTTTGGCATTCAGTGGGCGTTTTACATTCAAATTTTTTATATCTCATGGTATTGTTCAGTTTGAGCTTCTTGCAGTCTCAGGTTATCTTTTTTATACATTGTTTCGGTGACAAGAAAGTTCATATCGACATGTGTTGGTCAAGGGTTTCCTGATCCATATTGTTTTTCTGCTTGTATGAGTCTTTTTTGCCTATCGACAAGACTTATTTGATGTCACAGCGATTAGGATCCATCTCCAGGCATCTATCGGCATGACATTCATGTGGTTTTAGCGAAAGAGGAAAGGTTTATCAGCATGAGTATTTTTCACCGGGGAGAGGTCTTTCCGAATGAGTTGGGTCTCACCGACTAATAATTGAGGTGGTTCATCGGTGTAAGTGATCCTTCACTGGCATTGTGTCTTGGCTAGTTTGAATTGTTACATCAACCAAAGGAAAAGGAACATATCGGCAGGAGTTTTGTATTTGGTATGTGGTCTCACCGAAGACATATTGTCTCACCGACCGTGCACCGAAAGGTCTTATCAGCAAAGGTTGTGGCTTCGCTGAAATTTTATAGCGATTTCATGGTGTCTTATCGACTTGTGCATAAAGATTTTCGGTATGACATAGTGTTCTCTCTGAGAGGTCTCCCCGACATTGATATATCTCAGCGATGCATAAAACAAAAGAAACATTTCGGTATGACTCTTCTGCAATGAAGAAAGGTCTTGGCGATTTTGATTTCTTATACCGACCAACAACATTAAGGTATACATCTCGGTAAGAGTTAGGGTTTTCGGTGTGAGGTCTCGGCAAGTAACCTCTGGTCTCACCGATGGAACACAAAAGGACATTTTCGGCATGAAGATTGATTTTTCTCAGTGACACACAGATGGTTGGTGACTTTTGGTATAAATCAAGAATTCTACGAGAGGTCTCCCAGATGACGGTATGCTATAGCGACTCTCATAAGATAGAAGGATGCATCGGAAAGAGAACCATTATGTTACAGTGACTTACAAGGGATAAAGTATTTCAGTGAAACTTAATGAAATATACGAAACGTCTTCCCAACAGTAGAATTTCACAGTGACACATAAGAGATAAAAGGGCTTTCGATGAAACATAGTGTGATCTGCATAGGGTCTTTCTGATATCAAAAGGTTACAAGGACAATGAATGAAATGAAAAGGGCATCTCAGTGAGAAACTTGCTTATGTCTCAATGATTGGAAAGAACATAACATATGATCTCTTGGTGTGACAATGTATTCGTTATGTCTTCTCCCTGACTCTGATGGGTTATGGCGAAAGTGATAACTAAGGGGAATGACTGGCGATTTAATTGCCTTTGGCAGGACTATCTGGTTGTCTCATTGAATGATTAATGAAGGCTCAAACACTGTGGCCAACATGGAATTTCTAAATATAGTTGTAGGCAAACATCATTGGTTGGCATCGAATATCTAGTATTTATGTGTTTCATGTTGCACATACTGGTCTATATTCACCATTTCTTTAAAACTGCTCTCTGCATTTAAGTTACTAATGTGGCAAATGATGTCCTGACAGAATATTGTTATTCATGCATTAGAGGTTATGTTTTACAGTGGTGGGCAGTCGTGCTTCTTCAGCAGTGAAATAATTTCATACGTTTCAGATTTGTTGTTTTTTTATTATGAGTTTTCAGAAATTCAAGTTTGAAATTTAGGGTTTTCTGGAAATAATCAAATGGGCATTTGGGTCATCAAAAATTAGTTTCTAAATGATATTTGTGCTCATTAAATTTTATTCTCTGTAGTATTGAGGACAACTCTTAGCTGGGTGAAACGACTCTTGTATTAGCAAATTAATTTCACTTTGATTTATGATTATCAATTTATTGACAGGCTATTGGATAGGCATTACTCCTGCAAAAATTTAGTTTTTTGACACATTCCTAAAATGGCAAGAGAGTTTCAGTTTCCTCTAATAAATGAATCTTTGAAGATTCTTCTTTATGACAGACATACTTGAAATGTATATAAAAACCAGTATTGAAAAATTGTAAAAAGGAGGGGACTGGATGTAATTCTAGAATGTTTTTCCTAGGGTATTAGGTAGACGAAGCAGAGAGTTATGAGCTTAACTAAAAATAGAGATATCCTCTGATATATTATTATTGTTCTAAAAATAATTTGAGGTGTTGCTGCTCCTTGAAATTGGTGTTTCAAAATGAGGGGTTGGTGCTCCTTGAGTTGGTGCTCAGAAATTAGCCTATAAGGCATTGTTAATAGTGGTTTTTGAAGATTAAGCCAGTAAGGCAGTTTTGGAGTGGTTTTTCTACCCTAGGAGGGTTTTCCACTCGGTAAATCCTTTGTCTTATGGTATTTTTTTTTTGGTGTCATAATGTTTCTTGATTGTGATAATTCTTATCAATTTGAACATTTTTGAATGATAGTTCCTTCATATCTGCAAATATTTAGTTTAAATATCTTGCACAAGTCATTGCTAAAGAGTCTAATTATAAAGGAAGCTTAAAATTTCTCATTTGATTCATTGCTCAAGAATAGTTATAATTTACTAGTTGTTTTGTTGTCCTGTTACCTTCATTCTTTGAAATGATTCAATTCAATTGTTTTAAGGAGCCACAATGTTGATCATCATTTTGCTATACCTTATGGAGCTGCACCTGGCATCGCCACCATGCTTTTGATTGTTAATCAATGTTAGCCATAATTGTTTTGGTAAATGCAAGATATCTCACTCAAATCATATTTTCATAAGTTGTCTAATAGGCTGAGTTAATGTTGTCATATCTTTGTGCTTTCAAAGTGATTACTCTACTCTATTGTTGATAGAAAAGGAAATCAGAATTAAAAGTCTTGGTCAAAGTTGAAAAAGTTTAGACTCCATTTTATTCTCCTGTTCCTATTCCATTAACCTATAAATAATTGGACGGGGAAACTGATAGGTCTAAACCACCTAGGATTGTTCCTGGTTTCTTGGAGTACTTTGGTTAATATGGGAAAGAACAGAAGGAATAAGGGAAAAAGATGTTCTCAACAAAATGCTAGTCATCATGTTCAACCTAAATCTAGTATAAGGAATAACAAGCAAGAGTTCATAAGCAGTAGCTCTGAAATGGTAGAGTATCCTAGACCTAGAACTCCTCAATTTGAAGGAACAAACTTTATTATATGGAAAAATAGGATGGAAACATACTTACTTTCTCTAGGATCTGAAGTGTGGGCAGCAGTTCAAAAAGGGTTGTACTACATCTGCAACATCTCCTTCCACTCTTGAGGAGAAGAAAGCACTTGAATTCAATACCAGAGCTATAAATGTTGTTTTTAATAACTTTCTAAATAAACTCATTACAAAAATCATTCATTACAGCAATGCTAAGGAAGTTTGGGACAAGTTGACTGAAATGAATCATAATAGTGAGTTACAAGAGGAGATATCTTTGGATACTGAAATAAGTTGTGAAAGATTTGAGAGTGAAGAAGGTGTAAACCTTCATAGTTTTGAAAAGAAGTCCAAGGAGATCATTAATGAATATTTAAATGATCAAGAAACTTGTGTAAAAGTAGATCAATCTTTGGGTGAACTTAACTCTAAATAGGAATATGATGAACCATAAAGTGAGGTTGATTTGGTAGGTGAACTCCTATGTGCCTTAGATACTATTAAGCAGCTTAGAAAAGAAAACCAATTTTTAACAAGACAACTTCAGCAAGAAGAGAGTTTGGAAGTCAAGTTAAAAGACAAGGATGAATTGTGTAATAAACTAGAAAATAAGATTGATTCTTTAAAGAAATGTTCAGATAATGATTCCTTGTTAAAAGAAATAACTCTTAAGGACGATATGATTATAAGTCAGAAAATTGAAATTGAAGAATATAGGAGGATTGTAGACGTTGTGAGTTCTGATTTGGAGATTAAAAGGATTGCTTGTCTAAAACTTGAACAAGAGGTAGTTGCTTTAAGAAAAGAGCTTGAAAGTATCAAGGCTCAATCTAGTAAAATTCAGAAATTTGATCATAGTACTAATATATTGAATGAGATGTTGGGCAGGAAAAAGCATTCTAAAAATCCTACAGGAGTGGGATATGAGGTTGGACAAAGATTTGCAGACAAATCTAAACATGAAACAGTGCTTACTACTTCAGATGGAAATATTTTTACAGCCAAGCAAACACCAAGAATGAAGGTTGATCTTGGTTACAGTATGGCTGCATCAAAAGATAACATTGACACTAGAAGACAATCTAAAGGTATTCATAGAGAAAGGAAAAATGTCTTCAAATCTTCACATCCTTGGCATGATCATTCATTTAGGTATAATCATTCTTTCCAAGGATATTTTTATGTTTGTAATGACTATGGTCATAAGGCAATTAATTGCATAAGATGGTCAAATAAGAATCATTCTATTGTCCCTAGAAATGAGGATGTGGTGTGTTACATCTGTAACAATTTTGGTCACTTGAGAAGAGGATCAGAATAAATACAAGGATATTAATGTAGGGAACAAATAAGAAATGTCTTATAAGTCTCTATCTCCTGTAATAACTGTTAAAAGCCATTTGTTCTGCATAAATACTGGACATAAAGTACAACAATGTAGATCAATAGAGATAGGTATTCATGTCATGAAAAAAGTATCCATTGAGGAGAAGAAAAGAGTTAAATCAAGATGATAAGGAAGAGAAAACAACATGCTCTAGAAACTCCTGTGCACAAGTGATGTCCTGTGTCTTGAGAAGGAAGTGACTAAGGAGTCTCATTATGGTAACAGGCATTTTACCCCTATGGAGTCTAGAATGAGGTATGACATCTTGCATTTTCTTTTGGTGGTATAAGATGTAAAGAAATGGCTTGTAAATGCCACTATTTCATTATGTTTATTCTTATTGAACTAATTATGGAGGTCTGCATATGTTTTTGAAATTCAAGTTTGAAGTACATTGACAATTCTTTGGTGAGGTTGATGCTCAATTCTTAAGGTGTGCTATGTGTAAAAATCTATATCTTTAGAACGAAGATTTTTCTTTGTGGAGTAATGGAATAACTACTATATCTGAAGTAGAGTGTGCCTATGTGTGAAAAAGATTATGAATGATTATGATCAGTTTTGTAAAAAGAGTTTGTGCATAGTTTTGATCAGATTTGTGAAGGAGTTCATGCAGATTTGGTGCAAGAACACATAGTTTGTGAAGAGGAGTATATGATAGATCCATAGAGATGAGTATAGGAGAAGTTTATTTGAGCAGAATTGTCATGGATCAAAAGTTATATTTGTTTGAGGAGTTATATGATAGTGTGTCATGACTACTTCTTTGAGTTTGTGACTCTGATTTTGACAATCATTGTTAAGAGCCGAAGCTTTGTGGTTTAAATTCCTTAACATTTTGTTGTTACTGACAAAGGTAATCATTTGATTTGAAAGGTAATGAATGAATCTCTGCATTAAGGAATTTTTTTGCTTGGTCCAGTGGTTGACAGTTTTCAGAAGTTTTTGAAATGACAGTGCACATTGTTTTTTAAATGAACTTTTTGGATACTTGGGTTTTGGAAATAATGGTATGTCCTTATGACATCTTTGAGTAGTGTGGAGACATATAGATGAGTTCCTCAATATATTAAAAATAAGAAAGCCTTTGTTCTGAAGTGATTTCGATGTATTTATCTTTGGAGAACAGTGATTGAAAAACATGTTTGATGTTATGAGTTATTTCTATGATGATATTATTCGATGTTGTGTGAGGGTTGAGATTAATTATCTTGGTATTTTTCATTGTTCTTGGTGTGGTAATAGAAGTTCTCATATGGATTGAGGATGGGTGTACAAGAATAGATTGATGATGAATTATGCAGTATACATGCTTTCAAGTTAT
>VDFB02105785.1:331538773-331672212 GCA_007258455.2 Sequoia sempervirens
TGTACTAGGCATAAAGGCCTGCTTCCCAAAGGAACTAAGATTCATAACACTAGAATAATCCATCCGTTTGACAATCTCCAAATATGCAATTATGTTTGGGACCATTTTTTTGCAAAATGAAAGGGGCATCTTCAAACCCATAAACTCTAATCATGGTAGCTCCCTCAAAGCAATACCAATCTCCCCAATTATGATCAATAGGCCCATTGAATTTTTCTGGCCAAAGAAATCTCTTTATCTCATCAAATAATGAATAATCACAAGGATGATTGTACAATTTGTACAATGTTTTCACAAAATATTCTTCAAAATGAATAAAACTAACATTGGCAAACCTATTATCCCAAACAGTAGTCCACAATTGAACTAGTAATCCTGCACCTTCTTTATTAAACTGATAAATCTTCATCTCCAGAAGGAATAGTTCCAACTCTTGTCCAAAATATAACACCATATGCATCAATAATGAATAATGCCTAAGATGAAAGGTAGATCTACTTTTTATTGCCGTCAATATTGAATCAAGCCCCTTAAAAATGTATGAGGCATAGTGAAATGGCCTAGAATTATGGTACTGGATATTTGTTGAGATTAGCATTGGTACAATTGACATATACCATGGGGCATCCATTCCCAATACCTAGCATACTGAGATGTAAGTGTACTTCATATAAGGTTCAAACAGGTCCACATGATAAGGAGGTCCATCACTATCCTGTAGAGGAACTGGTTTGCTGCCTTGTTTAATCCTATGAATTGGCAGCCTCCAACCTTTATAAATCGTGTCCATTCTCGAGAAATCCTCCAATTCTTCACATATGATCTCTTCATTGCAAAACCCTTCCAAATTAAAAACGTCCCCTATTGCCTCTTTTGACAAATGTATTTGTGGTTTTCCGGACGGGTCACATATAGCTTTGTGTTTTGGGTCATAATGATCAACTAACAGTTTTACCAATTCTTCATTTACAAATACATTAGGGAACACCATTTTTCCCAAATTAAGTTTCCATGGATTGTAAACTGGTTCAAAACGATTTCTCCAATGATAATAAAAATTGAACAATTCATATCCCCTTATTTGAGTCCAAACATCTCCTATAAATTTACATTTATCATCTAGTTTATCTAATTCTTCCCTAAGCTACGTTGATTGTCTAGCTTTAGGCCCAGAGCCAGGTAATTGGTCAATGAGTTCTTGATTCAATCTTCATTCTGTGCCCTCATGTTCCCCTTCAATTTTTTGTTTCTTTCCCTTAGTTTGATTGCTTTCACCATGTTTTCTACTTTTTAATTTTCTTGAGCTAGGGGACTCCATTCTTCAAAGTTACAGAAGTTAAAATTTGAGGAGCTAAGGTGCAATCACTTACTGTATTCTTCTCGAGATCTTCAGACTGGAAAGATGCCCTAGTTCTCTATTCGCCTTGCCGATTCTTCTGCTATCAATTCAACACTAATGCTTTCAATTAAATTCTCCTTGATATGTTTCGTCACGCCATTAATGTGTCAGCTGAAGCACGAGTGAAGACTTATTTGAAACTCATGCTATCACATCAAATTTCTTGTCAATGAGACATTTTCAAATATGGGGCAATATCTTTTTACAACATTCATTAAACCTTTCGCCGAAACATCATGTAGTCTCCCCGAAACTCCAAGTCTCACCGACTATTAAAAACTGTTCATCGCTCTGATGTCTCGCAGTCTCATCGACATTCAGAATCTCACCGATAGTTATCGCTTTAGTCTTAGGTAACGCTGTGACAATTTTGAGACGGGAAGATGTCTCATAGACTACATTGTGGCTTACCGAGATAAACCCTGTGGTATTTTTCTGGTCACAGACATAATCACATTTCAACCAATGAAACCATACTTCGGCATGACTTTCATATTTCTCACTGATGAAATTAGTCTTACCGATGTTGTAATTTCTATCAGAAAGACTTTGAAACTCGAAAAGACTCCCACTGATGCTAATTGTCTCACCAAACTTGTTATTCCAATATGCTCTGTTCGATGAGATTCTTCCTGAAGCACCTCATCGGTGTGACTTATTGGTCGGAAAGACTACATGACTTCATCCTGATAGTCCTTTGTTAGAATCCCTTTGTACTTTGTCGGCAAGACCTGATGCTTTCGGTAAGACTTCACTCCGATGACTTTTTGTTTGGCCAAAATGTTTCCTCGTGCACCAGTCAGTAAGACATGATGCACTCGGTGAGAGTTTATCCCGACGATAGCTTTCTTGCCGATCTGATCCTTCTATCGCCAAGACAATAAATGTGTGTTTCCAATAGGTGCTTCCATATGAATTTCGATCAGTGTGACATCTCTGAAGTCTTCCCGATAGACTACAACAAGTATACATTAGTTAAAATGCATTATAGATTGGGGAGACCCTAACCTTCTCTTGTCGACATGGATTATATAGTGAAATATTTATGACTTGATGGATTCTATGGGACCACATGGCAAAATATGGGAAAAATATTTGAAGAGAGGTTTTTGTGCTTATGGCAAAGACTCATTTGGAAACTCATGGGTATGAATAGCTTGCAAAACTTTTCATAATTTTTCAGTTCTAACAGTGGCTCCGTCTGGGGATGAATGGTTTTGAAATCATTGCAAGGATCCAAATTTTTGGGTGAGCGAACCAGACTCTAGGTGATGGATCAATGGGTGACATGGAGTGAATTGAAATGAGTATGACCCTATACTACTGTACATGGAAAGACTTATTTTAAAAGAAGGAATATCAGGATTGTCCATTTACTGGCAATTCATGTTCCTTTTATTTCCTAGACTACTGTGCATGGAAGATAAAATTTTGAGAGGACTATTAAGAGTTGTCCATGCACTGGAAACCCCTAATCCTTTGTATTTCTCAAGAGAAAAAATGCTTCAAGAATTTCCCATGTACAGGAAACTCATGTTCTTCACCAGTCATGTTTTGCAAATAATATGAATCTTCTCCTTTCTTACCAACAACCACAAAAGGTCCTAGCCACAAGGCTTCAAATTTCCCATGCTTGCCCTTCTCCTGACACCTTGCGTTCCACATTAGCACCAGATCATTCTCTTTAAATTTCCTATCTTTTTCTTTTTTACCAAATAGATACTTCTTTTGTTCCTGCAACTTTATGTTTTGGTTTTGAGCTACTCTCCTTATCTCATCGAGTTCAGCCAGTTGCTCCATTCTCTCCTCCATAGGTTATGGAATATCCAAATCTTCTTGAAGAATAAAGTTGTACACTGGTAACAAATTCTATAAAGGCATCGTGGCTTGTGTTCCATACACCAATTCAAATGGGGATTTTCCAAATGTCTTTTTTTACAGTGATCCTGTCAGCCTAGACAACTAGTCTTAATTTTGAATCCCAAGCTTTCTTATTCTAACCTAACATCCTCCTTATAATCTTGAGAAGAATTTTATTGCTGGACTCTATTTGACCATTAGCTTGTGGATGGTAAGGAGCTACATAAGAAATGGTAATGCCATATGTGCTACAATTTTTTTTGAAATCATCGGATCTGAAACACATCCCATTGTCAGTAATTAGTCTTAGTGGTGTACCAAATCTGGTAATGATGTTATCCATTAGAAAATTTGTCGCAACTTTGCTTGTAGCTTGCTTGGTCGGGATTGCCTCTACCCATTTGGTAAAATAATCAGTAGCTACCAGTATCCACTTATGTCCTCCACTTGATTTCTCTTGTATCTCCCCAATGAAATCAATTCCCCACTAATGAAAAGGGGCTTCAGCCTGTAAAGGCCTAAGTGGTAAAGCTCCCTAATACTTCATTTTCCCAGAGAATTTCGGGCAGGCTTCACATCTTCTTATGTATGAAAAGGATTCATTAAAAACTTTTGGCCAGTAATAACTTGCCCTAAGAATTTTATGTGCAGTTGTCTTTGCAGAGTAATGCCCTCCACAAACCCCTTCGTGCATTTCACTTAAGACATTCTTAGCTTGTGATTCATCCAAACATAACAATAATATCCCATCCCTGTTCTTCCAAAACAAATTTTCTTCCATGAACACATACTTAGATGCTTGCAGCTTCAAAGTTCTTTTCTGGCTGTCACTCAATCCTTCTAGATACTTCATGTATTTAAGGTAATGCATGATGTTTGCATACCAAGGAGTATGCTCAATGCTCGCAATTGCAGTCTCTTCCTCTTCTATATTGCAAATTTGATTTTCTTCAATATTCACTTCTGCCATTAACCTAGCCAAACCCTAACCTCTTACTAGTTTAGTGATTTGTATCTCCATATCAAACTCTTGGATTTTATTAATCCATTTGCATCTTTTTCCTGTTACTTTAGACTTTCTCAAAATTTCTTTAACAGTCGCATGAGGGACATAGGCAATTACCTTAGCTCCAACAAGATATGGTCTAAAACCCTTTGTAGCTTTTACCAATGCAAAAGCTTGTTTTTCCATTATATCATATTTCAATTTTGACCACTGTAATGACTTACTAAAAAAGGACACAGGCTGCTCATGACCCTCCTCATTTTTTTGTAACATGACAACAACTATAGTATGTAATGAAGCAAATGAGAATATTTGAAAGGGTTTCAAAAAATTTGGAGACTTAAGGACAGGGGCTTCCTTAATAGCCTTTTTAATTGATATAAAAGCATCTAATGCTTTTGCAGTCCAATCTATTTTTTGTCCTTTTCTTAACATTTTTTATATGGGCTTAATGATTTCAGCAAAATTAGAAACAAACCTCCTAACAAATTTGATTTGTCCAAAGAATGAATGGATGGCTTTGATGGTCTTAGGAATTGGAATTTTATCTATAGCTTCAACCGTCTCAGAATCTATTCTAATCCCCTCCTTTGACACAATATGTCCTAAGAGCTTACCCTCTGTGACTACAAAATGACATTTTTTTGGATTCAGATTAATCCCATATTCTAAAGCTTTAATAAATACCTTTTCCAGATGTTCTACATGACCTTCAGCCTTCTTTGAGTAAGCAGTAAGGTCATCCTAATACACCACCATGATAGCATTAATTAGGTCTACAAATGCTACGTCCATAGCTCTTTGGAAGGTTTTTCCTATGTTCATGAGACCAAACGACATTCTTAGATAAACATATGTCCCCGATGGGGTTGTAAAAGATATTTTATACTATTCAAATTCTTTAACTTTAACCTGGTTATAACTTGAAAACCCATCCATCATAGATAGAAGCTCGGACCCTGTCACCTTATGTAATATAGCCTCCATATTGGGTAGAGGATAGTTATCCTTGAGAGATGCCATATTTAGATTTCTGAAATCCACACATAATTTGATATCTCTATTTTTCTTCCTCACAGGGACCATGTTTGAGACCCATGTTGAGTGCCTGATTGGTTTGATAATGCTACAGTCTTTGAGCTTTGCCAATTCTTCCTGCATTTTTGGTTCCAATGTTGGATTAATAGGTCTTTGCTTCTGTCTAAATGGATTTGCATCTAGCTTCAATGGTATTTCATGCTGAAACAAATCTTCCCTATATGCTTTTATATCTTCATAAGACCAAGCAAACACATTTTTATATTTTCTCAGTAATGCTATCAGCATTCTTCTAATTGTCGGGCTTATTTTCTTCCCTATGCACACCTTTCTTGGTGCCATATCAGTCCCCAAGTTAATCTCTTCAATATCCTCCTTCTTGACTAGTGTTTGCTTCATGAGGGACCAATCACTTCCATCATACACCCTCTCCAATGCCACTAACCCTTTAGGAAGCTTATTTGTTTTAAGTTGTAAGATCTCCTTCCCAAATACTATTTGCTTCCCATCCACTTCTTCAAAAAAGGCATTGAAATCAATTTCTTGGGCTTCATATTGATCTATATAGTGAAGAAATTTCAAAAGGTTAGTGCCATCATTAAAAACCTACCAACTATATATATTATCAGGTATAGTAGGCCTTGTTTTGAAGTCAATTTGTGATACTCCAGCCAGTGTAATATCATCTCTCTTCAACACCACATTTGCTAAAAAATCTGCCATTATGTTCTTTCACCTATCAATCCACTCAATTGAGAAGGCATCAAACAACTCAATTGTGTCCCATACAACATTCCTATATTGTCTGAGTCTTTTATGTTTTGCTGCATATTTTGACCTAATCTATGAAACAACTAACTCAGAATCACCTAGAACAACCAACAACTTGATTTTATGTTTCACAACTATATTCAAACCTGTTAATAAAGCTTCATATTCCGCCACATTGTTTGTACATTCAAATGTTAACATAAATGAATACTTAAATGTAATACCTTTAGGTGAAACAAATACTATTCCTGCCCCATTACCTTCTTGGCTATAGGCTCCATCAAAGCATATTTTCCACACACCATTGCACATTTGTGCAGCATTCTTTTCAATTGGATCACTATTGATTAATTCTGGCTAGGCTGGCTCTATCATAAAATTCCCAAGATCCACATCACAAAAACAATTGATTCGATCTTGTGGTACATAGTCAACAAATTGGTTCATCCTTGGCTCCCTGTATAACTTAACTTCCTAACCATTCACTGGAATTGTTGCATAAGACAAATCAAACTGGACATTTCCCCCAACTCTAGCCATCCATTGTCCTAATAGAAGCATCCCAAACTGAGGAGAGGTGTCAATTACTGTTATATCAATGTTATAGGCCACCTGAGGATAAGTATCTAGTCTGATTTCAACATCTTTCATTATACCCACCATAGGAGCAGGTCTTTTATCCATTGCATAGCACTTGCCTCCATTGGTAACCACCCACATGCCAAGTTGTTTCATAACTCCTACTGGCATAATATTTATGGTAGTGCCAGAGTCTATCATGCAATTTCTCAGCAATTTGTTATTTATGAGTAATGTAGTGAAAAAAGGATCAACTTGTGGGGGATTTAACAATGCATTATTAAGGAAAACTTATGGGATATTTACCTTCTCTTGGTTATTTTTAGTGGCCATCTTACTTTTAGAATTTATATGTTTTTCATTTCCATTTGTTATTAATTAAACAAAAATATCTCTATATTCCTTAATTTTCATCATCTCAAGCAGTGGAACAAACATCTTTACCTGGGATAAAGCTTGAGTGAAGTCAAAAGAAGAACCCTCCATTTTAATCATTTTCTTTTGTTCTGGTGTTTCTCCTTTGTTCTCTTCTTTTTCTCTTTTACTTGGCTAATCAATTTTTTGCATTTCTTTGTGTAATTCCTTCACTTCCTCTTTTTGGACATGCTTTTGTTCACTTTTGTCATGTTGTTTGTTTTATGTTTTCTTTGAAACTCCTTGTGTCACCTTTTGATCCTTCATAAAGATTCTCATGGGGATAGCTTCCTTCTCATTCACTATCCTATTTCTCAACCAATACTTACTCTTTGCTTCTTCAAGTACAACAATGGTTAATCTCTCTATCTCCTCTTTAGTGATTTTCCTCATACTACACTGAGTTTCCTCATACTACACTAAGTAGGCATCTCAATAGAATGTGGTTCAGTATAATCTTCTTCAAAGTCATAAAGAACCTATTGTTTAGCCATGTGGACATTGTAACTTTGATTTGAAACATCATACTCATAACCTTCATCCTCTGAAGATGAGTACCTCTTCTCAACATAGTGAAAAGTATTTGAAGTTAAATACACTGTGTGATCTTCTTCACTGTTTCCCATTAACATTCCTTCTTCTTGCATTCTTTGGGCTACAACACAATAATTTGGGGAATGTGGCTTATCACAAATATCACAGAAATAATTGTTATTAACAATATATGTTCCCTTCTTCCTTAATGGGTCATGAGTTTCATTGTTTCTAGGCCTATGTATTATAGGTTTTCCATCTTTCCAGTTTGTGTTATTGGTTTGTTGAGGAGCCCTATGGTTGTCTCTTTTAATGATTATCCTAGTAGCCTTCCTATTGTTTTCAATTGTTAATGCTATCTTTTGGGCTTCAGCTAAATCTCTTGGGAACCTATTTCTCAGTTCGTACCCTATTTTAGGATCAAATGCATTCAAATAAACACTCAATGCTACAGAGTCTGGAAACTTTGATCCAGGAGGTATCTTATTTTGTGTAGTACCCCTCCGTTCGCATCATTATGTGATGTTTCTTTGTTTCACTGTGTGTTTCGGTGTGGTCTTGTATGGATTCAATATGTTTGATTTGTGTCTTATGAGATTGTGACAAATTAGATAAAAGTTCTAACAACTTACCTCAAAGCTTACAAGAAGTTTTAGCTTAAGAGAGTAGAGATATTGTACTACCTTCTTATTGGTTAGCCTTTGTTTTGATATATGCCTATCATTACTTTTTCTTGGGAGTTGTTATGGTGTCGGCCCTTGGGCTTTGGGAGTCTTGACCTACTGCATGCGCCACCTAGTAGCCTTTGCTAAATCTAAACTTCAAGTTCTTATTGTCGTTTCTTTCCTCTCAGCTAGATAAGTTGAGTGAAGAAGAATCTAGTCGATTCACCATTGGGTCACCATTTAATTTGGCAATAAATAATAAATAATAAATAACTTAAAATGTAATGCTTTACCTATTTTTGGGAATTTGCATCTAATGATTTGGTGACCTCTTGCATGGAAAATTGACATGTATCTGAAGGAGAACATGCATTGGATGCTTTTTAAGGGATTTGTTCTAGTTAAATGTGGGGGTAACTATTTTGTTCTAATTGAATGTGGAAGTAATAATAAATAAATTAATATGTTCGTCGAGATCAAATGTGTTGTAACCGTTCAAATGAAGTCCATATTAGAAGATTTTGGTAACACACCCAACTTCTTCGGGCTTTTGGCTATCTTCTTCAAGTAATCTCATGCTTTATCGGCTGGTCAATAGGTCTTATTAGTGGAGTTTTCTAAAAAATTCCAGGTGTGAACTAAAGAGAGGGATTTGGCATGTACAGTGGGATGGTGGTTCTGCATGTACAGTTGCATGACGGCTTTGCAAGGAGACTACCATTTTTTGGAAGCGGATCTGAATGGTTGCATGGGAGAGCGTGGTGGAAAGAATTTCAATAAAGGATATCAATGGAGGGAAAGAGGAGGAGGCTTAGCAAGGAAGAAAATAAATTGCAAAGGATTATCCTCATTCGATTTTGAAAGAGACATCATATCGGAATAACTTGAGGGAAGCGAAACGAATTTTATAGATGAGTTTTTCTGCTCACTGTTGTTTTTTTATTTCATGGTCAAGTGGATCTGTATATAATAATAGTGTGATTATCTGTCATGCATAAAGGATAACTAGTGTTTTTGGGTAAACCTGGGTTTGGTATGTCAATTTTATCTTTCTCCTGATTGGTTTCTTGAATCTTCATCGATGAATACTCCTTCAACCTATTGCATTAAGTGTTGGCATTTTCTCTTTGCTTGATGTAATTGGAAGGATGAAGGCTTCAGTTGTAGACCTTGGTTTTCATTAACCAATTGCCTTTTCTAGGGATTTTAAATGCCCCTGAATACTAATTGTATTTCCTGTCTCATCATGCTCTGTTGATTACGATGTCAAGAGGTATAGGTGTATTTTGTAATAGCCTAGGTTTTCTCTTATTTGAAGATAGCACTGATGACACTTCAAAAATATTATGGTTAGCACATCACTTGGTTGTGATTCAGGATTACTAGGATAGATCATAGTGCATTCAGGTCTTAATCAAACTCAAAAATTCCCATCAGAGAAAATACAACTTCAGGCAATAAATTTGAATACCAAATATAGTTTATTAGATAGGAATGAAGTAGCACCACATACAGGTTTGAGGATTCATCATTAATGTTCAATACAATTCAGTTACAGTGATTTCACACCCACTTATAGAGACACCTACAAATGTTTTAGATCTGGAAGGTATGATGCTGAAAGTAGATTCAAACCTAACAGAAATGGCTATTCCCTTTATAAGTTGTTGACTCTTTTGCCCTGCAGTAAGGAGTTGAGGCGTGAAACCCTCAACTTTTGCTATATACTTCCTCATCTCTTAGAGTAGTTTCCCTTAATTCGCCTTTAGATTTGGACTCAGACTTGGAAATTCTTGCACAACTCTGGTTTATATCTACAAGCACTTCGACCTGGACTATTTTTCAAGGTATGGCATCTCACTGTCTGCCTAGTACTTTCCTTGGAACTGGTTCAGATTGCGGGCCCATTTACAGGATTGTGCAGTGATTTAGCTTCACCTAAACTTTGAATCCATTAATCTGAACTGGTATCTGAATTGTGAATCCACACCTAATCCCCTACCCAAAGCTTAGTCAGCAACTTAGATTAGGTGGTCTCTTGGACATATATTCTCTTTCTAAAAATTATGGGTTGTCTTCTTTATTTGGAGCCACTTTTAAGATAATGTGATTGCTTTTCAGCCTTTCATCTTGCTTATTTATTGTTCTAGAAAATACTACTAGCAATTGCACCTTGGTGTGCAATGAGTATGCTGAAGAGGTGTGGAAGTTCAATTTTAAAAAAAAGTTTAAATAATCTCTTTGATTTCATTAACAACCTGTCTCAGCCATCGCACCTAAACATAATAGGAAGTTTAAAGGTTTAAATATTCTCTTTGTCATCCTGTCTCAGTTGCAGCACTTGAAAATAAATATTGTCAATGTACTAACATAATAGAGAGCTTACCTTTGATCGTGGTGAAGTGTAAATTTCCAAACTTCAAACTTGAGCGCGTCTCTGGAAACTCACCACCAAACAGAAATGCGTCTAGTTCAAAGAAAAGAAAAGTTGCACATTATTTCTTCTACTCTTAAGTCACGTATTTGCACCTCACCTTTCTCCTTCCCTTCAGTCTTGGGGATAACATTTGGGACTTGTCAATAATGCAAGAAGATGGCAATATTTCCAAATTCCAATATTCACCATCTAATATATTTGGCAACCTATCATAGTTACAACATTTAGAGTTGGGGTATTGTACAAAATTAAATAGCCTCCCTGAATCCTTTGTTAACTAATCACAGCTGCAACTTTTAGACTGCAAAGGTGTAGTAAATTATATAATCTCTTTGATTCCGTTGTCATGCAGTCTCAACCGCAACACTTGAACTTAATAAAGAGTTTAAATATTTGCATAACTTCCTTGATTTTATTGACAATCTATCACAGTTGCTGCACTTGAAAATAAAACTACTGTCTTCATTTATGGTTAAACCAAGTTAGGAGATATCTAACTTCTTATACCACATTCATGTACCTATGAGTGTTCATTAAAGATGGTTATTTAGTAAATATTAAATAAAAGAAAATTTAGTAGGCTTGGATTAAAACCTAGAGTAGGGTAGAAATACCACCCTTATCATAAGGTTAGCTACTAGATAATATGATATATTTCTCTATTGATATACTTTAATTTGTGTTTAGATAGGTTTCAAAAGTATCTATTTTCAAGGATGAATTTGAAAGTAATTTCCTTATGAGAATTGATTCTCTTGTAGTTACTTAATAGATGATAGGATAATCTATCATGTATGTCTTTATTCCATTATTGGAATAGTTGTTGCATGACATATCATGTTGGTAAATTGAATTTTTTTGAATGTTTGAGTGTATTCTTGTGGTGAAATGTGTGTGTAATTTTGGAGTTTATGATGAATTTATTTATGGAGGTTGTTTTTGGCTTTGAGTTTGATGTTGATTTTGAGATCAAGTTTTGTTGCCACCTTGTTAGGAAAACCCTTGTTTTAGTGATTTATCAGTATTCCAGAGAAAGGGAAAGAAAGGTGTTGCTTTATTATTGGCCTTCACTTTTGGTTCTTTGTGAACTATTGCTCGTATGATTTATTTGATGTTATGGGTTTAGCCTTGCACTTGAAAATAGTTTCGTTATGAAGATTTTGCATAGGATGGTGTATGTCTTGCTTAATGCAATTTATTATCTGGCTTTATATGTTGTGCATGGGGGCTTACCCTGATAGTTTCTTTTGAGTTTTGTTGCTCATAAGGGGAGTGGCTTCCAATGGGGGCTGGGACCCAGAAGTGGTCCCAGGGTAACTCATTGGAAGTTTACTAATCAAGTGAAAATGTTAATATTTAATTAGGGGTTTTGGATAGAAACACACATTAACAAGATATATGTGAATGCCTCACTCATGGACTCAAGGGCTAGTTCAGACTTGAGATGAGTTGAGAAGGCCTGGAATGGCAAGATCGTTATCTTGTCTTTCTGAAAGATAATCGATTCCGCATTGGATTGCATGTGGGGCCAGGTTTCGTAAGAGGTCACCAGGGTAACCCAAGTTGGGGGCCGGGGTTTAGGAAGATTCTCCAGGGTAACCCATGCAACATTGCGATGACACTCTTCCTTTAACAACCAAGTATGCTTTGTTTCCCTCTATGTTATTCTTGGGCCTTTGGAAGCACATGTTGGCATTTGTATGTTGATGCTTTATTGGTTATTTCTTATGTTGGGCACATCTTGTGTTGGTTATATCTTGTGTTGGAGATTGTCTTATGTTTTTGTGGTTCTTGATGTGAAGTCTTGTATCCTTGTTCTGTATGATGGTTATCGTTGGGATCCTTCTTGTCATCTCTTAGCACGGGGGGTGGGCCTTCAGGTCCATGTGGTTGGGTGGAACGTGCTATGCACCCCATTGGGTCCCCAGTCGTCGATCAAAAAGTGCAAAATTGTACCTTGCAGTGACTCCTGAGTCGAACTGGAGTTGGATCCAGTATTGCAGCTTTGTACTTCTTCATTTCAAATGTATCATTCCATTTTATTGTATCTTCCCCATTCATGTTGGGAAGTGGCATTGTAATATTGTAATCCTTGATTAATGTATTGCCCATGTTCATGCTATCTTATGGTTACTGGTGTATATTTAACTTTCATGTGATGTGATAATGTTGTTGTGAAAAGTAATGCAGTCATGTAAACCCGAGGGATTTGTTATATGTAGTTCATGTTTAATTTCATTTCATGTGATATATGATTATTATGATGTATGTTAGTACTTTTTTAAAAAAAAATTGTTGCCATAAATGTTAGATGTATTAGTATCCTTTGGGGTTGCTTGGCGGGGCATTACATTTTGCAATTTATTGAATCTCCGGTTGAAATCATAAATTGAGTCATTATGATTTTTTTGAATGCACATTAATTCATGAAGAGTAGCATTTGCTGCACTTAGATTCCCATATTTCTCAAGAAATTGATCCTGAAATTCTTGGAGAGAATTAACAAAGGTTGTTGGTAGGCTGTTGAACCAATTCCTAGCTTCTTCAATAAGTGACATCAGGAATAGCCTCATATGTAAATCTTCATAAAGTACATCCAAATCTTGAATGAAGGAATTGAAACTCCTTAAATGATCTTCAGCAGTAATTGCACTACTCCTTGTAAACTTAGGCACCAAACTTCTCCAACAACCATCCATAGGGTAAGGGTATAATTGAAACCTTTCCAAGTCAAATTATCTGATCATTATTGTATACTAATGAGGGGGAGGGTTAGGTGGGTATTGATACTGGTACATTGGATTATTGTATTGTGTATGATGATGTGGCACATAATGCTGACCATGAGGTGGTTGTGTATATGTATATTGTGAGGGAATATGCGGTGGATGGTTTGGTTGCTCATATTGATTCCCTATCTAATTGTGAGGGACCTTGGATGGCTATGAAGGCCCTGCACCATTACTGCCATGCTTATGAGGTGGTACATATTTTTGGCGACCGACCACCTGATTAGTGATTTGGGATTTCTGCAATTTGAAGTCCCTCATTGCTTGTATCATTTGGGATTTCTCCTCTTCAGCTTTTAGTTCTTCTAGCTCCTTTTTCTGTAACTCAAACTATGCTTTTACTTCCTCATGAGTTAAAGATTCATAATTTTCTTGAGGAATCTCATGTTCATTGAACTCATTTTGGTTACCCTCCATTCTTTGATCATATTTGTGTTGACATATGAGTCATTCAGCTTCAAATTTAGCATCCCACTCTGCCCGTTTCTAAGGATTGTAAAAAGGGTTTCTTTTTTCTTTTGGGGTACAAGGTTTTGCACTTGAATTATCTCTCCATGTATCATAACGGTCATATGTTTCACAATGTGGTCTCAATGCTTTGTCTTTGTTCGTCATGCACATGTCCTCATTTATCTTCTTACCCCTATCAACCCTATCATCCTTGTGTGTCCACTTACTGCTACCAGCAGGAGCCCCAGTATGACCTCCCCTATATTCATATCTTCTACCATTCATGTTGAAATGTCTTTATCAGAGTAACCACTCACTTTCTTAAAAGTGAGAAAATTTTTGTTACTTGTTATTCCCAAAGAAGTCTATATGGATTTCTGACTCTATGGCTAAGGCGTTGATTCTGAGTTAATTCCCTAGCAGAATCGCCAATTTGTTAGCTCTCAAAAATGCAGGTAAGAATACCTCAAGAGGTTTCCAATCTCTTGGTACGTTTTAGGGTAACAGACAAGGTCAAATGGTTTAGAACTTCTACTCTTCAGGTATTGCTAGACCTAGGTGGGTGTACCTATATGAATGAAGTAGACTTAACTTGTGTTTATCTTCCCCGAAGTGTTTTTCCCACAATGGAAAATGTGAGTGGACAAATAGAACTTGACTTGGTAATATTGAAACTAAAACCTAATATGTTCAGTTAACAGATGTAAAAATGAATGAAACTAAATGATAAAAATGCAGACACTAGTGCCTTATTGGGTATACGAAGTCAAATGAAATATAAATGAGCAACTTCTTTCTGGAAGACATTCAAATTGTTTGGAATATATTTTAGTTTATAACTTTTATAAACATTGAAGACTGTGACTATCAAGTTCTTCTTAATAATCGAGATGAATTTCCCTGATTACTATGATCAATTAAAATAATTTAATCTTTCCTTGAAAGAACTAATCAATAAACCATACATATACAACAAATGTGCACTAATAAACTGAATATAAACTTGTTATATCAATTTAAATAACCAAAAAGCATCAATCTTGGAGACAACTTTAGTAATACTTTGAATGAGTACAACGGACAATTGACAACAGAAATACTCTAGCACATTAAATTATTCTCATTGATATCTCCATAATTTCAAACATGCATCATAGTTTCATATTTGCAAAACATTGTATTCTACTGTATCTATTCTATTTGATCTTCTATTCTATATCTTATCTCTCTATTTCGTTACTGAAACAAATATTTATACATCAAAAACATGAAAGGACGCGTCCTTTCATAAATGTCACATATTAGAAAATAGATTAAGAGATAATCAGGCTTTGTTTAGCTATAAATTAACTTTAGACAAGTGATCCAAATAATTCTGGCGCTCCTATGTATCTGCATCTCCAACTATGTTCCAGATTGAGATCTCCATCTTTATCATCCTTTCATTCTAATCGTTCGCATCCTCCAATGTTGTGTTTTTAGCAGTAGAAACCCTCAGGATTTCATGTAGTATCAACTCATTCTCACCTTTCCATCTGGTTTCTTCCTTTAATTCTCCTCTATCATCTGAGAATGTAGTCAATGTCTTCTTAGCAGCATTTGTTAATCCTTGTGCATCCCCCTGCAATTCTTCATAAAAGTTTTGATGTCTATTCATAAAATGATTTGCAACTTCAATTGCTACACTATTAGAAACATCTCTTTCATTCACTTCTTAGGACTTCTCCATAATTCATTCATTCATCCCTTCATGTTCTTTTAATGCAGCTAATGTATGTGAATATTTTCCCTAGAGTTTATTCAACCAAGATGTTAAACTGGCCCGCCTCTTCTTAATTATTGCCACAAGTGCATCATATTTTCCTTGGGAGTAAGCACTTGATCCTTCCCAATGATATTTTGACTGAGAACTTTCATCTTGGGTAAGCAGCCTAGGTGTCTTCATAGTAACACCTAACAAATCTTTTAGGCGATCATTTTCTCTCAACACTCTTTCGTTTTTTGTTTTGTACATATCTCTCTCCTTGATCACAATCTGAATTTGTGCTTTGTTTTGTTTTGCAACATTAATTGCAATTTCTGTGGTAGCCACAAAATCAACTTCTCCAAGTGTCAATTTCATGACATGCCCGAACGCCTTTTCAGTATCAATAACTACTGATTTCCTGTGTGGTGGATATAAGGCCCAAATAATTAATGATCCTTCATTTGTATTGTATTTGGATCCTGCATACACTTATGTTACCTTTTCTTGGTCTAGCTTGTGTGTAGCATTACTGTCCTTTAAGAAACTATCAAAGACAAGTGCAGAATTGAGATCCAGCTCGGGAAAGATCATGACACCAACGTTTTCCAACATTTTTCTCACCTTTTCAGGGGTCATACCTATCATCTTCTCATCTACACACCTCCTCAATTTGTTCAGCAATTTCTCTTCATTTCCTGTAGTAACATTATCAACCTTTTCCCTTATTTCTTTTCCCTTTTGTTTATACAAAAATGCTTTAAATTCTGGGGAATTAAAAATTCATCATCTAATACAAATGATTTGTATTCTATATGCCTTGCATCTACTTCTTTATTCTCTTCAATACTCAACTCTCTGGTTGGGAAAATATAATGCTGACTTCTTAATCTGGACACTTTACTTGGTTGATTTTGTGGCATATTATCCTTGGATGCTTCCTCCCCATAAGACAACAACTCTCCATCCTGCAACCTTTGATTATACCTTTCAACCACCATCTCTGCTTCTTCCTCATCCAAATTCTGGATCATATAATCAAACTGATAGGGAACATGCTGATAACCTCCAAAGTTTATCTTTATTTTAGTAGAGTTAATATATCCTTTTGGGTCGAAGTTCTTTTTGGGTGATCCTCTCTTCATATTGTACTGCAACAATTTATCAAGGATCAAATTGTATCCTTCCTTGGCCAACATAGTCAAATCACCAAAGCACAATGTACTAGGCATAAAGGCATACTTCCCAAAGGAACTAAGATTCATAACACTAGAATAATCCATCTGTCTGATAATCTCCAAATTTGCAATTATGTTTGGGACTATTTTTTGCAAAATGAAAGGGGCATCTCCAAACCCATAAACTCTAATCATGGTAGCTCCCTCCAAGCAATACCAATCTCCCCAATTATGATCAATTGGCCCATTGAAATCTTTTGGATGAAGAAATCTCTTTATCTCATCAGATAATGAAGAATCACAAGGATGATTGTACAAACTATGCAATTTTTTCACAAAATATTCTTCAAAATGAATAAAACTAGCTTTAGAAAACCTATTATCACAAACAACAGTCCACAATTGAACTGGTAATGTTGCACCTTCTTTATTAAACTTAGAAATCTTCATCTCTAGAGGCCATAGTCCCAACTCTTGTCCAAAATATAACACCATATGCATCAATAATGAATAATTCCTGAGATGAAAGGTGGATGATCCACTTTTTATTGCCATCAATCCTGAATTAAGCCCCTTGAAAATGTACGAAGCATAGTCAAATGGCCTAGAGTTGTGGTACTGGATATCTATTGCGATTAGCATTGGTACAATTGACATTTACTCTAGGGCATCCATTCCCAATACCTGGCATACTGAGAAGTAAGTGTACTTCATATAAGGTTCAAACAGGCCCACATGATAAGGAGGTCCATCACTATCCTGTAGAGGAACTGGTTTGGTATCCTGTTTAATCTTGTGAATTGGCAGCCTCCAACCCTTATAAATCATGTTCATTCTCAAGAACTCCTTCTTGAATTCTTCACATATGATCTCTTCATTGCAAAACCCTTCCAAATTAAAAACCTCCCCTATTGCCTCTTTTGAAAAATGTATTTGTGGTTTTCCAGACGGGTCACATATAGCTTTGTGTTTTGGGTCATAATGATCAGCTAACAGTTTTACCAATTCTGCATTTACAAATACATTAGGGCACACTAGTTTTCCCAAATTAAGCTTCCATGGATTGCAAATTGCTTCAAAACAGTTTCTCTGATGATAATGAAAATTGAACAATTCATATCCCCTTATTTGAGTCCAAACATCTCCTATAAATTTACATTTATCATCCATTTTATCTAATTTTGCCCTAAGTTGCACTGATCGTCTAGCTTTAGGCCCAGAGATAGGTAATTCATCAATGAGGTCTTGATTCAATCTTCGTTCTATGCCCTCATGTTCCCCTTCAATTTTTTGTTTCTTTCCCTTAGTTTGATTGATTTCACCATGTTTTCTACTTTTTAATTTTCTAGAGCTAGGGGACTCCATTCTTGAAAGTTACAGAAGTTAAAATTTGAGGAGCTAAGGTGCAATCACTTACTGTATTCTGCTTGAGATCTTCAGACTAGAAAGATGCCCTGGTTCTCTGTTCGCCTTGCTAATTCTTCTGCTATCAATTCAACACTAATGCTTTCAATTAAATTCTCCCTATTATGTTCCATCGTGCCATTAATGTGTCAGCTGAAGCACGAGTGAAGACTTATTTGAAACTAACACTGTCGCATGAAATGTCTTGTCGGTGAGACATTTTCAAATCTGGGGTGATATCTTCTTGCAACATTCATTAAACCTTTCGCTGAAACATCATGTAGTCTCCCCGAAACCTCCAAGTCTCACCAACTATTAAAAAATGTTCATTGCTCTGTTGTCCTGCAGTCTCATCGACATTTGGAATCTCACTGATAGTTATCACTTTAGTCTTATGTAATGCTGTGATAATTTTGAGTCAAGAATATGTCTCATAGACTACATTGTGTCTCACTGAGATACACCCTGTGGTATTTTTCTTGTCGCTGAGACATAATCACATTTTCACCGATGAAACCATTCTTCGGTGTGACTTTCATTTTTCTCGCTAATGAAATTAGTCTTACCAATGTTGTAAGTTCTATCGGCAAGACTTTGAAACTCGAAAAGACTGCCACCGATGCTAATTGTCTCACCGAACTTGTCATTCCAATATGCTCTATTCGGTGAGATTCTTCTCGAAGCACCTCATCAGTGTGACTTATGGGTCAGCAAGAATACATGACTTCATCCTGATAGTCCTTTGTTAGAATCCCTTTTTTCTTTGTTGGCAAGACCTGATGCTTTTGGTAAGACTTCACTCCGATGACTTTTTGTTTGGCCAAAATGTTTCCTCATGCACGATCGGTAAGACATGATGCACTCAGTGACAGTTTATCCCGATGATAGCTTTCTTGCCAATGTGATCCTTCTGTTGCCGAGACAATAAATGTGTGCTACCAATAGGTGCTTGCATATGAATTCTGATCGGTGAGACATCTCTGAAGTCTTGCCGATAGACTGCAACAAGTATACATTAGTGAAAATGCATTATAGATCAGGGAGACCCTAACTTTCTCTTGCCGATATGGATTATATAGTGAAATATTCATGACTCGATGGATTCTAGGGGACCACATGGAAAAATATTATGAAGAGAGGTTTTTGTGCTTATGGCAAAGACTCATTTGGAAACTCATGGGTATGAATAGCTTGCAAAACTTTTCATAATTTTTTAGTTCTAATAGTACGGTGGTATAACTAAGATCTGATTGTGTATTTTGAAGTTTTCACACCTTATAATTTCTTCCCCAAGAGTTGTTAAGGTTTGGATAAATTTAGAGTATAGACCCTTTGTAAAAGTGGCCTAATTGAGGTCTAAAAAGTTTGAAATTTCAAGTTTTGAAGGAGTTGTTACAAAGAAACTTATGGAGATGTGTTGATATGTTAAAAATCTCAATAATGGGTCCTTGAATTGAGTTAGATTGTGAAATGGAAGTGTGTGGTTGAGAATTTGTACCTGATTTAGTGGGTTTCCTATGCTACAAGGGAATAGTGTGATTTGGTTGAGAAAGAGTGAAATGGAGAACATGATGATCTAATACTTGGTTGGTTGTTGAATTTGTGATTAGTTGTGTTGTAGGACCTCCCCCAATTGAATCAATGATCTTGATGAAATTGAGGAAGAACAACAAGAGAGGGACAAAAAAAAAATCAATACAGAGTTTCAAGGATTTGTCAAGCGAGTAAGAGAGCTATGGGAGCAGCCTCATCTAAAAGATTTTGAACTAGAGTTTGATATACCATTTAGAGAGCTTGGTTTTCATGGAGTTCCTTTGAAAGCCTCTACTAGTGATTTTGATTCTAATAGTTCGGAAGAGTTAGATCAAGGATATGAACCCTCTAATGTAGAAGAGGAATGATAATCACTCTTCATGTTGTAGGTACCAGCTTTAATACCAACTATAGTAGCAACATTGAACTTCCCTAGCAGTATTTATGTAAAGGAAATTTCCTTTAGATGCAAGAATTCAAAGCACATCAACCATGTGGTATAGATGATTAAATCCAAGAGACAATTTGTAGCAATGAAAGAGTTTGAAAAGGAAAAGAGAGCGACATTGGTCACTCAGGAGAAAATTTAGCTTTCAAAAACAAAGTCAATTAGGTTGGAAAATGTGTGGATCAGGCCAACATTTGGTGGAAGAGGAATAAAGATGACTAGAACTCTGGAGGCCCACCATACTAGATTTTGATATTCAACCATGAGAGAAAAAGAGGGAGTTGATATCATGTATCAAAACATTAAGCATGCATTCTTCCAGCCAACAAAGAAGGAGATGATTACTTTTCTTCATTTTCATTTGCATAACCATATCAAGGCATGGGAACCCAAAATACCAAGGATGTTGATTTTTATGTGGAGGTAATGGATGTGGTCCAAACTTTAGGATAGGAAAGAAGGCTATCTTGTTTTTACTGCTACTATGTACTTTCACAGTGTTCTTGGATTGAAGGTTTTCATGATGTAATTCGACCCATTCCACTTTTTGTGCCTACTATAACATGTGGAATGGGTCCTCTAACTTGTAAAATACATGACTAACCTAATTATAATGTTGTGTAGTCAAGGTTGGGTGTTTGGGATGATGTTCTAAGGTTGCAATAGGGTATTTTCATGATGAAAATGAGGTTTTCAAGTGGTGTTTTCACAAAATGTGGGGAGAACTGTCCATTTAATGTATTATTCACCATGTGTAGGGTCTAGTAAGTGTGTTTGGTGCTTTGTTTGGGTATGGCAAGTGCGGGAGATAGGATTTTAATTAAAACCCCAATTATTTTGCTTGAAATAGAGGGTTTGATGTATTAGGGGTGTAGAGGTCTTGGACCTAGAAACAAATCATGGAATTGGAGGTTTTGACACTTAACATACTATTGTTTTAAGATTTTGAGTGAAGATCTAGTGTTTAAAAGGTCATCTCTTTGTAAATAGGGATAATTTAGTAACCTTTATGCAAGGTGGTCTATTGGATCTTAATGATGGTACAAAGAAACATGGTATGATCTCTTGGGAATTTGTCTTAGGGTCTATGTTAAATATAGATTTATGTTTGGTTGGCCATTAGATGACCTTCTCTAAAAGATAAGCCCATTTGATGAGATTTGGAGACTATAAGTTAGGCAAGGGTTTGTTTAAAACCCATACTTGAAACTTCCCATAGCCAACCAAATCCTAAAAAACATTCAAAAAGGTCTACACAAGCTTAAAATTTCAAGATATATCGCTGCCCCCAAATATTTCTTCAAATCCTAGCAGTAAACCACCATTTTCCACTAAAAAATGCCCCATTTGACATCTATGGCATCACCTAAAAGCCCTCTATTCGCCTCCCTTGTGCAAAAAACTATGCACACATGTTTTATAACCACAAATAAGTATTTCCATTGAGTTATAGAAGCATACGGTGGATGAAAGGCTTAATATGACATTTTAAGGCACTCAAAACCCTTAAAATAGGGTATACAAACCGACCCTTAGTAATTGGCTTCTAAAATGAAAAAAATCATTTGAAATACAAGAAAACCAAAACTAAAATGGATTTAAGTCTACTTCCCACCAAATTCCATAGAAAACAGAGGACAATCGCCCTATATTGAGCCATACAGTTCAATGAAACATCAAATCCCAAAGTGCAAAAGGGTAGCAATATTTGATGGGGTATTACTCAGATACCATGGCACTTACAAAATATCTATATAAACCTATGAGATCATGTTGGGGCCATATACAATAACCTCTCTCTGTTTTTGTTATCTTAGAATGGTTTTCCTGCGGTGTCTAGTTTTCAGTTGATGAAAAAAGTGATAAATAGAAGCAATGGAAAGTTGCAAAATGGTGCAACTTTCGTTCTACAACTCGTGTGACCAAATGAACTATTCCAACGTGTCTGAATAGGTAATTTTACACTAGGAATGGTCCTCTTTTGAACCCAAACACGTGAAATTGCTCTGAGCTACGTTCAATCGGATCAATCCCTTAAGGGTCCAAAGTGCAAAATGGCTGCAAACTTTAGGATGTTGTTACTCGGATACCATTATGCTTAGAAACTTCTCGTCTAATCCTATGGAATCATGTTGAGCCCCTTTGCAATAACCTCTCTTAGTTTTTGTTATCTCAGAGTGGTTTTTCTGTGGTGTCCAGTTTTCAGTTGATGGAAAAAGTGTCAAATGGAAGCAATGGAAAGTTGCAAAGTGGTGCAACTTTTGTTTTGCAACTCGCGTGACCAAATGAACTGCTCCAACGTGTCCAAATAGGTATTTTTGTGCTAGGAATGGTCCTCTTTCACACCCAAACATGTGAAATCGCTCTGAGCTACATTCAACCGGATCGATCCCTTAAGGGTCTAAAGTGCAAAATGGCTGAAAAATTTAGCATGTCGTTACTTGGATACCCTAATGATTATAAATTCCTTGTATAATCCTATAGGATCATGTTTGGCCCCTCTACAATAACCTCTCTCAGTTTTTTTTTTATCTTGGATTGGTTTTCTTCTGGTGTTCAGTTTTCAATTGATGGAAAAAGTGTCAAATGGAAGTAGTGGAAAGTTGCAAAGTGGTGCAACTTTTGTTCTACAAGTCGTGTGACCAAATGAAATATTCCAATGCATTTGAATAGGTATGTTTATGATATTTGTGTCCCTCTTTCACACCCAAACACGTGGAATCACTCTGAGCTACATTCAACTAGATCAATCCCTTAAGGGTCCAAAGTGCAAAATGGCTGCAAACTTTAGCATGTTGTTACTCGGATACTGTGATGCTTAGAAACTTTGCATCTGATCCTATGGAATCATGTTGGACCTCTCTAAAATAAAATCTCTTAGTTTTTGTTATCTCAGAGTGGTTTTCCTGTGGTGTCCAATTTTCAGTTGATGGAAAAAGTGTCAAATGGAAGCAGTGGAAAGTTGCAAAAGGGTGCAACTTTTGTTTTGCAACTCGTGTGACCAAATGAACTATTCCAACGTGTTTGAATAGGTATTTTTATGCTTGGAATAGTCCTCTTTCACACCCAAACACACAGAATCGCTTTGAGCTACATTCAACCAAATCCACCCCTTAAGGGTCCAAAGTGCAAAATAGTTGCAAACTTCAGCATGTTGTTACTCGGATACCGTGATGCTTAGAAATTTATCGTCTAATCCTATGGGATCGTGTTGGGCCCCTCTATAATAACCTCTCTCAATTTTTTTTTAATCTTGGAGTGGTTTTCTTGTGGTGTCCAGTTTTTAGTTGATGGAAAAAGTGTCAAATGGAAGTAGTGGAAAGTTGCAAAGTGGTGCAACTTTCATTTTGCAACTCATGTGACCAAAAAAATTGTTCCAATGCATCTGAATAGATATGTTTATGCTAGGCATGGTCCTCTTTCACACCCAAACACATGGAATCGCTTTGAGCTATGTTCAACTGAATCGATCCCTTAAGGGTTCGAGTGCAATATGTTGAAATAGGCCATTCCATCTATTTTTCAGCTTGTGTCTCAATGATATGGGCTTGATATAAGTAGGATAGGGAGTATGAATAATAAAATAGCATTGGTAAATGCATTAGAAGAGATTACTAATGATGCCCTTATTCAAAATTCAAAATTGAGACCCCTTAAAAGCAAGCCTAGAAGAGGTGAAAAGAAGAAATTTCTTGAAAATAAGTTAGAATAGGTTGGAAATGGGTGAGGTTGTGGAGTTTGATGTGTTCAAAAGGTCTAGAAGGATAGGGGAGGTCAAAATTATGTTATGGCATGATGCCCTAGTTGGGAAAACACGGGTTTTGAATGAAACAAAGATGTTTGAGGGAGTAAAAGTGGGTAAAGTGAAGAGGCAGCATAATTTGGTGGTCAATTAAGTTTGTACAGGAAAAATGAAGAGTGTTGGAATAGGTTTTGAGGTTCAAATTCAGGTTTGAGGGTTCGGTTCAGAAGTTAGGCCAAATATTTTTGGAGGGGGGTTCGGTTCGTTTTGGGTTCGTTGGTACAAAAATCATGTAATATATATATATATATATATATATATATATATATATGCAACCTAGAAGCATGCATTAGGATTAGAATATCACATAACATCATATAAAAAAAAAACCACCATAAACATGATTTTCATTTAAAACATGCATCATAAATATTCATCGTTAAAACTTGAATTTTAGTAGCTTGATATACAGAGTCTATTTATGCTAGGGTTCAATTTGTATGATTTAAAAAAAAAAAGCCAACTGAGTAGAGTTATCTGTGTTCTTCATAAATCATAAGAATTTTTTTAGTACACTAGCCATTTTGAAGTCTTCTAGCAGTCTCAAACATTATTTTTTATCATTGTTACACTGGTCTTGAGAGTGGTAGCTTAATATAGCTCCACAATACAAAATCAGGTTTACCTATGCAGTGTATAATGGCATAGGAAGATTTTTCTTTCAAAGAACCAAAGGGTGAGTGCACAATTGAAATGTATAAACACATATCTTTTTGTAATATCAAGGATACTTTTTGAAACTTCCATGCATTGCTAATCTAAAAGGAAAAGTATTATACATATCCTTTGTGTAATTGAGTTGTTACAATCAAAGGATTAAATATATTGGAATTTTTTTATCAATCATTTCATAGAATACCAATTGAAAATGTGTTTTTTTCTTTTAGATAAAGTTGTTTAGCATCAATCAATTTATTTATTCAAGACAAACCATGAAGGAAAACAATGATCAATGCTATGGGTAACCAATTAATAAGTATACACATGAATAAGTCAAGCATGTACATGTGAATAAGGGAAGCAAAAGTAGTCACAAACACATATGCCTTGAAGTATACACACGAATACATGGTATACACAACTTAATACAAATTATATGCACAAATACAAGGTATACGCATAAAAATGTGTAAGTCGCAAAGTATACATTGGAACACACGTAAGTCACGATGAATACATGCAAATTGTAAAGTAGACACTTTAATACATGTAACTTATATCTACTTAACCATGAATCTATAACATGCAAATATGGAAACCATCGATAAAAAAGATTTGTATTAACCAAATAGCACGCATACATCAATATATGTCGATATAAGTATAAAATATAAGTAAAAAATAGCCATATAGGCTTATGAGAATGCCATATAGGCTTATGAGAATACCATATAGGCATACAATGTCAAATATATCCAATACAAAATATGTACAAAATTGCCATGTAGGCATACAAGAAAGGGCTCTGGAATCAAAAATCATTGCTCTCTAGGATCTTGAAATAAACTCTTGCCCTTTGTTGGTCGATTGGATGGTGATAGGTCTGTCACTCTCCATGAGGGAAATATTTTTAGGCCAATTTTGAGGCATGCTCAAGCCCTATATAAACCATCCAAATAGAAATTAGACTATGAATCAATAATTTGGTTTGATTTTTCACTCAAACTAACATCTATAACAATGAATATAAATTGAAATTTAGTAATTTGCCTCATACCTCCCCTGTCAGAGCCATCGAGGATTGTATAGCGGATGAAATACCGATATCCATTGCCCTCGTAACATTTGGAGGTGTTCCCACAACCAACATCTAAAAATAAAACAAAACATTATTTAATCACAAAAATTTACAATAGCGATCCACGCCATGACTTATAGTGTATGAGATCTAATGAACAAAATTTTGAGTACTTATTAAACTATATATTTTTTGTTATCATGCTTACTATTTTCCCTATCCATATCTTGTTCGAAAGGACATGTTTTTAGGCTTTTACCGATAGCAAAAATTCATTGAATTGTTTGATTAAATGCTTTCATAGAGATGTACAAAAAATGTGGTGGCATAGAGAAGGAAACTTGAACTATTTGAAAAAATGCGTGATGGAATTCCATTACAAAAAAATGCACGTCATGGAATTCCATCACCATAAGAACGCATTTATTTCAGGAATTTTTTCAAAAAGTTCATTTCCTTCTCTATGGAAAATTATCGCTTACTATTATATTTTGATAGATATTTTTCCAAGCATCCATAGTTTGTTGGAAAGCACCTATTTTAGGATTTTATCCATAGCAGCAAGGAAGCACAAGTAGTTTGATAAAATGCTTTGGTGCACATGTATGAAAAATTTGGTATCATAGAAAAGGTGGTGAGCATTTTGAAGAAATGCCTTGAAGAAATGTGGTCTCATGGTGATGGAATGGAATTGTGCCATGAAATTGCATTTCTTCGAGGCATTTTTTGAAACTACTAACTGCCTCGTCTATGCTATTGCTTACTATTATGGTTTCATTGATTTTTTTCCAAGCATCCATAGTTTGTCATGCAGGTGCACCTTTGCAAGCACATGCCTCCATGTGAAGAAATTGCATCAAGTTGCTTATGTTGACTTTCTAAACAACTATATATTGAAGTTGAAATTTTGACATCTATCAACATCTAGCTATTAGTTATGGAATGTGAAGTAATGCTTTGAGTTTGAATGATATGCAATGCAACATAACCAATGATATGAATATAAACTACACAAATCTATTAAGTACAATTCATTAGTTAAATTCTTTATTCTATTACCTACGTGAAGGTTTGAGTAAATCCACTGGCACTGGGATGTGTTCCCTCAAAACCTCCAATATTACCCTATTCAACATCCAAAATCATAAAACTAAATTAGTTAATCTTGCATTTCAAAATTGAAATTTAATAAATTAAATTCAATGAACATGCTAACTTTTACATGAGTATCAATTCCATATGCATCATGCAAAATGTCAGTCACCCTCTCCATCTTTGTAGCTGCATACAAATCCTTTGCAATAGCCTCCTGAGTGTCGGTGGGGTCATATGAACAAGTCACCCCACAAGATTGACACAAATGGGTTCAAAGGCCACCACTCGAAGACTCCCCTACATGGCGCTATAGAATAGGGCTAGTGTGGTGGATGACACTCTGGATCAAAGTGTTGATCGCTTGCAATGTCTCTACGTCGACACTCTCCTTTGCGATGGAAGGTGTAACAACGTGCTCATGAGGCGGCCTAGTGAGAGCTCATCTCCCTTGCTGCATAGGATCTGGCTGTGCATCAGGCCTATCCTAAGACAACCTCCCACCTCTCCCTTGGAAGTCCCTCATATTAAAATGATTTGGGATTTTGTTCAATATGAACTCACTATATAGTTTCCTAAGAAAATACTGGGGGACTTCACAATTGTTGCATGATTGGTCATCAAAGACCATGTACCACCTATCATAAAAATGACTCATAATCTTTTGGTGGTGACACCAATGAATAGGAAACCTCTTTGCATTGAGGGTAAGATTTTGATTTGTGCATGGGTTAGTGAATAATGAACACAAATCACCTTTTGTAATTTTTAAATCTTGTACTTGTTTATATGATAGTTTATCTTGATAATATGCCCTAGCCACCTGCCTCCTATCTTGCCATCCAGTTATTTGTTTACTAATTGAATCCACATTTTTTAACATATCTATTGAACAATGAATTTGTGAGGGTCATTCTTTATGTGGTTAAACCATTTGGATCACTCAACCTACTAATAAAATCCTCAATTTGTTTTTTATTGCTCTCAATCTCACTCATTAAATTTTGTTGAGGGATTGGTGGAGGAGGTTGTTGTTGAGGTTGGTTTTCTTGTTTAGGATTTGGTTGCTCTTCTTGTTGAGGATTTTGTGAGTTTGCTGGTTCATTTGCATCTCCTACAAATTCAAAAATTTATATATCAAATATAACCTTAAACTAACAAAATCAACCTAAAACTAAGAAATTCAAAACAAATATCAAACAATACTTACCTGTCCCACCTCTTTGTCATCGTGGTCCCATCCTTACAAAGAAATAACAACCATTGTTGAAGATTCTTGCTCAATCCCTCCTCCTACAATGCAAGTGCAAAAATGAGGGTTTTTGGCTGTGGGCAGAGCAGAAGAACAATCGACATAAAATGAATCACTTTCACCTTTTTTTTTTCATTTAAATTTCCATAACGCGAGCGCATTATAATGTGCTCACATTATGAGTTTTCAATGCTTTTTTTTTAAATTGGCCACAAAATTGTAACCCAACTTCATGCACCCGCCCGTTGATTCTATGTGATGATGTATACATAGATTTCTATGATGTTAATGGATGTTATGTATGCATTTTATGATTATGAGATGCAATATGATGTTATATGTACAATGATTTCTACATATGATGCTATACATTTGATGATGGATATAATGTGATGCATGTATTTACACTTGTTATGTACATGTAATGCTTTTGTTATGTAATCTATGATGATAGATGCCTATTATGCCATGATGTTATGATAATGGATGCCTATATTTTTGTATTTTTCAAATGCAAGATTTATGTATGACTTATGATGTATGATTTTTACATGATGTTTCTAACATGAATGCATATGTAGGATTTTTGTGTGTCACAAGACTCTGTCATAATGAAATAAAGAAGAAATGTTAGTGTGGAAAGAAAGATAAATAAAAAGAATAAAAAATGAAATGGATGTTAGTATTAGCAATCTTTGATGTTCCGTTGTATCACTAAAGGCATTGCACTTTATCATCATTGGGCGTTAACGAATACAAATGGAAAAAAAACCATGATATGACATAGATCAAGGTGTACAAGGTCATTCACTTGCTAACAACAGACAGTCATAGACAAGGACTTTCCTAACTCATACTAAGGGCACAATTGCCCCAGTCTTTTGTCAAGACAAACTACAGACAACAAAAAAATAAAAGATGGGTCGTGAGACATAATCGCTCCTCTAAATCATTCATGGAACATCCTTGAGGAAACTAGTAATCATGACTCAAAATCAGATTTAAAGGACAATTGACAAATAGCAGTCAAAGAAAATAGAATTCAGATACATTGTTGCTTCTCTAAATCCTTCACGGGACATCCTTGAGAAAGCTAGTAAAAGGATTCCATTCATAAAGTCACAAAGCCAATAAAATATTTTCCAAAACTTGATTTGTTTGTTTGATTTTTTTGATTGATAAGATAATTGATTGATAAGACCTGGTTTCAGGAGAGACACATACCAGATAAGACGTTGAGTCTAGTTTTGATGTTATGACTATTTGTATAAGGCATGACAAAAGCCTAGTTTCAGAAAGACACGTATCATATAAGACGTTGAGTTTGATACCGTTGATGTGATAACATGTATGAGGCCTTGTTGATTGTTTGACAGTGTCTATATGTAGGAAGGACTCATCCTATATAAGACATAGATTGATTGTTTTGTTGATATCTATATTCAAGAAGGACACATCCTGAATAAGATACAGGCTGATTGTTTTGATAATGTCTATTTTCAGGAAGGACACATCCTGTAGCAGATGTAAGTTGTGGCTTTGGCAATTTGTTTGATCTGACTTGATGAAATTTTTGACTTGTTAATCTTGTTGGTGCATGACTTGATATGATGTGCTGACAGTTGACTATGTGTGATGATAAACCCTAAAGGACTGACCTAGTGTGTCCTCAGGGGCTCATCGATTGATGGCCTTGCCTACGTTATACATGCACATACCTCATAGTTTGACTAGACTTTGAATGATAAGATTGAGTTTAAAAAGCTTGATTTGTATGAAGATATCTTATGTGTGTGGTAGTGCATGACAACAAACCCTAAAGGACTGACGTAGTGCAGCCTCGGGAGCTCATCGATTGATGGCCTTGCCTACATTATACATGCAGAGACCTCGTAGTTTGACACGACCAATGACCTTGTCTTATAGACAAAAGGATTGAATCATGATTTATACAGACAAGCCTAAAAGGACTGACCTAATGCCTTGGGGGCACATCGATAGATGGCCTTACATACATCCAATTGCAGATGCACTATAGTTCGACAAATGACAAAGACTAACAAGTGCGACTAACTCTGACTCTATTATTTTTTTGGATTTTTGTCATGTTTTTATTTTTGTCTTTTTGAAGTTTTCAGATGTTTTTGGATTTTTTTTTAAAAATTTGATGGTTTTATGTCTTCAAAATAGCCAATGTTAGAACCCCATATGATGCAAGTCAAGTGTTTTTCCCCAGTCGAGTATAAGACCAATTGACTAGCAATAGGATGGGATGGGGGATATGAAATGCACTCGATGTCAATCGTTCCAAGTTATGGGAACAACTGCCATTTATTATGAATGGTATGTACAAGTAATGTATGGATAAAATAGGTAATATGTATAGGGGTAGATAATATGTACAAGGAAGTCAGATTAGAATAATAGTAGACAAAGGAGCAGAGTCAACTACACACGGTGCCTATTGTCCAGGTTTTCACCATGGTACTTATCCAAAGCACCACTGAGGTCATTTTCACTATTGGATGACTTATTTCTCTTTACTATTTTCTTGATTCTCTTTTTTTTTTGTTACCAAGATGCTTGTATGTTAGGTTTTCACCTAGGTAACAATTTTTTTTAATTTTTGATATGAAGACAAGGCCCTCAAAAGCTATGTGTAGAACTTCTTCAAATGAAGATTGTTGATATATTCTGACAATGGTTCACCTTCAAGAGTAGAGAGTTGATATGCTCCTAATCCAAAGGTTTCTATGACAATATAAGGTTCTAACCAGTTAGGTTTAAACTTCCCTAGTTTGTATCTATTAGCTTGATTCTTAGGATTCTCCATCAAGACTAAGTCACCAATGTCAAAGTTTCTATTCAAAACTATCATGTTATAGCTGCAGCGAAGGCGATTTTGATAAGCTTCGAGATGATCTAATGCCTTCTATCTTCGTTCATCTAGAAATTCTAACTCATGTAACCTTGATACTCAATACTCTTCATCATCTATGTGCCCTATCAAGGATACCCTCAGGGAAGGAATCTCAACCTCAATAGGGAAAATGGCCTTAGAGCCAAATACTAGGGAATATGGTGTGGCACCAATGGGAGTGTGGATGCTTGTGAGATAAGCCAACAAAGTTGGATTAAGCTATAAATGCCAATCTCGGCCAACATCATCGATAATATTTTTGAGAATTCTAATGATTGTTTTATTAGATGCCTCTTCTTGGCCGTTACCTTGCAGGTAATATGAGGTGGAAAAATGATGGCGGATATGGAATTGTTCACACAGATTACAAAATTCTTATTTTTTGAATGGTCAGACATTATCTGTGATGATGGATTATGGGACATTGTACCGGAAAATGATATAGTTCAAGATGAATTTAGAAATTTTTGTGTCCATGATGTAGTTCATGGGTATGGCTTTGATCCATTTTGTGAAATACTCAGTGGCAGTTATGATGAACTTATGGCCATTGGATGATATGGGATGTATCTTACCTATGAGTTTGAGTGCCCATTGGGAAAAAGTCCATGGTGATGTTATAGGACGGAGCTCCTGTGTTGGTGCATGTATCAAGTCTCTGTGTACCTGATAGAGGCGACATTTCTTTACAAAGACATATGAGTCTTTTTCCATAGTAGGTCAATAGTAAACCAGTCTCATAATCTTTTTAGCTAAGGTAGGATAGTTAGAATGGGAACCACATATACCCTCATGCACCCCACACAAGGTTTCTTGTACTTCGTCAGTATCGAGACATCTCAGTAGGGTATTATCTAAGGCATGTCTATACAGGGTGTCTCCGATGATGGTGTACTTGGCTGACTTGCCGAGGAATGTCCTACATTTGTTATTTGAAAGGCCAAGGGGTATGATTTTAGAATGGAGGTAGTCATAGATTTCTTTGTACCATGGGGAATTAAGACCAACAATGTCACATACCATCTCATAATCTGGGATATCGTAAGTTGGGACCAAAAGTTGTTCAACCAAGAACTCGAACTTAGGCACATTGCTAGGAATGTCTAGAAGTGATGCAATAGTAGCCATAGCATTTGCTGCCCTGTTTAGAAAATGAGGTATCTGATGAAATTCAACCTTGTCAAAGTACTCCCTAAAAATTATCTGCCATGCGTTTTTATGGAGCAAGCTTCTCATCCTTAGTCTCATAATCATCATTTACCTATCTGATTACTAGTTGAGAATCACCATATACTTGTAGGTTCTTAATTTTCCACTTGGCTGACATGTGTAACCCTGTCACTAGAGCTTCATACTTTGCTATGTTAGTACATGGGAATGCAATTTTGAATGACTTAGGGATGGAATCACCCTATGGTGTGATAAATAGTATGCCAGCCCCTAGGCCATGATTTGTATGAGAGCCATCAAAGTATAGTTTCCATGTTTTGTTTGTGTCAACTATGAATATAAACTCATTAGGAGTCTACAACTAATGGGTGATCTGCTTGTATTGGTGTGTCAGCTAGCTGATCAACAATGACTTGTCCCTTAATAGCCTTCCTCTCTACATACTGGATATCATACTCAGTAAGTATCATAACCCATTTGGCTAATTGTCCTGTTAATGTTGCTTTACTTAAAAGATATTTTAAAGGATCTATCTTTACAACCAACATTGTTTGATGATTCAACATATAGTGCCTTAGTTTTTTAGTAGCAAATACTACCACAAGACAAGCACGTTCAATGGTACTATAGTTGAGCTTATAACCTACCAAATTTTGACTGATATAGTATATTGCCCTTTCATGACCTTCATTGTCATTTTGTGCAAGCAATGCTTCAAGTGATGAATGGGTTGCTGAAATATAAAGAATCAATAGTTGACCTTCAATAGGTGGCATTAATACTAGTGGTGTGAGTAGATATCCTTTGATCAATTGAAAAGCTTCTTGACACCTAACTATCCATGCAAAGGGGACTCCTTTCTTAAGCAAATGTTGGAAGGGATGCATCTTATCTGCTAACTGTACTATAAATATTATGATGGATTGTAGTCTCCCTTGTAATGTTCTTAGCTAACTAAGATTAGTTGGTGGAGGCATGTCCATGATGTCTTTGACCTTGGCTGGATCCACTTCGATGCCCCATCTAGAAATGATAGACCCTAGGAGTTTTCCTAATTTCACTCCAAATACACACTTCTTCGGATTTGGTGTCACTTTATACTCTTCTAGCCTTTCAAATATCTTGTCTAAAACTTGTAAATGATCTACTTTGGTTAGTGATTTAGCAATAATTTCATCAACATAATCCTCCATAAGAGTGTATACAAGGTCATGAAAAATTGTGGTCATAGCTCGCCAATAGGTTGCTCCAACATTCTTGAGTCTGAAGGGTATAACATTCCAGCAATACGTTCCCCAAGGACATGTGAAAGCTATTTTTGGTTAGTCTTTAGTTGTAATCCTTATCTGATTATATCTTGAAAATCCATCCATAAGGGATAGCATCTCATAGCCTGTTGTCATGTCAACAATCATGTCAATGTTGGGTAAAGGAAAGCCATCCTTAGGATAGGCTTTATTTATGTCTCTAAAATATGTGCAAATGTGGATGCCCCGTGTTGGTTTGGTGACTAGTACCAAATTAGAAATCCAATTGGCATAGTCAATTGATCTAATGAACCCAACGTCCAAGAGTTTCTTTAGCTCAGCCTTGACAAGTAAAGCAATCCGTGGGTGCATTTTCCTCAATTTTTATTTGAATGGTTTTACCCCTGGTTGTAAAGGAAAATGATGTAGTACAAGTTTAGGATCTAGCCTTGGCATGTCTATGTATGACCAAGAAAAATTAATTTGTCTCTTTTCAAAGAAGTTAAAAAATTCCAGCTGTTCTATTTTTGTTAATGATACTGCAAAGTAAACTAGTCGGGGATTTTCTTGTGTGCCTATGTTGACTTAAACTGATTCTTCCACTAACATGGGTGACTTTTCCTATGATGTAGGGAGAATGTTCAAACATCCGTCCTTAGGTGCCTCAGAGAGGTTTTTTCCTTTGGATGCATCCTTTATTTTTTCTTTTTCATCATGTAGAGGCGCCTTTCAGTTTTCACCTAGAGACTCTTCTTTTCTATCTTTTTTATTCTTTTTTCTCATTTTTGCAATTTTGAACAGATTCACCAAAATATGTTTTATTGTCCAAGTCAATGGTAAATCTAGCCTTGTGATCACCACTAGGTATTCCTTCTCATAATCCCAAGAACTCAATGATAGCTTCATCGTTCTCAAAAGTGTTTAAGATGGGTGTGTCTTGTTGGTCCCAATCAATAAGTTGGGGGTAAACTAAAGGCATGCCATCGTCAGAGTTGTCAAAATCTATAGGGTTCAAGGTAAAAGTTGAATTGTTCATGTAGTCACAAAATTTTTGTACCAAGTCCTCTTTGGTCTTTTTCTTGGATGTAGGTGGGTTCTGAGGTGGGCCTAATGCCAAGTTTTGGTTGTTTAAAATGGGCTGGTTTGGTTCCCAAGAGGTGGGGTCAAGAGATTCCCAATAGTAATGTTTTAAACATTCCTCTTTGGTCAAGTTCTTATGTGGACCAGACTTCACTAGGTCTGGTGAGGATTTTAGCATTAAGTCCAACTCTCCAAACATTTTGTCAAGGTCCATAGTGGATGTGGATGACAGGGAATCCCACTCATATTTATTTGAGTCGGTGAATTCTCAATAGGTTTGGTCATTTGGTTTGTTGGATGTCTCGATGTCCTTTGAAGCACATACATCCTCAATTAAGGGTGACATGGTACTAGGTACGCCAATTTGAATCGGTTGAAACCAAAGCCCTAAGCCTTTTGGCTACTGAGAAACAAAGATCATTTCTGTCCTCCCATTTTGATATAAGCCTAAACCACTATGTCCATTGTAGCCCTTGCTCTGCATGATTGTGAAACCTTTTCCATATATATTTTTAGGAATGTGAGCAAGTGAGGGAGGTTCTTCAGGATCTTCTCTGTACAACCACGAAGTCACTTCTTCTACATTTATGGCCTCTTTACTTAATTCTCCCCATTTTGCAAAATTTTTATTGGGAGGAATATGTATAGTGACTACTGACTATCTCCTATTTGTTGTAGGAAAACCATAAGACTTAGGAGGAATCAAGTGGCTAACATAATAGGAAGTCTTATGTGATATTCTCTACAACCCTTATCTTGGATCTCAACCCTAGGAGTGGATGCCAATGATCATGGAATGGATGTTTTGGTGAGATTGGATGGATCGACATAGTGAGATGACTTAGATGATGAAGCTTCTTGGTTGAATAGCACTTGTCATATGGGTATCTCTCGTAGAGTAGTGTAGTATTGAAATGGATCTAGGTCACCATCTATTTTATTTTTTTGTTGTTGTAGGGGAATTTTAGACATTGATGGTATGTAGAAGTGACTACCTTCATGGAATGAATCCCTGGTCTACCTAACAATAGGTTGTATGGAAGGGTGAGATCCAAGACTTGGAATTTTGTCTCTAACTCTGTAGGACCAATCCTGATAGGAAGTTTCACCACTCCCTTTGATTTTCGTTCCTTATTGTCATAAACCTTGATGAATATGATTTTAGTGGTATCTAAACATGCTTTTGAGAAACCTAGTGCCTTAACCAACTTCAACATGCAAAGATTTAACCTTGCCCCTCTGTCTACTAGGAATCATCTGACTTTGGTTTAGTGAACTAGGACTTCAAGGTGTAACGGGTCATTATGATTGGTCTTTTTAGTGGCATAGTTTTGTTTGGAGAATGTGGCATGATGGTTATTAGTCAAGTAGCCTACCATTTCCTCAAATTGATTGACATCAAGATCATTTGGGACAATCACACTTTGTAGGGCCTTGTCTAGAATGAAGCGGTGTTCAGGTGAAATACGCAAGAGTTCCAAGATAGAGATTTGAGTTGGGGTCTTCTAGGCAAATGATCAATAGGTTATACTATGACTTGGAAGTCTATGGTACTTGCTATGTTGAAGGGCCTTGGATAGTGATTTTGGTTCGGCAAGTGTTAACAAAAAACTCATGAGTTTTCTTTATGGTTATGGTATCAATATGTTCATCATCTACTCAAAGGTGATTTATGATGAGGCCACTATAATCATGTTTGACACTAGCATAGTTGGTGGAAGCATTGGTCTTGTTACCCAAACTGGGGGCTTTTCCTTTCCCATGGTCATGTAGTGGGTCTAAAAAGACCTTGTGGTCAGTATTTGTAGATGTTAGTTTTTGTCCAACAACTTCGATAGTTTTGTTGTCGACATAGTCTTGTATGTTATTTTTCAGTTGTCAGAAATTCTGGAGGGCATGTCCTTTAGTTTGATGATAGTCACAAAAGGCATTGTTGTCCCACCAAGATGGATTAAATTTTCCTAGATCATACTATCTTAGCTCTTGTCATTGTATGAGCTTGTGTTCTAATAGTTGCTTGAAAACTAACTCTATAGGTTCTCCAAGGGGAGTGAACTCAAGTTTAGGAAACCATCTCTATTGTTGTGGCCATTAGGTGTTTTGAGTGGTGTTTTGTGTTTGGTTGACAACGTTAAGTACATTGGAAGAGGGGTGGTTTCCTATAAGGGTGATGAACAGTCCTGCTTGTAAAGTATTAGCATCCACTACCCCACCGTTGGTAACATTTTTGTTTTGAGACCAAAACTTTTTTTTGTCGTTTGGGGTGTTTTGTACATTTGGATTTATATTGATTGTCTATGTCTTAAGTTCTCCTTTTTCAATAAGTGCTTTTTCTAAAATATGGCTCTTTTCCACTAATTCTATAAAGGATGTGCAACAATCTACCCTTAAGTCACTCCTTAGTTTTGCATTAAGGTTTTCCTGGAGCATAGTGACTTGTTGTTTTTTAGGTATCTTGACGGGCCACCGGATGGCTATAGTCCTCCATCTCTGGAAGAAAGCTATGAAAGTCTCTCCTTCATCTTGTGTTGTGTGACACAAGGTTTCTATGTTTATCTCATGGTCTATGTTGAAGGAGAATTGCTCAATGAATTTCTCATCCAGTTCACCCCATGATTTGATGCCATAATCTAGACCTAAAAACCACCTGAGTAGAATTCCTACAAGACTTCTTGGAAATAGTCTCATACGATAAGTGGGTTCATAAGCGACATTGATGCACATGGCATAAAATTCCCTTATATGTTCTATCAGATTTCATTTTCCATTGTACTTAGGTAGATTCAGTATGACATACCCGTGAGGGAAAGGTGTCATGTACAATGATTTGTCAAAGGTAAATGGACACAGATCCTTTGCTGAAAAGGATTTCTTGGTTGACACTGTCATGTTATCCATTTGTGTTTGGAGTGCTTGCATTTGTGTCTGCAAGACGTCAACTTGAGTTAACGAGGTGGTGTTTGGATTATTCAGATCAATGTATGTGTTTTGATATCTAAGGTTTTGTGAGGGGTTTTGATTGAATGTTGGTATGTATAGTGGATTGGAATTCAGGATTTTGGTGAACAAATTCTAACTAGGGATTTGTGCAAATGGGTTTTGAGTTGGAATTTGTGAAGTGTGAGGTCAGTTTCTCTACTCAAAGGAGGGTATACCTCCTGTCTATGAGACTCTGGTTTGTGGTGTTGCACTAGCGACATTATGATTGGATATAGCTGATGTCTATGGGATTGTGCTATACGTTGACACTTGGTGTAGGTGCAGATGTTCTAGATTTTTTATTCCCAACACGAGGATCAAAGGGATTGGATGAGGACGCACGCACAATAAAGTTTAACCCTTGTGTCAAAGTACGTGTACCAAATGGAGATGTAAGTATTGCAGTACTTTGTACATAGGTCCTCCAGATGGTATGGCTATAGTTACCTGAGGTATGGTTGCATTAGTGGTAGTTGTGTATGTTCCCTGAGTTGATGTAGTCAGTAGCTTGGTATTAATGTCAAAACTAGGAGGTAGTTTAGCACCTTCTGCTAGCAATTTGGCTAAGTGATGTTGAGGGTCATTTGATAGATAATCATCTACGAACATGGAAAACTTAGGGTATTGTGCTGCAACATCTAGTTCTTTAACTATGTACGCCCTTGTGCATCTCTAGTAATGTATTTGTCTAACAATTGTTTGTGAGGTCTAGATGAGAACAAATTGATAAATTCGTTATGATCAACCATTTTTTCTCTTGCTTTCCTTTTCAATCTAGTTTCAACCATGTGATGTAAGCTCAAGATACAAGTAATGTAAAAGCTAATCCTATGGATAATATGATTCTAACCTATGTTTTGGGGATTTTTTGAATGAAAATATGGTATTCCTAAAAATGATATTATTCTAGGATGATTGTGTTTAAAAATGCAAAGTCCAGGTGACCAAATTGTAAGACTCTAAAAGAGGTATCTATCAACTACAGTTTAACCCAAGTGTCAATTTTGTTTCAACAAGGAACCTTGATAGAGCTAGGACTTAAAGACAAAGTGAACTCCTAGGCTAGACTGATGAGCTAGGAGAATTCATGTAAAGGCTATGACGACTAGGTTCCGTGATGAAGTTTTGTTGAACAAGGGTTTAACCAAAGTATGAAAGGGTGTCTATCCTAGAATCTGTAAAAGGTGATCTCTCTAAGGGTAGTAAAGACATCTAAACTAAAAGTAAGATGTGTAACTATGGTACATATTGCTATGCCTAAGTGATGCCTAAAGAAAGCAGTTTATGCAAGTTTTGAGAAAACATTTAGGTTTCTGTCCAAGATCAGTGAGAAAGGTAATACTAGTTTGACTAGTTTGACTAGTTTGTTCTGGATTCGTGAGACTCAAATATGATTTCCTAACTCTCAGGAAAATGCGTTCTAGAATTTCATAGTTGCGGTCTTATTTTTCAATTGCGATTTTCTGCTATTCAGTTGTGAGTTTCTGACAAAGTTTAATTTTTGTATCAGACAGTTGTGGTTTTGTTTTTGACAAATACGACTTAGGATGACAACTGCAACTCAGAACTAGACAAATGTGGGTTTCTGCTAGACTATGCACTGGCAATATTTTTGTGACAAGGGAAACTACGTTGTTCCAGATTGTAGATGCGTCACAGAATAAGAAAGTGCAACTTTTCTAAATTAGATGTGGTTTTCCTATGGATGTAACACTATATTGAATAGTTACGACTCAACAACTCAATTGTGTGACTCTGGTTATCAATTGTGGTTTTTCAATGACTGTGAATGTAAACTGACTCTGTCTTGATCAAATTTTGGCAAACCACAAAATATAATCTGAAAACAAAGTATTTTGACAGACGTAACTCTGTAAGTTTTGAAGACAAGTACATCCTAGGCTATGATGGATAGTATTTACTGTGTTCTCACTTGGGTTTTACCCCAGTTACACTTATTCAAGGTGGATGACTAGTAGCTTGACCCCGCTGGCTCCCCTCCATGACTCATTAACATCATTCAGGGCAGCCAAGCTATAATACCTATGAAACTCCCATGGCATATGTTCATCTCTACACATGAACCGTAAAAATATGAGACAACTTCATAGGTCCGACTTGTTGCACCAGTAAATAGAGGGGTTTTGGACACTACAAACAAAGGTGTTTAATTCGGGCATTTTGTTCATGGGACATCATCCATATGACGAGAGTCCCTTTCAATCCATCTCGTCGAAATGATACTCATGATTCTTGGGATTTCCCGGAGAACCCACTATTGTATACCAGCTAGAAGTCCCTCAGGTTTAGGGTGCTACCAATCTAAGTCATCCTAGGGTGAGTAAATTTTCCCACCAGAACAGGCCCAAGTTCTAGAGTCTATAACTGTTTCTCTTACACCTAGGATTGCACTAATGTGGAAGGGGAGAGGATACTTCGATATACCAAATCATAAGGGTAATAACACAATTTTTCTTTCACACCAAACATAGTAGACACCTGTTAATTTTAATCCAAATGAAAGATTTGCTATACTGCCAAACAATCTGTTTCAAAAATTTAACTAGGGTCTTCGACATGCATTCTGGAGAAAGTTTCGTTAGTAGTTTTGATATTGGTCTTTGACTATCAATCTGTAAAAACTTCGCTAACTCCTCAAGACACGCTGAAAACAAAAGATTAGCGAAAATAAAAAAACATGAAAGAAAGTTGTAAATTAAAAATCTAAACCTAAAAATTCACCAATCAAATGCATCATTTTTGTTGTCAGATGCATTGCGGAATTTTTACCAGTTAGTTGCGGCTCAGAGAATTACAGTTACATAAATATTGTTCAAATGTGTCATTTCCGATATCAGATGCAGTCCAGTATGTCAATTGCGTCGTTTCATCATGCAAATGCATCTCCAAATGTTAGTTGCGTCGTTTCATACAAAAACCTGTAAAAATTGAATAAAAGTCTACAAATACGTGAAGATAGTGTCTTCACATTGGGTTCACCAAATTTAGCTTGAAGAAAAACAAATGAGAGTAGTAGTTAGGCAATTCAAATCAATTCAAACTATACTAAAATCCTTAAAGCTAAATAATCAAGCACAAAGGAAAGCTAATAACAAACATGCATAAAAGGAAACTATTTTACTAAACACGCGATTGATTCCATTGAATAACCTCCATTATTCTTCTCCATTTCATCTTTTGTAGTATACTTTCCCTCATATTTTTAGTATTTGTGTGCAAGCATAGCCTAAGTGTTGTGATTAAGAAAAAACATCGAAGATTGTAAGATAATTGCTCTAAAATTCATATGATTTCAAGAGAGATTGAAATGATGAAAGACAAATCAATTTATAGAAAATTGATCATTTGAATGACATGCTAGGATTGAAAGATCAACGAAAGATTGAAATCAAAGGATTAGACATGCATTATGATGACTGTTAGTAGTGACATGAGTGATGAAACCAAAAATAGAAATAAAAATTAAATAAATGATTTAATCTCTAAATTTGGTATTCAAAAATAGAAGATTAGTCTTTGCATGACAAAGATAAATATAGGATTAAAGCAATGCTCTGTTCGAATGCATGTGCAAAATTTAATTAATTAAATAGGAATATTTAATTAATATGCATGTACACAAACGAATTAGAACTAGATGACTGAATGATATGACAAAGAGATTACTCATGAAAGTCACTTAGAGATTAAATCAAGAGTTAACTGGCCGATTTAAATAGATGTCGGGTCAAGTAAGAGTGAATACTTAGATAATTTGCACAATTATCTAAATATAGAGGAATGTGTTAAAATATATTTTATGAATTAAACAATTCATTTAATTCAAGATTTTATATTTGAAGAATAATTAAAAAATAATTTTATATTTGAAGATTTATTTAATTAAGTGATGAAAGCATTAAATGAATAATTAAATAAATAAAGAGTTTATTTAATTATAGTTGAAATATGATAGAGTAAATTAAATTATATTTGAAGATTTATTTAATTAAGTGATGAAAGCATTAAATAAATAATTAAATAAATAAGAATTTATTTAATTTGACAAGAAGGATAAGGTTAATTAGTAACATAATTAAATAAAAAATGTTTATTTAATTAATCAGATAGAATAAAGAAAATGAGAATTAATTAAATAATTAAGATTATTTAATTAATAAATGAATTGAAAACTTTAGAAAATAATTAAATAATTGACATTATTTAATCATGACCATGAAGAATATAAATTATGAAGAATATTGAAGTCGCAGACTTAGACCAAATTTCGGTGTCTACAATACTTTTAATACTATTCACGTTAATGAAAAGATTTCGGTGTCTACAATACTTTTAAAACTATTTAAGTTAATGAAAACTTCTAACGGTACTTGAAAAAACAAAATTCAGTGTGTAGTTTTTGGAACAACTGGTATAAAATTCAAATGGGTATTTTTTTAATGTTTGAAGTTGGACAACCATGTTCTCAAATTGCAGGTGTAATACCCCCACACTGTATGAATCTAGTTAAATTTTCTGAAAATGATAATACATTAATTGTAAAAATTATACTAGTTGTCCATTTAAAGAAGAAATCAACGTACTCTGTGGAGCTGTCTAAACCCAGAAACAATGCATCTTCAGGAAATGTATAAGTAGCCATGGTCTCGACTCTGCTTGTCTTGAGCGAACAAATCCTGGGTCTATTTTTGAGAGCCTTCAATGATTTGGGCTTACATTTATTTAAATTGGGTAGTGATATATACAAACAATGGTGTGCTTTATGTTTCCAAATGAGAAAACATGGAAACTATTGATACATTGAAATTCAGTAATTGACTCCCTTCCCGCAACAGTGAGGTAGTTCATATAGTCAATCTGGCTTTGTTTTCTCTCCCTTTGTAGAAAACCAGAGTTTTCTTCATACCCACTATATGCACCTAAAAATGGTCACATTATAATAAGTCTGGTAATTAATTAAATACAAGTTATTTAGTTAAATATCTAATTCAATCTACATATAAATAAATTTAATTATTTATTTATATTGTTCATTTTCTAATTCTTCTACCTTAATTAAATAAATAATTTTATTTAATTATTTACCATTTTCCACATTCCTCTTAATTAAATTAAATAAATACAATTATTTACATTAGTTATCATGTCATTCCAAAGTTTGAATATTTAAATATTCAAATAATGGAATATTCCCTTCACCCCATAATTAAATTAAATATTAAATATTTTATTTAATATTTTTCTCATTCTAATTTCATTTCTAAACATAATTAAATATGATTATTTAATTATGTGAGTTGACATTTTCGTCTTCACTTACAAATTAAACAAATTTAATTTGTTTATTTCTAACTCATGCTAATCTCATCCTTCGAAATGAAAATTTCCCTTCGAAACTCAATGAAGGAAATTGAAGGAAAAGGGAAACCTTCTATCTCCCTCTCCACTTTCAAAAATCTCTTACCATTCATCTTACCAGATTGAATCTCGACTGTTGATCTTTGCCAACTAAGCTTTTTCCTTCGAAAATCTATAAATCAAACCTTTCACAAGCCATTTGAATCGGATCTTCTTCAGACATCCTTATTCTGCCAAAATCATTCCTCCATCTTTCATCCGTTTCTATCATTCTCCATTCGTCATCATATTAAGTCGTTATGTTGCTGAAGTGAACAACCAACATTCCTCCATTATCAACCTTCAAAATCTTGCATTCTTAGTATAATATGCATTTATTTTTAAATCTCGTTCTTTAGTAGTCATTTTGTGGAGCTTAGCATACAAATCAGAGAGCTTTAGCAAAAATATTGGAGATAGAGGACAATGGGACGTCTTCAAAGGAGCTGGTGCATTGAGAGTTTGCTTTACTTTGTTTAATCAGCTTTCCTTTGATTTAAAGTTTCATTGGTGTGCTTGAATAGTATTTATTTCAATTTTAATACGTATATTTTCAATCACACATAAAATGGCACCCATCGTGGGGCTTGAACCCATGATTTTAACATTTTCTTCAAGTTTTTGTTGACAGTTTCCGCGTTCTGGAATTGACTTTTCGAAAAAAAATTGGCGTTTATGTGCATTCAAAATTTTCTGCGGCACATATGGGATTTTAAACTTTTTGTCTTACAAGATTCTGGCACGCATATAGTATCTGTTTAGGCGCATCTAGCATCTGTTTAGGTGCATCTAGTTCTATTTAGGTGCATCTAGCAACTGTTTAGGCGCATACAGTAAGCTTTCCTTTTTCACATGCAGTGACTATTTTTAAAAGCATATAAATCTTTCTTGCGACGCATAGAGCTTCTATTCTGGCGCATATAGCTTCTGTTTCGGCTCATATATCCTTTGTTCTGGCGCATATACCCTCTGTTCTGGCGCATATATCTTGCAGCGCATATACCCTCTATTCCGGCGCATATAGCTTCTATTCGAGCGCATATAAATTGTAACAAAAACACAGAATTTTGAGTCTGACGCCTTCCGCAGACAAAATTCTTTTTCTTTTTTCTGAATTTTAAAATAAAGCAATCCTAGGGTAGCCACATCTAGATTAAAATGAAGCAATCTAGAAGAGTCACCAAACAATGATTTTTGTAGTTAAAATTGAACAACTTGTTTTTGGTGAAGCAATATCTTCACCTAGATTAGATCATTGTGATTTGGGCTTTAAAATGAACACTTGCTTGCTTTGTCTGTGGCAATAGGTTTATGCTCTCCCCTTAACTAGGTGATCAGAATACCAGACTTTTCTTTTCAATTTCATGCAATTTTACTGCTTAAATTACATCCTTTAGAGAGCCTGCCATAGTGGGAAAAAGTACTCACCCTATGGGAACAACTCAAGTGGGTTCAAGCCAAAGCCAGGCTATTCCGCCCCACTATAAAATTTAAAGCAAATTTGGGGAAACCCTCTTTTGCCGGTAGTGTGCAAGATAACCATCCCCAAAGCCTTTGTTCTAAAGGTTGGGAGGTCTCTTGAGGGAGTTGATTATTGCCGCATTGAACATAAATCCTTACTACGAACCTAGTGTAGTGGCCAAGCCGAGTCAGTTTCCAAACATTCTAATAATCACAGTGTAAGGGGAGGGAAGAATCTGCCCCTAAGACACTCACCATATAACTGCCAAGGACCGTTTGCTCAGGGGATCTGGTATCCACTTCCGTAACTCTGAGTACGCGCCTGGAAAAGACAAAAACACGGGCGTCCCTTTAGGGGTGACACAGCTGTGTGAGTCGACGCAGTTCTAAGATGTGGGTTGTTGATTACTAGAATGACCTACTTGAGCATTAAGAGTGAGTCTGTCTGAATTGTCTTTCATGTGCAAAACTTGTGAAAACATTTGTTGAAAAACATTTTCTTGATCAAACACATCATGTTAGTATAGGGTTTTTCAAAAAAACAACTATTTTTAGAATGTTTGTTGTGTCTTCCATGTGTGCTTGTTTAATAATCATCATTACATTCTTCGAATTTCAAAATTCAAACTTTCTTATGTGTCTTGCGTGAGTGATTTATGTGTGTGCATGTGTGATCATTCATTTAAACATTTCCAAATCAAGCTAAACACCAAACACATAAAGACAAGTCACTCTACACATTCTTCCAACACATTCACATCCTATCCATTTCATCCTAATCAATCAAGTCATCCAATCTAATCATTCCACATCATCACCATCACCAACCTAGTCCTAGTCATCACTTGTCAAAATGGTCATAATCATAAACAAGCCCAATCCTAAACCTAAGAATGAAGTCATAATTCAAGGAGTATCTTTGTCTAGTTCAAATCATGAAACAAAACCAAAACATAAAATCAGACTTCGATGGGCTTCTCCTTCCACCTCATACCAATCTAATCCTTCCACTTCTTTGCATGTGAATGCCACATCACGACAAACACATGTGACTTTAAGTTCTACCTTGCAACAAGGTCAAAATTCTTCATGTTCTAATGCAACCATTGACAAGGGGAATACCAATCTAGCACATGCACCCTATAACTTTATCATACCATCATCGAATCAAAATAAAAACCCTAAGCCAACACCTTCCACCCATACACCTACAAAGGATGTGACCCAAGGGCTACTAGCAAGGAATCAAACATCGCCATGTCATTCAACACATATACTTGAAAATACAAAAGAGTCCTCAAACATCAGGCCAAGTCCTTCAAGCCAACCATGTCATCCATAACCCCTTGAGCCAATTCAAGAGTCTCCCTTCTTAAGTCCAAGTCACCCTTTGTCATGCTCCTATGTTTTTGACCATCAAGAACATGACAAGTCTCTCCATGAGAAATCCCCTTCCACCTCCATTCAAATAAGTCATGAGGTATGTCAAAAGCACAATCCTAAATGTGTGGAAACATTACCCCCTCATCCACATAAAGATCAACACCCTCTCAATGATTCCATTCATAACATACCTAATGCTATTCATGATCAATCTTTCATCTTTGATCAAGACCCCTTTTATGATCAGGAAGACAATGGTGATCCTCTTAGCCAACTTTATGCATTCCATGGTCAAGAGCTTTCCACCTCACCCATCCATGAGGCACAAACATCCACTTCCCTTGATGAGACATATGCCTCCCCAACACACATAGAAGATCAAACAAATACCTTGGATCTAAGTGAACACAATGATCATAAAGATCCTAATGATCCTCCATCACCCACTATCGACCCCATTTCACTTCCTCCATCATATCCTATTGGTCTTTCCGCCCTCATTCATGAATGTTCCTCCTTAGAACAACAACAAGCATTATCTTCTCCATCCAATAAGGAACTCATGTCTAGTGTTTCACCTACACCTAGTCCCATTGTACATTGCACACTCCAAAACATGAACCATCAAGGTAAAGGTCTAGACCTTCATAAACAAAGTATTTTGCATCCCATCCATGTCAAAATCCCTCCATGCTCTTATGGCCTTGGACATACACCCCAAGGACAACAACCTAAAGATCTTGGTACTTCCTCCATGCATCCCAAGTCCACTTTCCATCATAAAGCCTATCGTATCCCTAAAAAATATGTTGCCATCCCTCCTCCATCATCTTACAAATGTCAAAAGCATGTGACCATACACCTTCCACCATTCACTTTGCCACCATTACTTCCAACTCCTAATATCCCTCCATCAATTTTTCCACCATTACTTCCAACTCCTAATTTCCCACCATCAACTTTACCACCATTACTTTCAACACCTAATATCCCTACCATTCAATCCTCTTATCCCCCCATCCATAAATACCATAACATTCCTAATCATGAACAACAAATGCACACAGTGTATAAACGTGAAGCTTCCACCCATTCCACCATACACATGGGATTCAAAAGCAAGAATTTCAATGCCTTCACCTATAAAGTAAAAAATCCTAAGGGTTCTCATGCCTTAGGACATCAAGACAAAAAGTCAAAGAAAAATACATCCAAAAAGTTATATAAGCCCATACCTGCAAAAGTAAAGGCCCAAACTAAATTGGTTTGGGTACCTAAGAAAAAAGAAAGCAAGTCAAATGAGGCATATACATCACAAAAATCCCAACCATCCCCTTCCATCCAAAATACACATTCTATTCAAAAATCTCAAATTCCTAAAACCCACAAACAAAATAAAAATCATAGAAATACTAAGTCTATGGGTGTACCAAAAACACTTCATCCACCACCTTCTAAGAAAACATCTCCATTGCTTCCTACACCCCATCCACATCAAAAGCTTCAACGTTTATCATAGTGTGTGCAACCATTGGTCATGGTTCCCTTCCATTTCACAACAATCCCACATACCTCCACCTCCCCATCCTTCAACTACTATCCTACATATCTTCCCAATCACCTCCCTATGGTCCATGCTTTTGCATAAACCTTTCATCCATCCTTTTGGATAAGTCCTATTCAATCTACATCATCATCCACTATTCCCCATCCATTTTTGTATAAACCTTTCACAATCCATCATCTACCTACTCCATCTCACACTCATGCGATTCCTTACCAACATCTATGAGCATAATGACATTTGACATGGTCCATGCAATGACATCCATCTAGTGGGACTATCACCTTTCACGGAACTAGACACTTGAGTCCCTCCTATCCATATTATCCTTCTCCTATCCAAAAAGCTAAAAAGTAAAAAAAAAAAAAGTAAAGAGAAATCCCTTCGTCCAATGGTGAAAACCTGGTAAACAAGCACCCTGGATAAGTACCATGATGAAAACCTAGCAAATAGGCATCATGTGTAGGTTGATCTTCTATGTCTCTTACACTTGGGGGAACAATGTCTAATCTATCCAACCTATCATTTTCATGTCTTATCATTTCCATCCTACCTATCATCTTTAGCCATCATACATACCTATCAGATTGAGTCCATTCATCCACCCTTCTTATTTTGATCTTGATGAAGATGTAGGGGAAAAATGTTGAAACATGTCTTGGGTATCTCTTGATATACCTCATCCTTCCAAACAAGCCTATAATTATCCTATTGTCATAAACTTTGTCATGAAATATCCTAAGTCTTGTACCTAGAATGGGGCATGTTATTCCTATGCGACATAGTCTTTGGAAATCACATCCTTTCTCTCTTATGATGCATATATCCATTCCATCCATCCATATATCATGAGCCTTTTATTAGTTTCAATAAAATAAAAAAAATAAAAAAATCCTAAGGGTGATCAGAATACCAGACTTGCCTTTTCAATTTCATGAATTTTACTGCTTTAATTACATCCTTTAGAGAGCCCGCCGTAGTGGGAAAAAGTACTCACGCTACGGGAACGACTCAAGTGGGTTCAAGCCAAAGCCAGGCTATTCTGCCCCACTATAAAATTTAAAGCAAATCTAGGGAAACCCTCTTTTGCCGGTAGTGTGCAAGATAACCATCCCCAAAGCCTTTGTTCTAAAGGTTGGGAGGTCTCCTAAGGGAGTTTATTATTGCCGCACCGAACATAAATCCTTACTACGAACCTAGTGTAGTGGCCAGCCAAGTCAGTTTCCAAACATTCTAATAATCACAGTGCAAGGGGAGGGAAGAATCTACCCCCAAGACACTCACCATATAACTGCCAAGGACCATTTGCGCAGGGGATCTGGTATCCACTTCCGTAACTCAAAGTACGCGCCTGGAAAAGACAAAAACATGGGTGCCCCTTTAGAGGTGACACGGCTGTGTGAGTCGACGCAGTTTTAAGATGTGGGCTGTTGATTACTAGAATGACCTACTTGAGCATTAAGAGTGAGTCTGTCTGAATTGTCTTTCATGTCCGAAACCTGTGAAAACACTTGTTGAAAATTTTTTCTTGATCATACACTTGATGTTAGTACAGGGCTTTTCAAAAAAACAACTATTTTCAGAATGTTTATTGTGTCTTCCATGAGTGCTCATTTAATAATCATCATTACATTCTTTGAATTTCAAAATTCAAACTTGCGTAGGTGTCTTGTGTGAGTGATTTATGTGTGTACATGTGTGATCATTCATTTAAACATTGCCAAATCAAGCTAAACACCAAACACATAAAGACAAGTCACTCTACACGTTCTTCCAACACATTCATATCCAATCACTTTCATCCTAATCATTCTTTTTAGCCACATCCTATCCATTTCATCCTAATCAATCAAGTCATCCAATCCAATCATCCCACATCATCACCATCACCACTTGTCAAAATGGTCATAATCATAAACAAGCCCAATCCTAATCATAATCCCAAAATCATAATCCAAGGGGGCTATCCCTCTAGGCCAAATCATGAGACAAAACTTAAGCCCAAGATCATAATTCAAGGAGTCCCTTTCTATAGTCCAAATAATGAAACAAAACCAAAACCTAAAACCAGAATTCGAGGGGCTTCTCCTTCCACCTCATACCAATCTTATCCATCCACTTCTTCATATGTCAATGCCACATCAACCTATCAAGCCACATCACAACAAACACATGTGAACTTAATTTCTACCTTGCAACAAGGCCAAACTTCCTCAAGTCTTAATGCCACCTTCGACAAGGGAAACACCAATCTAGTTCATGCACCCTCTAACTTTATCATACCATCATCCAATCGAAATCAAAATCCTAAGCCAACACCTTCCACCCATACACCTACAAAGGATGTAACCAAAGGGCTACAAGCAAGGAATCAATTGTCGCCGTGTCATTCAACACATATACTTGAACATGCAAAAGAATCCTCAAACATCATGCCAAGTCCTTCAAGCCAATCATGTCATCCACAACCCGTTGATCCAATTCAAGAGTATCCCCTCGTAAGTCCAAGTCACCCTTTGTCATGCTCCTATGTTTTTGACCATCAAGAACATGACAAGTCTCTCCATGAGAAATCCCCTTCCACCTCCATTCAAATAAGTCATGAGGTATGTCAAAAGCACAATCCTAAACATGCAGAAACATTACCCCCTCATCCACATAAAGATCAACACCCTCCCAATGATTCCATTCATAACATACCTATTACTATTCATGATCAATCTTCCATCTTTGATCAAGACCCCTTTTATGATCAAGAAGACCATGATGATCCTCTTAGCCAACTTTATGCATTCCATGGTCAGGAGCTTTCCACCTCACCCATCCATGATGCACAAACATCCACTTCCCTTAATGAGACATATGCCTCCCAAGCACACATAGAAGATCAAACAAATACATTGGATCTAAGTGAACACAATGCTAATCAAGATCCTAATGATCCTCCATCACCCATTATTGACCCCATTGCAAGCCCTCCATCATATCCTATTGGTTTTTCTACCCTCATTCATGAATGTTCCTCCTTCGAACAACAACCATTTTCTCCATCCAATAAGGAACTCGTGTCTAGTATTTCACTTACACCTAGTCCCATTGTCCATTGCACACTCCAAAACATGAAACACCAAGGTAAAAGTCTAGACCTTCATGAAGAAGGTATTTTTGAGCCCATCCATGTCAAAGTCCCTCCACGCTCTTATGGCCTTGGACATACACCCCAAGGACAACAACCTAAAGATGTTGGTACTTCCTACATGCATCCCAAGTCCACTTTCCATCATAAAGCCTATCGTATCCCTAAAACATATGCTGCCACCCCCCCTCCATCATCCTAAAAATTTCAAAACATGTGACCATACACCTTCCACCATCAAATCTTCCACCATTGCTTCAAACTCCTAATATCCCTCCATCTAATATACCTCCACTTCTCCCAACGCCTAATATCCCCATTATCCAATCCCCTTATCCCTCCATCCATAAATACCCTAACATTCCTAATCATGACCAATCAATGCACACATTGTATAAAAATGAAGCTTCCACCCATTCCACCATACCCATGGGATTCAAAAGCAATAATTTCAATTCCTCTACCTATAAAGTAAAAAATCCTAAGGGTTCTCATGCCTTAGGACATCAATACAAAAATTCAAAGCAAAATACATCCAAAAAGCTATATAAGCCCATACCTCCAAAAGTAAAGGCCAAAACTAAATTGGTTTGGGTACCTAAGAAAAATGAAAGCAATTCAAATGAGGCATCTAAATCACAAAAATCCCAACCATCCACTTCCATCCCACACTCTCATTCCATTCAAAAGTCTCAAATTCCTAAAACCCACAAGCAAAATAAAAATAATAAAAATACTAAGTCTATGTGGGTACCAAAAGCACTACACCCTCCACCTCCTAAGCAAACATCTTCATTGCTTCCTACACCCCATCCACATCAAAAGCTTCAATGTTTATCACAATGTGTGCAACCATTGGTTATGGTTCCCTTCCATTTCACAACAATTCCACATACCTCCATCTCCTCGTCCTTCAACTACTATCCTACATATCTTCCCAATCACCTCCCTATGGTCGATGCTTTTGCATAAACCTTTCATCCATCATTTTGCATAAGTCCTATTCAATCTACATCATCATCCACTATTCCCCATCCATTTTTGTATAAACCTTTCATAATCCATCATCTACCTACTCCATCTCACACTCATGCAATTCCTTACCAACATCTATGAGCATAATGACATCCATCTAGTGGGACTATCACCTTTCACAGAACTAGACACTTGAGTCCCTCCTATCCATATTATCCTTCTCCTATTCAAAAAGCTAAAAATTCAAAAATTCAAAAATTCAAAAAAAAGAAAAAAAGTAAAGAGAAATACCTTTATCCAATGGTGAAAACCTGGTAAACAGGCGCCTTGGATAAGTACCATGATGAAAACCTAGCAAATAGGCATCATGTGTAGGTTTATCTTCTATGTCACTTACACTTGGGGGCACAATGTCTTATCTATTCAACCTATCATTTTATCATATCATTTCCATCCTACCTACCATCTTTAGCCATCATACATACCTATCATATTGAGTCCATTCATCTACCCTTCTCCTTTTGATCTTGATGAAGAAATAGGGGCAAAATGTTGAAACATGTCTTGGGTATCTCTTGACATACCTCATCCTTCCAAACAATCATATCATTATCCTATTGTCATAAGTTTTGTCATGAAAAATCCTAAGTCTTGTACCTAGAATGGGGCATGTTATTCTTATGCGACATAGTCTATGGAAATCACATCCTTTCTCTCTTATGATGCATATATCCATTCCATCTATCCATATATCATGAGTGTTTTATCCCTTATCCCATCACCCACCCTTGCACCTAGACTTGGTTTTCCCCTTGTCATTGGTATCTAGCACAAAGACTACTCAAATTTTGACACCTCAAAACATCAAAATCCAAAAATAAAATAAAATTAGAAAACATCAAAATTCCAAAAAAAAAATTAGAAAACATCAAAAATCCAAAAAAATCAAAAAACATAAAAAAAATCAGAAAACATCAAAAATCCAAAAAATAAAAAACATAAAAAATCCAAAAACATTAGAAAACATCAAAATCCAAAAAAAATCAAAAATCCAAAAATTATAAAACATCAAAAAATCATCATCAGAAAACATCAAAAACAGACACTATTTGTAGCTCTCCATCTATTACTTCATGTTTTGCACTTGACTTTTCAGCCTTCATTTTCATGTATCTTTTCCATCATCTTAGGGTCATACCAACACCATATGATCATCATTTTCCTTAAGCGATAACGTCTTACCATGGTTTGATTATTGTACATATTCATTTCAGCAAGTTGTGTTGATACCAAGGGCAAACATGGGCATACTGGGGGCAACCAACTTTTAGGTTTTACCAAAATAGCTAGACAACGACGTCAAAGCCAATCACGCAAAACAAAATAACCAAATCAAACCAAAACGTCCAATCAGTTGATCCATATCACAGTAGCTTTCAGTTGCGTACCCTATCATGACTCATATCTGGATGATCTATAATTTGAATAATGTTTGGAATCACGGTATTTCATTTTTGAATAATGGTTGTTTAATTTTTTGATATCATTTCTGTGGAGCACACTCGATGTACTAAACTAGAGTGGCAAGGAAAGAGGATGATTTTTCTTTGTCTTCTATTTGGAGGTTAATCATTTATCTGTTGCAAATATGTCACGAAATGTGATGATTGAATGTTTATCATTGATGACAGTTCCAAATTTGCATCAGATGGTGGTTAGTGTTTGTCTATTTATGCAAGAAATGCTCTGGTCATCTCAGTTCAATTATACCTCGATGCTTGTGTTCGCTTGCTATATCAAAAATCATGAAAGTTGTACTAAGGTCATCATTGGTGCTAATTTCCCCTCTGATGCTTGTACATACTTCCAACATTTCAAAAGCACTCTATGATGATTCTAGAAAATATACCAAAAAGCTCAACAAATGGTTGGTTTCATTTAGTTGCATTTCATTTTGGCTCATTATACATATCTGCATACTGGATTTGCATCAAAAGTTTTGAAAGGTCAACAACAAACATCAATGGCTGTCATGTCTCTTTGGACTACTTGTGGAGGACATTTGAACATTTGTTTCATCATCACCTTTCACCTGCATTATCATTTCGGCTGGGTCCTATCATTTATCATTTATCATTCATTTGCATATCATTTAGATTCTCTATCATCTTCATATCATTAACACTTTATCATTTTCATATTCATTTCATGTTCCTTTTATACATTTGCATCATTTCATTCATTATCATTTCATTATCATATCTTATCATTTCATTATTATTTCATTATCATATCTTATCATATCATTTCCTTCATTATCATATCTTATCATTATCGTTCATTTCATTATCACTTATCAGTTTATTTATCATTTTCATCATCATTCATTTCACTTATCATATCATTTCATTTATCATTCATTTCATTATCACTTATCATTTCATTTATCATTTTCAATATCGTACAGTTCATTTCATATCACTTATCATTTTCATACATGTCATTATCATTGCATTTCATTTTATCATTTCACTTAATCATCATTACAAAACATTGCATTCATATCATATCGTTAATCATCCTATCATTTTCCATATCAATTCATTTTGCAAATTCATAATGCATATCATAAACACAACATTCATTTTTATTATCATCTTACATTTGAAAATCCAAAAACAAACATTCCATATATACATTTTCATATCATTTTCATAATCACATCATAAGTCATCCACCTGCATGACATCATTAGTACACATCATCATCATAAACACATCAGATCAAATCATCCTGCATATCATGTTAGTTATCAAATCATTAAAATGCATATCAAAATCCTTAACATATAGAAATAAATGCATATGACATCATCATCTCATAAATGCACAACATATCATCAAATTTCATCGCCGTTGCATATCATCACTCATCATCAATAATACAAATGACCAAATATCCAATGTCCAAAGAGAAATACATGAGATATGATCAAAAATCAATGTACATGCTCCATAAATAATATACATGTGTGACAGGTATCTGCATCATATCAGTGACCCATATCAAGTGACTCATATTTATCAACACACAATTCATCTACTATTTGTTTTCTATCGCAGAAAGCAAATTTATCAAAAAGGAAATCATTCATCTACTATTTGTTTTCTATCACAGAAAGCAAATTTATCAAGCACTTTATCAATCATTTACTCTTTATTTTTCTATTTTCAAGAAGCAAAGTTATCAGTTAATCATCATCATTTCATCATTTCCATCAAAAGGGGCATTATTTCAACAAGGGCATCTTTTACATCATTTATCAGGAGCTAAATCACTGAATCACCAACAGAATATCATTAACTAATCTCAATTGTTTATCACATTTTTGGACTTCATATCATCCGTGATTTACCTCCCAAGGTGGCATCATCAACAGCAACATCAATATCAAAAACACATCAGGGGCAAAAATCTTATTTTTCTTTGAAGCAATGTGTTTCACACATCACTTCGAAGAGAGGCAAAATGTATACGTCTAAAAATGGTCATGATTGATTAAGCTTGTTAATTAATTAAATATAAATTATTTAATTAATCTCCTAAAGTCATCTACATATAAATAAATTTAACTATTTATTTATATTGTTCATTCTTTTAATTCGTCTACCTTAATTAAATAATGAACTTTATTTAATTATTGACATCGCCCATTTTCCTCTTAATTGAATTAAATAAATTTTTATAATTTATTTATATTGATTATCATATTATTCTAAATTTGAATATTTGAAATTCAAATATGGAATATTCTCTTCATCTTCTCCCCCCACAAATAATTAAATATTTTTAAATATTTAATTACACTCTAAATTCACTTCTAAAACATAATTAAATATAATTTATTTAATTATGTGAGTTTCTAAATCCATCTTCACATATGATTAAATATAATTTATTTAATTATGCAACTTTCTATATCCATCTCACCCTTCCAAATTCTAAACTCACCCTTCCAAATTCTTCACTCACTCTTCGAAATGGAAATTTCCCTTCGAAACTCAATGACAAAAATTGAAGGAAAAGGGAAACCTTCCATCCTCTTCTTCACTTTCTAAAATCTCTCGCCGTCCATTCGAACAAGCTTAATCCGGGCTGTCGATCGAATCAGCCAATTGAATCCATTCGAAAGCTCTATAAATTCCAGCACAAATCCAAGCTTTTGGTTACCTACCTACGCATGTGCAAATTACGCACTCACATACACACTACGCACGCATTTACACAACCATACTTTCATCAACTTATGCATTCATTTTCAGCATCACAGCCATACTTTCATATTAGCATAGCTTTTGCATTTGGCATAGTTTGCACACTTTAAAATCTCGTTCTTTAGCTGTCATTTTGTTGAGCCTTGATCTGCTGGATCTGAGAGCCATTCAAAATCAACAAAACACGGGAGTTAGAGGAAGATAAGACAATTTCGGGAAGCTGTTGTTATGGTTTGCATATTTCTATTTTCTTTTTCAGCTTTTTTGATTTAATGTCTTATTAATATGTGTTTGATTTTAATTTAAATTGATCCAATATTTCACACACACATAAAATGGCGCCCACCGTGGGGCTTGAACCCACAATTTTAACATTTTCTTTAAGTTTCTGTTGATAGTTTCTGTGTTCTGGAATCAACTTTTCGAAAAAAAATTGGCGTTTACGCGCATTCAAAATTTTCTGCGGCACATACGAGATTTTTAACTTTTTGTCTTGCAGGATTCTAGCGCGCATATAGTATCTGTTTAGGTGCATCTAGCATCTATTTAGGCGCATCTAGTTCTGTTTAGGAGCATCTAGCAACTATTTAGGCGCATACAGCAAGCTTTCCTTTTTCACATGCAGTGACTTTTTAAAAGCATATAAATCTTTCTTGTGGCGCATAGAACTTCTGTTCCGGTGCATATAGCTTCTGTTTCGGCGCATATAGCTTCTATTCTGGTGCATATATCCTCTATTCCAGCACATATATCTTGCGGCGCATATACCCTCTGTTCCGGCGCATATATCTTTTGGCGCATATAGCTTCTGTTCGAGTGCATATAAATTGTAACAAAAACACAAAATTTTGAGTCTGGCGCCTTCCGGAGACAGAATTATTTTTCTTTTTTCTGAATTTTAAAATAAAACAATCCTAGGGTAGCCACATCTGGATTAAAATGAAGCAATCTATGGTAGTCACCAAACAATGATTTTTGCAGTTAAAATTGAACAACTTGTTTTTGGTGAAGCAATATCTTCACCTAGATTAGATCATTGTGATTTGGGCTTTAAAATGAATACTTGCTTGCTTTGTCTATGGAAATAGGTCTATGCTCTCCCCTTAACTGGGTGATCAAAATACCAGACTTGCCTTTTCAATTTCATGAATTTTACTGCTTTAATTACATCCTTTAGAGAGCCTGCTGTAGTGGGAAAAAGTACTCACCCTACAGGAACAACTCAAGTGGGTTCAAGCCAAAGTCAGGCTATTTCGCCCCACTATAAAATTTAAAGCAAATATGGGGAAACCCTCTTTTGTCGGTCGTGTGCAAGATAACCATCCCCAAAGCCTTTGTTCTAAAGGTTGGGAGGTATCCTAAGGGAGTTTATTATTGCCGTACCGAACGAAAATCCTTACTACGAACCTAGTGTAGTGGCCAGCCGAGTCAGTTTCTAAACATTCTAATAATCACAGTGCAAGGGGAGGGAAGAATTTTCCCCCAAGACACCATATAACTGCCAAGGACCGTTTGCTCAGGGGATCCGGTATCCACTTCTGTAACTCTGAGTACGCGCCTGGAAAAGACAAAAACACGGGCGCCCCTTCGGGGGTGACACGGCTGTGTGAGTCGACGCAGTTCTAAGATGTGGGTTGTTGATTACTAGAATGACCTACTTGAGCATTAAAAGTGAGTCTGTCTGAATTGTCTTTCATGTGTGAAACCTATGAAAACACTTGTTGAAAACATTTTCTTGATCATACACTTGATGTTAGTATAGGGATTTTCAAAAAAACAATTGTTTTCAGAATGTTTATTGTGTCTTCCATGAGTGCTCGTTTAATAATCATCATTACATTTGTTCTGAAAAAACATAAAAAAAATCCAAAAAAAATCAGAAAACATAAAAAATAAAAAAAAATCAGAAAACATCAAAAAAATCCAAAAAAATTAGAAAACATCAAAATCCAAAAATCAGAAAACATCAAAAATCCAAAAAAAATATAAAACATAAAAAAATAAAAATAAAAATAAATCATCATCAGAAAACATAAAAAACAGACACTATTTGTAGCTCTCCATCTATTAGTTCATGTTCTATAGTTGACTTTTCAGCCTTCATTTTCATGTATCTTTTCCATCATCTTAGGGTCATACCAGCACCATGTTATCATCATTTGCCTTAAGTGATAACGTCTTACCATGGTTTGATTATTGTACATATTCATTTCAACAAGTTGTGTTGATACCAAGGGCAAACATGGGCATACTGGGGGCAACCAGCTTTCAGGTTTTACCGAAACAGCTAGACAACGACGTCAAAGCCTATCACGCAAAACAAAATAACCAAATCAAACCAAAATGTCCAATCAGTTGATCCATATCATAGTAGCTTTCAGTTGCGTACCCTATCATGACTCATATCTGGATGATCTATAATTTGAATAATGTTTGGAATCATGGTATTTCATTTTTGAACAATGGTTGTTTAATTTTTCGATATCATTTCTCTGGAGCACACTCGATGATGTACTAAACTAGAGTGGCAAGGAAAGAGGATGATTTTTCTTTGTCTGCTATCTGGAGGTTAATCATTTATCTGTTGCAAATATGTCGTGAGACGTGATGATTGAACATTTATCATTGATGACAGTTCCAAATTTGCATCAGATGGTGGTTAGTCTTTGTTTGTTTATGCAAGAAATGCTCAGGTCATCTCAGTTCAATTATACCTCGATGCTTGTGTTCGCTTGCTATATCAAAAATCATGAAAGTTATACTCAGGTCATCATTGGTGCTAATTTTCCCTCTGATGCTTGTACATACTTCCAACATTTCAAAAGCGCTCTATGATGATTCCAGAAAATATACCAAAAAGCTCAACAAATGGTTGGTTTCATTTAGTTGCATTTCATTTTGGCTCATTATACATATCTGCATACTGGATTTGCATCAAAAGTTTTGAAAGGTCAACAACAAACATCAATGGCTGTCATGTCTCTTTGGACTACTTGTGGAGGACGTTTGAACATTTGTTTCATCATCACCTTTCACCTGCATTATCATTTTGGTTAGGTCCTATCATTTATCATTTATCATTCATTTGCATATCATTTAGATTCTCTATCATCTTCATATCATTAACACTTTATCATTTTCATATTCATTTCATGTTCCTTTTATACATTTGCATCATTTCATTCATTATCATATCTTATCATTTCATTATTATTTCATTATCATATCTTATCATTATCATTCATTTCATTATCACTTATCAGTTTATTTATCATTTTCATCATCATTCATTTCACTTATCATATCATTTCATTTATCATTCATTTCATTATCACTTATCATTTCATCTATCATTTTCAATATCGTACAGTTCATTTCATATCACTTATCATTTTCATACATGTCATTATCATTGCATTTCATTTTATCATTTCACTTAATCATCATTACAAAACATTGCATTCATATCATATCTTTAATCATCCTATCATTTTCCATATCAATTCATTTTGCAAATTCATAATGAATATCATAAACACAACATTCATTTTTATTATCATCTTACATTTGAAAATCCAAAAAAAAACATTCCATATATATATTTTCATATCATTTTCATAATCACATCATAAGTCATCCACCTGCATGACATCATTAGTACGCATCATCATCATAAAGACATCAGATCAAATCATCCTGCTTATCATGTTAGTCATCAAATCATTAAAATGCATATCAAAATCCTTAACATATAGAAATAAATGGATATCACATTATCATCTCATAAATGCACAACATATCATCAAAATTCATCACCGTTGCATATCATCACTCATCATCAATAATACAAATGACCAAATATCCAATGTCCAAAAAGAAATACATGAGATATGATCAAAAATCAATGTACATGCTCCAAAAATAATATACATGTGTGACAGGTATCTGCATCATATCAGTAACCCATATCAAGTGACTCATATCTATCAACACGCAATTCATCTACTATTTGTTTTCTATCGCAGAAAGCAAATTTATCAAAAAGGAAATCATTCATCTACTATTTTTTTTTCTATCACAGAAATCAAATTTATCAAGCACTTTATCAATCATTTACTCTTTGTTTTTCTATTTTCGAGAAGCAAAGTTATCAGTTAATCATCATCATTTCATCATTTCCATCAAAATGGGCATCATTTCAACAGGGGCATCTTTTACATCATTTATCAGGAGCTAAATCACTATCTCCTCAATAGAATATCATTATCCAATCTTCTTTATCACATTTTCAGACTTCATATCATCCGTGATTTACCTTCTGAGGGGGCATCATCAGCATCAACATCAAAAGCATATCAGGGGAAAAATCTTATTTTTCTTTGAAGCAATGTGTTTTACACATCACTTCAAAGAGGGAAAAAATGTATACGTCTAAAAATGGTCATGATTAAGCATGTTAATTCTCCTAAGGTCATCTACATATAAATAAATTTAATTATTTATTTATATTGTTCATTTTCTAATTCTTCTACATTAATTAAATATGAATTATTTAATTAATTCTCCTAAAGTCATCTACATATAAATAAATTTAATTATTTATTTATATTGTTCATTTTCTAATTCTTCTACCTTAATTAAATAAACAACTTTATTTAATTATTGGCATTTCCCACATTCCTCTTAATTAAATTAAATAAATACGATTATTTAATTTAATTATCATCTTATTCTAAAGTTTGAATATTTGAATATTCAAATAATGGAATATTCTCTTCATCCCATAATTAAATTAAATATTAATTATTTAATTTAATATTTTTCCTCACATTCTAAATTCATTTATAAAACATAATTAAATATGATTTATTTAAGTATGCAAGTTTCTAAATGCATCTTCACATACGATTAAATATGATTTATTTAATTATGCAAGTTTCTATAGCCATCTTCACTCCTAAATTAAATAAATTGAATTTATTTAATTCTAACTCATGCTAAACTCACCCTTCCAAATTCCCGACTCATTCTTCGAAATGGAAGTTTCAAGGGAAACCTTCCATCTTTTCTTCCACTTTCAAAAATCTGCCACTGTCCGTTCAAACAAGCTTAATCCAGACCGTCGATCGAATCAGCCAATCGAATCCGTTCGAAAACTCTATAAATTCTGGCACAAATCCAAGCTTTGGTTAGACTACGCATTTTACACAGCCGTACTTTCATCAGTTTATGCATTCATATCAGTTTCGATATCGCAGCCATACTCTCATCTTAACATAGCTTTTGCATTTGGCATAGTTTTGCACACTTGAAAATCTCATTCTTTAACTGTCATTTTGTTGAGCTTTGATCCGTTGGATCTGAGAGCCATTCGAAACCAGCAAAACGCTGGAGTTAGAGGAAGATAAGACGATTTCGGGAAGTTGTTGTTACGGTTTGCATATTTCTGTTTTCTTTTTCAGCTTTTCTGATTTAATGTCTTATTAATATGTGTTTGATTTTAATTTAAATTGATCCAATATTTCACACACACACCCACAAGAGTAGATGCTCTTCCTTTGAAAACTTGTCTATCTTTTCATGTTGCTTTCTAGTATCCAGCATGTTAGTCTTTAGAGCAGTGGGATAGGGATGAAGACTCAGTAGTTGAGCATCCTAATTTCAAATCACTCCTAATTTTTCACAGTAGCTTATTTGGCAAGTCCCCTACTTATAACTATGGTTTCAGGGCCACATCAGCATGCTTTTTGTCAAGGTGTCCAAAAAGGCCCAAAAAAAAGAGACCAATACTTGTGCATTCACAACATGTTTTATTGAGCGCTGATGTGGAATCACATGATTGGTTCCTTTTTAGATCAAAAGAATACATTTTGTTTAATTATGGTCAGTCATCATCAACACTAACAACTTTAAAGTCACAACTATTGATCCAATATTGATAAAAATATTAGACATTATATAAACAAATACTATCACAACTATTGAAACATACTCAGGTACTGAGTCCTCTCCCCTATAATTTTGTAAAAAGAACTCTCCAAACTTCAAAAAGATGAATAAATTCATGAAGGGTAACTAGTATAATGCCAAACCAGCCTCCCTCCCCACTCAGAGTCAGGTTTGTCTTTTCTCTATCTTTGCCCTTTAAAAAAATAAACATTTGAGATTCTTTTATAAATAATTTATGTATAATTGTTAAAAGTTAAATAGCCACTCTCTTTTATTTATTTCTATTTCTATTGTGAGATAGTTTAATTAGGTTTTTCTTAATAACCATTTATGTACAAGAAAATAGTTATACCAGTTCTCCCATCACCTCTTCCTTGTGCAAACGATGTAAATAGCTCTCCAATTTTAAAAAGGAAAAAATTGAATTTGAGATGATACCAAGTACACCTTATGAATAGCCAACAAACTAAGTTTCTTTGAGCTGGTCTTTTTCGCAATCAAACATTTTTATGGTCAAATTTACATTTTAAAATAAGCTGATTGATTGTTTTTATCTAGTGTATAAATAAGGTGACTGGTGGAATGATAAGCTGTCCTATTTTGGAATAGCAGATCCTGATTTTGAATCTCACCATTTAACAGTTAAAAAAGCCATGTTGATCAGGACACTTTTATAAGAAAGTGCTTACCTTTGGAGTCTGATTCTAACATTCATTCAGATCCTCTAACCCTAAAGTTCTCTAAACTATTTAGTGTATCCACAAGTTTTAATGTATTAACAGAATGTTTGTACAAACCCCTAAAATCAAGTTTTTTTCCATACATTCGTTTTTTGTGAGTTTTCCTTCCTCACTTCAATTGTAAACCACTACTGTGGCTTCACCCAGGTGAAGATGTTAAAAGAAGAATTTGGATTTGATGATGCCTTCAACTACAAGTATGAGACTAACTGGGATGCAGCACTGTCCAAGTAAGTTTAAGTAGTGAAGTAGATGTAATGTATACATATATTTCTTTGGATGATTCCTTCAATTCTAAGTATGAGATAGTCTAATGCAGGGTTCTAGGAAAATTCACTGTCAGCAATTCACTGCCACCAATTCACCGTCACCAATTTATCGCTGTGGAAATTGATGGTGGTGAATTTTTCAGGGTGATGAATTTTCCTAGAGATAAATTTTTCATGATGATAAATTGTTGAAATTGAATTGATGGCAGTAAATTGCTGATGATGAATTGCTCGCAATGAATTTGCGATGAACTAATAAAATAATGTAATTTATAGATAAATTTCATTTTATTATTTAACCTGAATAACAATTGAGCAAATACTTTCCAAAGGGAATAGACATTTACTTTGAAAATGTGGGAGGGAAAATGTTGGAGACTGTTCTCAACCACATCAATATGAATGCTAGGATCCCCCTATCTGGAATGATCTCTCAATATAACCAGGTTAGTCAAATTTATTTCTGTGAGCTTTGGAATTGATCTACAATGGAGAGTCCTAATGCCATGCATGGATCTGATGCACTGTACATTGCAGAATTGGAAGAAAGGTTATGGACTGAGAAACCTTATTAACTTGGTAGAAAAATGTGGGAATATGCGAGGGTTTGTTGTGCTTGATTATATCCATCATATGGAGGAATTTGTGAAAGAGATGGTAGAGTATATGGAACAAGGTAAAATCAAATATAGATATGATGTGAAACAGGGTATAGAGAGCTACTTGGAAGCATTCAATTCTCTGTTTAATGGGGGGAATACAGGAAAGGCTCTCGTCCACCTTTCACCCATCCAATAAGTTCAATGCATTTTTCTCAATTAGAAATGTATTGGGAACGTTCTGGAAAGGTTCTAATCTCGCTAAAATTCCCTATGGTAAAGAATAATATTCTCTCCAGAAATTGTGGGGGAGAAAAGACTCGTTCTCTCGGTTGTAGAAGTCTGTAGAAGTCTTTAATATTGTTCTTGTAATTGAATTAATGAAGGATAGGGTTCTATACAGGGGGGTTTCTTAAAAAAATTCAGTGGGTGTTGTTGAGATTTTTTAGGAACATTTTAAATCTATACAGTTCAGCTTAAACATTTAAGCTCTAAAATTTAAGAAATAATCTGCAATACTTTGATAAAAAATAATAAATAAAAATAATTTTCTCACTTTTAGTTTTTGGTAGGAATTTAAAAAATCAGATGATTGTCAAGTGTCAAAAAAATTCGTAAGCTGTGGGAGCAATTTCTATCCCCACCTCAATTTCACCATCTCAATTCTGCAGTCCTAAAAAGTAGGGGCTGCTATTTTTCAGGAAAAGATTCCAATTAATCCTGTAGCATAATTTTTTTACTTCATGGGACCACTTGCTCTATGAAAATAGATCCCGAAGCCTCCTCACATGGGACCACACTCTTAATTAAATCAATCGATCAATTTAAGTATGATCTCACCTTGTTTATGCATCCTTATTAGAAAATTGAACTATTATTTTAGAAAATTGAACTATTATTTTAGAAAATTGAACTATTATTTTACCTAAAATTGAACTATTATTTAGCCTATTTTAAGAAAAATAGAACTATTATTTTGTTTATTATTGAATGCATCCCAAAATTTAGGAAGATTGCATATTGATACACTAATTTAAAAGGATGACCGGTATTTATTTGGCAAAATTAGTGTGAGAATAATTTCACTCGAATTCACTTTCCCACCCTCAAATGACTTCAGGTTATTAATTCATGTGCTTCACAGGCTCTATATGATTTACGCCTTAATTCCCAGTGCTGCCTCTTATATGTTATCAGTTGTTTTCAAGCGTGCACCCATTTAGGCCAGCCGGTACTTGCACCAGCCTTCAACCAATTTGATTTCGTTTCAGTTCTTAATAGATTTAATGACTTAATAGATTTTTGCTTATTACACATAAATATATTATACATATTTTTGTTTAACAAAATTATTATATTAAATTTATCTTTAAATAATTATTATTAAATTCTTTCTTATAATTATATTATATAATCAATTCATTTTATTTATATTTTATTTAATATAAAAAATTAAAAATTATTATTTAAATTTATATTATATAATCAATAAATATTAATTAATATAATATAATTGTACACATCTAAAGTCAGTCAAGGCAATTAATTAATTAAATACTAGCTATTTAATTAATGAATTTAATTCATTTACTTATAAACTAGCATATTTATATTAATTAATAATATATGTAAAACATGCTGAGAGTTATCTTTATCGAGATGCCTATTGACTTGAGAAAAATGCTTATATTTTCAAAAATAATATAATTGATATGTTTTATTTTTATTATCTTTTACTTTATTATCTCAATATATAAAATTTTCAATATATATTTTATTTTTTTCAATAAGTTTTAAAATATAAAACGTTTCATTAGAAAGTAGTTATAGTGTAATTTTTTTTAAAAAATATTGAATTTATAATAAATCCAAGAATCAAGACTACCTGTAAACAATTTTAATGCGGTTGAAATGGTTTGATGTTGAGTAACCCAAAATATGTCAAATTTTTTTGACTGGTACAACCCTAGGTCTACAATGATAGGTTTAGCTCTTTGATACCTACACAACCAAAACACTGAGCCTGAATTAAAATACGTATCTTAGCAAGTAACTTTCAAGATTAAACATTTACAAACAAATGATGCAAATGGAATATTCAGATATTAAACTTCAGATCCTTACAATTTCCATCCAATATCACTTGTGTGCTTAATGAAATTTAAGTCATTTCTAAAGATCCTTTTCCTTTAGATTTACTCTCAATATAAAATTTTATTGCTAGTTGTGTTGTCTATTTCTCTCTTTCAATTTCTTTATTCCTTGGTAGGTTGCATTTCATACTTGTCGAATGACGTAATTCTAGACTCTAAATATCTAGAACTTAACAGCTGCATGGCTTTATATATTTTATGGGAATTCCCCAAAATCCTATCCAGATTCTTATTAGGTGGAAATACTAATATTTTATTAACATATTTTCAATAATTCTTACAAAAAGATGACAAATTTTCTTAATATTATCTCTACCTAACCACCATTTTCTTTTCCAATTGACATATTTACTTTTTGTTGTCAATGTGTAAGCAAAGAATGATGAAAGCATCAACTCAAGATCAAATGAAATTTGAAACCCATTCTTTTTTTAGTAAAATGAATACACAGTCACAACTAATAAAGTAAGTGTTTCATTTGAAAGTGAAAGGATTTATAAACTCTAATATTTGCATCAAAACAAAGACAAAATGTACACTTCCAATGACCACTGTTGGGCTGATTTCCTTCCATTATCCATGATAGATTTATCTACAAAGAAATCAAAAAAGACTTAACTGAACTAAAAAGAATAATGAAAGATATAATAGTGAAGAAGATAGATAATATCACTTTAACAAAGTAGGTAATCAACATTTTTTCTAGGTGGGTGTCACGAATATGAATAAAAGTGAAGGTGTAAAAGCTAGGGAAAGTAATGTAGTTCTAGTGCATCTGTATAATCAATCACTAGCAGACAAATAATGTTCTTTCCAAAAGAGAAAAATAGGAACGCACCTAACCAAAGATAGATTGGAGAGAACAACATGAAGTCAAACCTCATAATTCAAGATTCTTCTAAGACAAGAATAACAACTAAAATTTGCATGAAGCATCATCCATGACATTCAAGAGACAAATTCTCTTTCCTTCAAAAAGAAATAGCTTAATAGGCAAGACATTCCTGTGTTAGTTTTCTGAAGCTTGATAACGGTGATGCTCTATAGATGTTTAAAACTACAACTGTTCTTTCGGTTCATGCAATTATGTTGAAAACGTCTCTATCTTGCTCTGTTATAGACTGCTCCAGCTCCCATAGAGGCTAATCTAATTATGGTAGATTGATTTCCTTACTTCATTAGATCCTCTATTCTCTTTTTTTTTCCCACAAATAACTTCTTTTCCTTCTATCTTGAACCAACATATCTTCTCTTCTTTTCTCTTCACCATGAATGAGACTATATTTCTCCCTCCTCCTATTAGCAAAGATTCTTGCTTCCAAAAACTAAAGAAAATTTCCTTCTATCTTAAACCATTGTATCTTCTCTTCTTTTCTCTTCACCATTAATGAGACTCTATTTCTCCCTCCTCCCATTAGCAAATATTTTTCCTTTCAAAAACTAAAGAAATCAGTTGGTTATGGAGTGGTTACGATAACCATCCCCACAATTTTCTCTCTCCCATTCACCATAATGTCGAGTGTGAAAATTTATCCAAGATCTCCCAAAAGAATAATTTAACATCGACAATATCCCCATGAAGGTTATGCCACTGTTGTGGCTTAAATTTAGGAATCATCAAGGCACGATTTAGACTATGATGTCGATTAAAGAAATATAATAGTTATTTTTTCATTGGTAAATTATATGTTACTTCCACTTGCCTGCCATTTTCAATCCAACTACAAAAACTTAACAAAAAAAATTCCTTGAATGCTTTCATTGTATAACGCCTCTCAGCGTAATAAATTCTCAATTTTTTTATATAGTTCACACTTTTCTAAATTTTTCATCTTAAAAACCACATTCTTCTAAATTTAATTAAATAAAAAATGTCTATAGTTTTTTTTTACTTAATTAAATATCTTCTCACTAAGTCTGAATAATTTCAAATTCAAATTTAGTCACATGTCTATAACACTTTTTGACCACATCATCAAATGTCACATGTATTTAAATATGACTAATATTGAAATTACATTATTCTCAACCAATTCCATAACAAATTTTTGACACATGACTTTTTCACACACTTTATTCTCTCATACATTTGGCATGTTGCCTTTGGTCAAGGGAACATCCTCCATGATTCTTCCATCTCCACCGTTCATCTCTCATGTTTGAATCTTGACCGTTGATTGCTGCCACATCGCAAGATGCTTCATAAATCCTATAAATACAACCCATTACTACAACATTTGACATGACATCTTTGAGAAAACTTATTATGTAGGAATAGCATTGGAGCATTTGGAGCATTTATAGTTTTAGTTTAGATTATTTAGCATTTATCATTTGAGTATTGTAATATCATGTTAGATTAGAATCATGTTTTAGTTTATAGTTACATTTTAGTTGTCATCTTATTTTACATACGACATTTGCATCATATAATCTAGCATCATTATCCATTGTCAAATATCACCATTATCATTTACATCATGCAATATCATTTAGGAACTTAGATTCTTGCATTTACAACATCTCGTTTCTTAGGTTGTCATCCAAACTAGTCATAGTGCATATGCAAATATGAGAGCACTAATGATTTAAAGGATCCTTGAGAATAGAGAACAATGGAATATTTTTAGAGATTTCTTTTGCTACAATTAGACTATTTTTATGATTCAAATCTTTAATGTAATGTGTCTCATTGATGTTTGTGTGCTTTATTATTGATTTATTAACCCCCACAATTTCACACTCACATAAATTTGTGCCCACCGTGGGGCCCAACCCCATTTTAAATAATTTTCTAGAAAAAAAATTGTAAACAGGATGGGTGTGATCTTTTAGTGCGATCGTGAGTTATTTCAGTGCATACAACAAATATTTTAACGCATCTAGGGTCTATTATGATGCATACAACAAATCCTTTAGTGCAACTGAGGACTGTTACAGCGCATACGATATTTCTTTAGGCGCATCCAACAACTGTTGTAATGCATTCAGGGAGTCTTTCAGTGCTTTCAGTCAATACTTTAGCACATTCATTAGTTTCTATAGCATATTGAGTTGTTATGTTAGCGCATACATTAGATTTTCTAGCACATTGGATAGTTCTTTTAGCATGCATTGATGTTCTAGCGCATAGGTTTAAATTTGCAAAATCTTAAAAATCCTGAGAACTAATTGATGTTTTCTACTTGCAGGTACTTTGATACATTGGTCAAAGACAAATTTGTGCAACTACTAATGGTGTATGCAGGGACTAGAGTTATTTGAATGCTTTCTTTGGATTAAATTAGGAACCTAGTTTAATTAAAAGGTTAAAGAATCCCTTGTCTTTCATGCTTGAAGTGATAGGCCTATGCTCTCCCCTTAATTGGGTGATTAGAATGCTAGAATCACTATTTATGCTTTGTTAACACCTTTAAAGGGCCTATTGTAGTGGGAAAAAGTTCTCACCCTACGGGAATGGCCTAAGTGGTAACAACCAAATCTAGGTTTTCCAACCCACTATAATCAAAAGAAAATTTGGGGAAAGTTTGCAATTTGATGGTAGTGTGCAAGATAACCATCCCAAAGCCTTTGTTCTAAAGGTTGGGAGGTTTCCTAAGGGAGTTTATCTATTGCCACATTGAATGAAAACCCTTACTATGAACTCTAGTGTAGAAGCCAACCAAGTCATATTTTGAACACTTTTTATATCACAGTGCAAGGGGAGGGAATAATTTTCCCCTAAGATACTCACCATATAACCATGAAGGATTATTGGCCAAAAGTAGAGGATTCAGCTTTGGTTAAGACCCAGGAAAGGAAAAAACACAAGCACCCTCTAGGGGGTGACAAGGTTGTGTGAGCTGACATGGTTTTAAGATGTGGGTTGTGATATTTTAAGTGACCCTTGAGAATAGAAAAGTTCTTGAATTGTCTTCTCTTGTGTTCTACCAGTGGAAATCGAAAGAATTGGACCAGATTCTTGAATACACACTCAGTGTTTAGTTCTTAGTTAAAAACAATTGTTTGAAAACTTGTTGCTTTGTTTGAGGTCAAAATTCAAGAAAATCATACATTTAAATATGCAATTCCCATATTTGGCAAGCTGGAAACCAATCAAAATTCATTGATCAACAAATTTTACCTTGGAAACACTCAGATTCGAAGCAAAACAAACAAATAGGCTATCAAAAACATTGAAAACTTCCAGTTTAGCGCATCCATTCTCTTTTCTAGGGAATTTGTTGCATTTTCTAGTGCATCTATGCAATCTGGTAGGGCATACATTCACTATTCTAGCGCATCTATGTAATCTGGTAGTGTGTACATTCACTGTTTTAGTGCATCTGTGCAATCTAGTAGTGCGTACATTCACTATTTAAGCACATCTATGCAATCTCATAGCACGTACATTCACCTTTTTAGCCCATTTGTGCAATCCAATGGTGCATACATTCATTGTTTTAGCACTTTCAAGCAGTTTTATAGTGCATTGAGTCAATATTTTGGTGCATCTATTCTTTGTTTTAGCATATCTGTGCAATATTTTAGCACATCCAGGCTCTATTTTAGTGCATCCATTAAATACAAAACCCGAGAGAAATTCATAACTTGTTTCATAGTTTGAACTAGAATTAAGAATCTTTTTCAGCCCAAAATCATTTCTTAGGTACAACAGAGTATAAACTTGTCAAAACTGACCTCTACAAGTGAAATTCTTCAAACTAAACCAATATCTAACATCTCAAAGTTCCTAAATCATCAAACTTATCACACCTTTGATTTTTAAGCTAAGTTTCATCATCAGGATTTGTCATCCTTTCATCACGAAACAAAGTTGTATAATCCAATTAAACTTAGTCTCTTCAATAGAATTTGTCATTCTATTTGACTTATTTTTCATCCTTGGAACTCTTCCAAACAAAGATCAAAGTTTAGTCAAAGTATAATACTTTAATTCCCATTCAAACAATATTACAAAAGGCAAAACTCAAGGAAAAGGAACTCAAAAATCAAAACATTGAAACACAAAACATCGAAACACATAACATTGAAACTCAAAACACCATGGCTGAAATTGAAGAGAATCCTTTCCATGGAATCCACAACAATGAAGGGGAAGAAATAACTAAGGAAGACATCCAACATACTGAACAAGATCCAAACTTCCACAAGTGCTTAGAAAATATTTTTGAAAGAAATGGGGAAAAATACTTACTAATGTTGGCTAAACAAGGTGTCAAATTGCCTGATGACTTTGATGTTAATCAATTGAAAGAACCTCCTAAAAAGACTGAAAATGATTCACAAGATATTGAACAAGTGTTTTCCTTAACTCATCAAATGAAAAACCCCTAGTTCAAAAAACTCTTGACATGCAAAGGGGAACCTCAAAACAATACTTGATACAAGAAATTTTTCCATATCCTTTTGATCAAGGTATCAATATGATTCCTTTTCCCTAACATTACAAATTCCCAAAGTATGATAAATATAATGGTAAAACCAATCCAATAGATCATGTGAGGGAATTTAGAACCATGACTCTCGAATTTGCACACGAAGAAACTTACTTGATGAGATTGTTTCCACGTAGCCTAGGTGGACAATGCCTTGAATGGTTTTCCAAACTTGCACCACCAATTAGAACCTTTGAAGAATTGGTTAACAAATCATCACCCAATATTCTTATAACATCCAACATGATATAACAATGAAAGACCTTTGCAACTTGAAACAGAAAAAGGGTGAATCGTTCCTCACTTTTCTACAAAAATGGAGAAGGTTGTTTGCAAGATATTCTCATCTCATACCTGAAAAAGAAAAGATGGAAATATTTATTGATAACCTAAATGATGAGATGAGCTACATATTGGAATTATAATTCCCACCAACCTTTGAAAAATTGATTGAAAATGGGATTAAAATTGAAGAATCTTTGGTCAAAAGAGGAGTCATAAAACTTTATAATGAAAACAATGCATCAAGCTCCTCTAACAATTATAATAGAAGTGATAAACCAAAGTTTTGGCAATGAAAAAAAAATGTTGGTAACAATGATGGTGTAGCTCTGAAACACAAAATGCCAAACTAGTCTTCAACTTGACAACATCGGCCACCAAAACCAATCAAAACAACAATCCAATCGACAATCAAAATGACAATGAAGGTAGTGTTGAATCTAGAAGACCACCATATCGAACATCCTCCAATAAAAGAACATTCACCCCTTTGGGACAATCATTAGAATCAACATTAAAGGAACTTCTTGAAGCTAAAGTCATAACATTACTAGAGGCAAGAAATTGGGAACCACAAGTTAGGCCTCCATGGCGGAATGATGCACATTTCTGTGACTTTCATCAAAAATAGGACATAAAACCAATGATTGCATGCAATTAAAACACTTGATACAAGACTTCATTGAAAACAACACCATATTCATAGAAGGACCCCAAACAAACAGTGATCATGGAGCATTCAAGAACCCTCTACCAAACTATGAAAAAGGGGAATCTTCTTCATCGAATACTAAGGGAAAAACGTGAAATATATTTATGATTCTACCATTCATTGTGTTGAGGTGGCTGAACATCAAACCAAGGACATTGAAATCAAGAGCCAAAGAAACATTCCTACAACTAAAAATCATCACCATGATATTGACACCATCTCACATCAAATCAATGACCTTGTGCCAATAAATCTGATCACCAACATTGTTGCAAATGACAATCGAATTAATGTCATCAAAATCAGAGAAGCACAAGACAATTCACCAATCAATGCAATCACAAGAGGAAAAGCCAAGGTAACATTGAGAGGTGCTACCCCTTCCACGTCCAAAATAACTGCTACCCCTACAGCTCAATATAACATAGTTGATTAATTTTAGAAAATACCCACCCAAATATCCATATTGGAGCTTCTCAAGATTTCACCAGCACATAAAGAAATCCTAGAACAAGCTCTAGTTTCCATCATGGTACCAAAAAATCTTGAAGTTTTCCAATTTCAAGCTATGGTGGGACACTTAACCACACCTCACTGCCTCTCATTTTCTGAACATGATGATGTATCTATCACCCATCCACACAACATTGCCCTCCACATTGAGGTCTTAATCCACAAACATCAGGTCAAGTGTGTTCTAATAGATGGTGGAGCTGGCTTGAATATATGTACTCTAAAACTCATCTATGCATTGGGATACTCAGAAAATGCTATTGATCCTAGAAGGAAAATCACAATAAAAGCATATGATGATGAAGAGATATCTTCCCAAGGGTTGATAGTGCTACCTATTCAAGTGGGACTAGTTGTCAAAGACATAATCTGCCAAGTGTTGGAAAAAGAATTAACATACAACATACTCTTGGGACGTCCTTGGATTCATGAGATGCAAGCAGTACCATCAACTTATCACCAGTGTTTGAAATTTCCTTTCAACAGACAAGAAATCACTATTGCAGTTGACTCCAACAATCCCCAATATTGCAACACACTTAAAACAACTCAAGACACTTTTTTTCCACATAACAAAAAGGCTCCTAATCATAGCTTATCAAACAATGGGTATGTTCAGGATCATGATGGGCCAAAAAGTGGCAATATGATGGGTATCTGGCTGGCGAATATTTTCTTACCCAAAATTGATGAAATGAAAAGGGTTTTTAAAGAAGATTCTCAGCTTTCCATTGATAAAATTATGCTTTACTTTGAATTCAATAAGTAATTATTATTCATTTTCTATTCAAATTATGACTAAAGTCCTCATTGATAGGTTGATTGAAAAACATCTATAACTTTCAAATAGTATCATATTTTTTGAATCCAAAACATGTGTCACATTTTATGCTTCGCATACTATAGGATTAAAAAAAGAAAAATTGAATTTCATGAAGTTTTGACCAAGCTAAGGTGGTTAGACATACGATTTTTTATATTTTTTAAAATGTTGTAATAAAAATTCATAATTAATTATTTACTTGGAAAAAAATTACAAAAAATATGCATCACATCCAGGACGGAGTTCTCTACTTATATCTAAAATCTTTTAAAAAATATTATCATTTTATTGTGGTTAGGGTGGTCGAAGACACACTTATTTTTTTCCGAAATCTAAGTACCATTGCATTGAAATTTTCAATTTTCACCATATATATATATATATATATATATTAAACAAACCTAGTAGTTTAGAACTACATTCAATTTGCTACATATTCTATTCTTACATATTTTTGAAATAATATAGATAACTTATTCAAGTTTTTACGTCAAGTTGCCTAACTCTGATTTTTCTAAATTTTTTGCCACTCAAGGGCCTTTTTTTTCCATGATGATCCTGCACATACCCAATGAAAGAGAACTGAATTCCTTGTCAAAGTGGGTTGAGAAGAAAAACCGGTCAAAAGACAAAGGTGTTGGTAATTCTACTACACAAAATCAGGAAGGTCAACTCAATGCCTTATCAAAACAAGTTGAAAAGATCCAATTGAAAGACAAAGGCATGGGGGAATACTCATTTGAGAAATCCTTGTGTTTATCACAACTTTCATCTTCTCCTAAGTCATATGGGCAACCATCAACATCACTGAGACAACAATCATCACAACCAACCACACTTTTTGATGGAACCTTTGTAAAAGCGGGCACCTTGGTGGATGAATCAGAAGACAAGGAAGTTTTAAATTCATACAATGATGAAGAATCATCACAGGCATCAACCTCCAGTGTATAAAAACAAAGCAATATGGAAAAGAGAAGAAAATCCTGGAAAATATGGGATATGAAGGAGAAGGTCCTATTGGTAAAAGAAAATAAGGCATCATAGAACCAATACAACCCATCACAATGAATTCAAAGGACAAGACAGGACTAGGATATAGATAAGAATCAAAAGAAGAAACTAGGCAACAAGTTGTTGAGAGAATCCTCTAATTGAGAGATAGTTCTGAAACAGATTCCAATGAATATGAATCAGATTCCCTCTCTGAAGAGTCTTGTCATGATAAGGAAATTGATGTAATACAAAAGTATACACCAACATGTATGGAGGGACAAAGCTCGAGTTCTAGACCACTTGAAATTGGATCACTGCATATTGAAGACTCAAGTGAAGACGATCATGCTTCAAGTGAGATAGATACTTCGGAAGAGAGTAACATCATAGACCTCAATATTTCTATCACACACTCTGATGATGTTTCCATCATGACTCTCACCCCTTTTGACCTTGGCCAATTTGATGATTCCTTGCCATTGATATGCCCTAAATTGATTGAATGGGACCAAAATGAGTTGCTTAACATACCTATATTTCCAAACGTTGATGTCATTGTAAACTTCCTTTGTTCTGATAACCCTAAAACATGTTCCACCAGTGAATCTCATAATGAGGCTTCAGAAAAGGGGAGTGCCAAATCTCTCAGCTACAAAACAATGAATATCAAAAATGGATCTAATGGTGAAAACCATTCAATGGCATCATTAGAACAAGAAAAAATAAAAATAAAGAGTGCATTTGATGGTGAAAACCTCTTTGAGGCACCAAAAGATGGGAGATTTGACACTCTTCCCAAGTATTATCATGAGAGATCATCAATGCTAATTGAACCTACACAATCCATCAACGTTGGTACAGATGAAACAATCAAGACTTTACATCTGGCAACATCCATGATAGAGGAAGAGAAACGAAACTTCACTAAGTTCTTTGAAGAGAGGCAAACCAACTTTGTGTGGTCCTATGCTGACATGCTAAGTATAGATCCAAAGCTCATCATGTATCATTTATCACTACCACGTAGAGTAAAACTAGTGAAAAAAAGGTTGAGGAAAATGCATCCACACATCGCCCTACTAGTAAAAGCTAAATTGAAGAAATGGTTAGATGTAGGATTTATCAAACCTATTGACTATGTTGAGTGGATATCAAACATTGTGCTAGTTTTGAAACCAGATAAAAGCATCAAGATATGCACAAATTTCAAAGATCTCACAAGGATTTCCTAAAAGATGATTTTCCTCTACCTAACATTGACATCATTGTAGACTTGATAGTTGGACATGAAATGATTTCACTTATGGATGGATTTTCTAGTTACAATCAAATAAAGATAGCACTCGAAGATCAAGATAAGACAACCTTCACATATCCTTGGGGCACTTTCTGCTGGAATGTAATGCCTTTTAGGTTGAAAAATGTTGGAGCCACATATTAGAGAGCAATGACCACCATCTTCCATGACATGATGCACACTATTATAGAAGAATATATAGATGAATTATTGGAAAAATCATTTACTAGAGAAGGACATTTGGAAATTTTAGAAAAGATCTTCACCAAAATGGAGAAATTCAATGTGAGGTTAAATCCCAAGAAATGTGTATTTCGCATAGCATTAGCTAAATTTTTGGGATATATTGTATCAGCTAAAGGCATCAAAGTAGATCTTGCGAAGGTCAAATCCATTATGGAGATGCCTCCTCCTAAAAATATCATTCAACTCAGATCATTACAGGGACAATTCTAGTCTATCATGAGGTTCATCACACAATTGGTGGATAAAACTCATCCTTTCAATCATTTGTTACACAAGAATATTTCTTTCAAATGGGATGAGAAATGTGAAGCCACTTTTAATCAACTCTAGCAATATCTGATGTCACCACCCATATTGGTACCACCAACTGAAGGAAAACCATTGCTACTCTACATTGCAATAATGGAGATATCTTTGGGCACTTTACTAGCACAAGAAGATTCCATAGGAAATGAAAGGGCAATTTATTATATTAGCAGGACCTTGAATGGTTATGAGATCAACTACACCTTTATCAAAAATCCTTGTCTAGCGGTATTATTTGCTACCCAACAACTAAGACACTACATGCTGACTCACACCATCAAACTCATAGCTAAAATTGATCCCTTAAAGTATCTACTTAGCAAAGCTTCCCTAACAGGAAGATTAGCCAAGTGGGTCATGATATTGAGCAATTTTGATATCCATTATGTGGACAAGAAAGCATTCAAGGGTCAAGCCATAGCAGATCAACTAGCGGAAGTACCCTTACAAGCTGATCATCCAATGAACATTGAATTTCTAGATGCTAATGTCCTAATAGTGTCAACACAACAATGGATGTTGTAATTTGATGGATCTTACACACAACATGGATTAGGCATGGGAATCTTGTTTGTCTCACCTCAAGGACATACCATTCCAAAGTCCTACAGGTTAATGTTTCCCTACACGAACAACACATTCGAGTATGAAGCACTGATCATTGGAATAAAAGTGGCAATCAAATGGAAGATCACATAGTTGCATGTCTACGGTGATTCCCAACTAGGCATTAACTAAGTGAATGATGAATTCCAGAAAAAAGATGATAAATTGATGCCATATAAAAGAATGGTTGATGACTTCAAAAAGTACTTTGTGGAGATCAAATTTGAGTAGATTCCTAGACGCGACAACAAAGTTGTTGATTCTATGGAAACCATCGCTTCTCTCTTGCAAATACCTAAAAAATGAGCCTGTTATGAGTTCATGGTGGAACAATTGTTTAATCCCACCTACGACAACCATGAATCTCAAGTCATATAGCATCTAGTCGAGGTTGATTCTTCCTATGGGAAAATCTATACCTATCTCAAAGACAATACCCTCCCAACCGATTTATCCCAAAAAAAAAACAAAACTTTATTCGACAAGAAGCTCGATATACCTTGATAGCTGATGTGTTTTACAAACAAGGTCTTGATGGTAAGTTCTCATTCGGTGTCTTGAACGTAATGAAGTTGAAACTGCTTTACAAAAAGTTCATGAAGGTATTTGTGGCACACATTCACGTGGCCTAACTTTAGCTAAGAAAATCCTACATCAAGGGTATTAGTGGTTGAATATGGAGGAGTCATTTCAATACATGTCAAAAAGTGTCTGAAATGTCAAATTCATGGAAACCTGATACATGCACCAACACAAGAGTTGCAACCATTCACATCCACATGGCCTTTTTGGCAATGGAGATTGGACCTTGTACGCAAAATTCATCCATCTTCATCAAATGGACATAAGTTCATCATCACAACCACAAAGTACTTTATGAGGTGGATTGAAGTTGTTCCTTTTGAACACCATCATAGGAAAACAAATTATGTCCTTCATCTTGAATTATATCATCTATCAGTATGGCATTCCTCAATCCATTATCATAGATAATGACAGAAATTTCAGGAATCAAGATGTCCAAGAACTGTATGAGAGGTTTCATATCCAACATTAGTTTTCTACACCATACTACCCTAAAGGAAATGGCCAAGCAAGGCCTCGAACAAAACCATCTTGAAAATATTGAAGAAAACAATTAATGATGTTGGACATGATTGGCATGTTCAACTAAACCCTACCTTGTGCGCTTATAGAACTAGTATCTGTACCCTAATAGGAGCCACACCCTATGCTTTATTCTATGGATCAGAGGCCATGATTTTACCTATTGAGGTTGAGTTACCATCACTTTGTGTTTCATTAAAGGGGATCATTCCAAATGAAGACTATCGGGTCTCTAGGTTACAACAGTTAGAACTATTGGATGAAGATCATCAACATGTTGTGGATCACCTAAAAGCCTATCAATAGAGGATATTTAGAAGTTACAATCATAGAGTAAATCCTAGAACATTTCAGGTAGGTGGCTTAGTCCTGAAAGAAAATCCTTGTAATCGACAGGAACAAGAAAAGAAGGGGAAATTCGAACCAAACTAGCTAGGTACCTTTTTCATTATATCAGTCTTTCAATTAGGAGCATATCAGTTGTCCACACCAGAAGGGGATTTTCTTGATGAACCCCTCAACAACTTGCATCTCAATAAATTCTACACCTGAATCATCTAGTGCATTAGAAAGAGTCCTGAAGAAATACAAAAAAATAAAAAAATGTCCTAAAAAAATGGTTACCTTGATGAAAACCTAGCAAACAGGGGTCTTGGTAACAAAAAAAATCAGAAAAAAAAAAAAAATACAAAAAGTGAAAAAATAAAAAAATAAAAAAATCTAAAAATGTACAATAAAAACAAGTAGTGAAAACCTAGCAATAGGTGTTATTTATGATAGGTTATCTTTTCCATCTATTCAAGCATGTTGACCATTCACTTTCACCATCAATTTTCCTATCATCAGAAAGCTTCATGTATATATCCTGGCATCACAGTTGTGTCTCACCCTAGATTGGGGGAAAAATCCTGAACTCACTAGGGGCAATAAACTTTGAGCTTAAACCAACAGACAAACAATAGTAGGACAACATAAAAAAAGCAACAATCATAGTGCAACCCAACATTGAACATCAATCGCCATCAATAACACATCAACCATCCAAAATCAAATAGCCAATTCAAGCAAATCAAAGCAAACTTTAAATGGATGATGTACCTTTTGAATCATGGCTATTCAACTGTTGTACTTTTATTTTGTTGTCATATCTCTGGAGCAACTCAATGATGTATTGAACTAAAGTAGGTAGGAAGGAGTATGATTTTTCTTTGTTTACTATTTGTGAGTTGATCGCTACTACTGTGCAAATTGTCGCAAGACGTGCTCTACAAAGTATCACTGATGACATTCATAATTTGCATAGGAAAATTATTAACTCTTGTCTATTTACTTGAGCAATTCTTAAGTCATCTTGGTTTAATTATACCTAGATGCTTGTGTTAAATTTCACTATCCAAAATCATGGAAGTGGTACTTAGGTCATCATCGTCTAATTATACCATCGATGTTTGTACCCACTTTCAAAATTTTAAAAGCTCAATGATGATAGAAAGCACAACAAATCGACTATTGTGATGGCAACCTTTGCATATTAGATCTGCACGGTCAAGTTAGATTGCATCCATGTTAGTTTTCATCTATAGATATGGGGTTTCCAAAGCTTGAACAATTTCACGATGAGGTTATCTCTCTTATTAATGGATTGAGTACATTTGACATTAACAAAAAACACATCAGTTGCATCCTCATTTGCATACATTAGAAAACAAATCAGTTGCATCATCATTTGCATACATTAGAAAATAAATCAGTTGCATCATCATTTGCATACATTAGAAAACACATCAGTTGCATCATCATTTGCATACATTAGAAAACACATCAGTTGCATCATGATTTGCATAAATTAGTTGCATCATCAAAATCATTTCATCAATTATGAATAGATTAAGAAATTGGTCTATTAAGATGATTGTAAGACATATCCAACAAAGTAAGATTTCCAAGAAGAAAAACATCTTTATTTTAATAGAGGCATGATTGAACATGATGCATCGATAATTGAACTTGATGCATCACTGAAATCATTTACTCCTTTAAATAAAATGGATCTTGGATTCACTTAAGAAAATTGAAACACATGTCTAACAGAGTAAGATTTACAAGAAGAAAAATTGTTGAGAAACATGACTAGATAGGAAAGACATAATGCCATTGTTATGAACATCTAAAACCAGTAGTGAAGATGATTTTTTTATTAATCAAATCCAAGACTGACAAAGGACTAACTGGATCAGCATAATCATCACATGAACATCTCACATCATTTGCATAATTAAATCCATCTCACATAGCATAAAACACTATTCATAAAGCATGTAGAATCATCAATCATGCATCATTGCATAATCATCATAATCATCATGATCATCATCATATAAACATCATACACACATAGAACTATACACCATCATGTGATTATTTCATCCATCATTCATACATTCATTGCATCATCTATTTGCATTAGAAAAGTACAAGAAAAAAAAAATGCATCACATTTCATTTGCATCCATCATAATCATCATGATCATCATCATATAGAACATCACATAGCACATATAATAGAAATTAAATGCATCCATCATGATCATCATGATCATCATCATATAAATATCGTAAACACATATAGACACATAAATCAATCATCATCATCATTGCATGTCATATATAACTCAAAATGATGTCAAATGTACAAGGATATCAAAAGATATAAAGAGATACATCAATATAAAAAATGGTAGTATATCATAGTGTCTCAACTAAATCAAGAAGTATACATCATGTCCCAAAATGCAGCAAGTCATGTCATCATATATTAGAGCTATGTCGTGCTCCCCCCAAACGGTGTCGACGTCACTAGAACAGTGCCTCCCCCACCAAATGGACTTGCACCAAGATCTCTTCAATCTCTTGGAAGTGGCTATGTAACACCTCTGCTCATGGTCTAAGACTAGGACCTACCTAACCACAATTGTGTATAGCTCTCACGGTGCTCTAGAGGAACTGCATCATGATATCTCACTCTATAAAAAATTTCCTCCTATGCAGTACGTTGTATCTCTTTGAAATAATTTGTTGAACTTGTGGCCTCTACGGCTCTCTGTAGTCTCTCGGCAATGCCCTTTGCCTAACCCACACATTGTCTTAGAGTTTCCCTCTTTGTAGTAAGTGTAACAATCTATGCCTACATTTGAGCCTATGCTTGAACTTGGGCTTGTGCCTTTTGTACCTATTGTCTCACAACATCTCTCTCTACCATCATTACAATAACCTATCCCTGTGTCTATGCTAGCAATCCTTGTACCTCCTCTAGCTAGCACTACAATGTCTATACTTGAACCTGTAAAGCAGCTATTTGTGTTTGTTGTTGCTGCAAGGGTAATATGATTTCTACATGTTGTTGGGATGTCACAACCAATGATCACCTCTTCTGAGGCACTCTGAACTCTCCAACATTAGGAACTAGGCCTCCTCCACCACCATCACCTTTGTCTCCATCACCTCCATCTTTGTCACCCCCATCACTATCATCTCCATCTCCATCCCCATCATCACTACTCTTCGCCTCCTCCTCCTCATCTCCTCCACCTCTTTGTCGCTTGCGCCCATTACCTACTACCCTCTCTTCCTCCTCTAACAATGGCACTAGCTCATCTAGGATGGTGATCCATGGGAATGGATTCAAGAAAAGGTATTGATCATACTCCTCTAATATCGAAGCCTCAAAGATCTTTGGATGAATGTCCCAAATAATGGCCTGTAAACCCTAGAACACCTGCACTGCTACATCATATGACAAAATAGGTCCCCACTCTATAGCATCTATCTGTCATTGGGAAAAATGTGCCACTCCCTGGGGCATGCCCTAGACCCTACCATACTACCATTGTACCCTCAATAGCAAGAATCTCTCAATGATGAATCAGGTCCACCCAATGAGATACATAGAATGACATAAAAATTGTATCTCAGTCTCACCCTCTGGCCACTGCTCACAATCAAGATAAGGCCACCATGTCACCAAATCTAAGTCATCAAGAATCCTCCTCCAATACTCTAATTTACCCAACCTAGGCTAAGCAATTGGACCTGCATAAACATGTAAATATGGTCTCATCACAGTCTTTGTTTGTCTCCAACTAGATGGGTGACCACTATATGCTCCCAGACCCAGACCTAAAGCAATGCCACACCAACTGATAAACTAGCCCCTAAGAGGTAAACCACTTGATGTAAATCATGGTACAGATGAGCAAGCATGCAACATCCCCAGGCATATCAAGTACCCTAAGTGATCATGCTCTCAAGAATCCTGTCCCATCCAACTAAAATTACCTTTGACCTGTGATTAGGACAAAGGTGTTGGATCTCAGTTGTGTTTATCGTTTGTCCTTGATGAAAAAATCACTTTTAGTTGGTTCTCTTTGATGATCAGTCTCAGATTGGATCCTTATGCTTCATTATGGTACTTCTTTGATGTCATTGACATTGGTTTACATTCAGATGGCTTCAGTTGGTTTTGACATTCTTCATTTATTCATGGACAACCTTGTGTGTTTTCATAGTTGATATAGTTTTTTGTGTACTGATGCCTCGAGTTCCATGTGTAGACAGGTGGCATTCACTATTTATGCTTTCAGATGTTTGTGATGATCAGTTCAGTATGAAGGTTCTTCAAGTGAAGGTATATCTTATGTTTATCACTATTGTTGCATATACTCCTTCACATGGTATTCAGCTTGCTTGCTTCATTGGAAAAATTTAGTCATTAACACATGATAGCCTATCAGATTTCATTGCTTGATCTCTTCACAATACATCATATTGGTACATATATTTGTAGTGCTTAGGCACTTAAGGTTGATATCATTCTCTTGATCTTCCATGCTCATACATTTTTAATTAGCTCGAAAGTGATTGTTGTTGGTGAGTTTTTTTTGATAAATGACTTCGTTCTTCATAAGCTACCTACCCATTCATATATAAGAGAAGGTAATGATTCTTGGGCTTCATTCTTAAAAAATTTAACTATTCGTAAAGTCATTAAAATTGACTTTGGGAAGAGACATTGATTGCCATTATTCCTCATATGCTTATGTCGATTTTATGAGATTACTTGTCAAATATCAAAAAGTCACTTTGCAATTGTTATATGTTATCATTTAGCATGATTAAGAGATAATAATCTGGTCGACCTCCTTTGGACAGTGATTTAATCATATTTATTTTGATTATTATTATGTTATTTTGACTTGGAGTGGACTTCAAATATCTCTTCTTTTCAACATAATGATTCGTTTGAAAGGAAATAATGATTAGGGAAAACTTTTTGAGTTTATTCACTTGGATGGGTATGGAACCCTAGCCACCACCATTATTATCTGCCTCTCTGCTATAGCTTACACATGGTTGTTTCCTGAGATGTTGAGTCTTTGAAAGCTGTTTGGACTATGAACTCAGTGTAAATGAGAGCTCGACCTGCATATTGATCATCATTATTCGATGGAAGTCGATGGTTGGTATCGAATCTCTGGAATTTATTAGAATGTTGCACAAACATGCATCTTTATTTGGTGTTTTTATTTAGCAAATGGCAGTCCTTGGGCGTTATTTTTTTGGAAATCTCTTTATGGCTAGAGACGTTTTTCTTTGCATGATCAAATTTTTGCAAAAGACATTTTGACTCACTCATATCAATGATTATTGTGTTCATTATTTGAAATGGAATGGTTATAAGGTAGAATATTCTTTGAGCTTTGAGAGTTTATGATTTCTCAGCTTTGGGTAGTCGTGGTTTGGATGAAAATGTATTAGATGCAAATTTGAAATCTCTTCTTCAACACAAAATTTAATGCTTTCAGCATTTGGGTATTCCAAAAATTTGTTTCTAGTGAAGATTATTGTATTTGTTTAGGGTTTTGTAATAGTAAGTGCAGATTTGAAGAGGCTTTATGACTTATTCTTGTCAAAGCATTGATAAACCAATCAAAGTTTATTTATAGCCTGTTGTTCAAGGCGTTACACTTGCAGACATTTACTTTTCTAACACATATTCTTAAAATGGAAAGAGAGTTTCAATTTCCTCTGATAAACGCATCTTTGAAGACTTTCTTTTGACAGACATACTGAAAATATTGTATAAAAACCAATGTTGTAAACACTGTGAGAACTCTGGTTGTAATTCTGGAACACTGTCCTTTGGCTGTATCAAAAAATGTGTTGAAAAAATCTGTAATAAAAATCTGAAAAACAAAGATGCAGAGATACTGTAATATTCTTCTCTATGTAATATTTTAAGGATTCAATTTTTGAATTCTTAGGGTATTAGGTAGACGAGAAAACTGAGAGTTATGAGCTTAACTAAAAATAGAGAGATCCTTTGAGATATTATTATTGTTCAGAAATATAATTTGAGGGGTTGGTGCTCCTTGAGTGGGTGCTCAAAAATCAGCCTATAAGGCATTGTGAACAGTTGATTAAAAGATTAAGCCTGCAAGGCATTTCAGGAGTGGTTTTTATACCCCAGGAGGGTTTTCCACTCAGCAAAATCTTGTGTCTCTTTGTACTTCTGTGATCTCACTGCTTTACTGAGTTGTTTACTACTTTTTTCATTGATTGGTTACTTCTTTTCTCAATTTTGATTCTGAATGATTACATTCAAACTATGAATGCTTTAATCATTTTAATATTGAGATAATATTTGAGCTATGGTTTATTTTTATGAAAAAATTGTTCAAATATATTTTGACACTGATTCACCCACCCCTCTTCATGTAATTTTCACTCCAACAATTGGTATCAGAGCGTAGGGTCCTCTGATTGGTCTAAACCACCTAGGATTGATCCTGGTCTTGGAGTCTATTTTTAATGGCACAATCTTAAGAAGGAGCTTTTGTAACTAGAGATCCATTATTTGATGGAACATATTATGTGCTCTAGAAAATTAGAATGGAAGCATATCTGGTTTCATTTGATGTTGATGTTAGGAGCATTGTGTTAAATGGCTAGAATTTACCAGCCACAATACCCACTGATGTTGCTGAGAAAAAGAGGTATGAAACTAATGCCAGAGCTAAGCATGCCATCTTATGTAGGTTAACTAAATATGTGTTTATTAACGTCATGCATTGCAAGTCTGCTCAAGAAATCTGGGAAAAACTTGAAACCATATATCAAGGAAATGAAAAAGTCAAATTGTCAAAAATCAGTTTGAGGAAATGAGAATGAAGGATGATGAAAAGGTAGTTGAATACTTCCTATGAATAGATGAAGTTGTCAATGCTATGAAAGGATTAGGAGAAGAAGTAAAAGAGTTTGATGTGGTTACAAAGGTCATTAGAACCTTACCGACTAAATTTGAATGTAAGGTATTAGCCCTTGAAGAAAAGAAACATTTTGATAAGCTTACCTTAGATAGTCTACAGGGAATCCTTACTGCCTATGAAATGAGAACTAGCAAAAACAACTCAAGCGAAAAAGAAACTGCCCTTAATACTGAAAAGAAAGAAAAAGATGAACTTAGTGAGTCAGAGTTGTATGATTCTAAAGAATCCCATTTTGTTAGAAAACTTAAAAAGGGATCAGGAAAATATAAGGGGAAACTTCCCCTTAAATGCTTTAACTGTGGTAATATAGGTCACTTTGTTGCAAAGTGTCCCTATGATGATCAAATCAGTGACAATGAGAAATCTAGAAAATGACCTAAGAAGAAGTCCTTTAAACCTAAACGAAATTTCAACTTCAAAAAGAAGAAGAGTTTGTTTAGTAAAGATGAAATAGACACTGAGTCTGAAGATTCATCAGCAGAAGAAGATGAAACCTTGTTCATGGCTGAAATTACTCAGCAAGAAGATTCAAACACCATTGATATTCAAGAAGGTGAAGTAGATCTTGAAAGTGAACTGAAATGTGCTTTAAAAGAGGTCAGAAAACTCATAAAACAAGTTCTTGCTCAAGAAGTTGAGGACTGTCTTCGAGTGAATGTAAGCTGCAAAGATTAGGAAATTCAAAAATTGGAACAAGAAGTTGTCTATCTTAGAAAGGAAATTGAGAAATATGAAATCACTTTAAAACTTAATGAGATCCTTAGCAAGTAGAAGATGTATAAAAATAAAACCGGTATTGGTTTTGAAAAGGGTGAATGTTCAAGTGATAATGCAAAACAAAACCCCTCTTCTGAAATCAAGGGTTCATGTCCAAATCACTCTGATTTTGGTAAGAATCATGATCAGTCCTTGAAAGGTAATAGATCATCTTACAGATACAATTCCTTCTTCTATGGTTACTATTTTTTCTGCAACAAATTTGGCCATAAAGTGAGTTCTTGCAAGCTTATGAATCCTAGAGTACCTAGGTTTGGTCTTAGGCAATACTATGGTTTTGTTAAACAGATCAGATGTTTCAAATGCAATGCTTTGGGGCACTCTATCACACAGTGCAAAGCTGATCTGTAATCTAAATAGCAGAAAACTAAAAAGATCTAGAAGCCTAAGAATGTTAACAACATCGAGCAAACTATGTTAGTCCAAACTGATTTTCATTCCAAAAAAAAAGACTTCCTGGATAGTGGATGTTCTAACCACATGACTGGCGACAAAGATAAGTTCATAAATCTTGAAGATTATGTAGGTAGTTATGTTAAGTTTGGTGATAATTTTGGTATATAGATTGAAGGTAAAGGTTCACTTCTTCTGAATGAAGACATCCCTATCTATAATGTGTACTATGTGGAAGGTCTTAAGCACAATCTTCTAAGTGTTAGTCAGATCTGTGACAGTGGTTATCATATATTGTTCACTTCGTAGGGATGTGAGATCAAAAACGAGCTTGGAAAGGCTGTCACAGCTGGAAGAAGGACTAAAGGGAATGTTTACAATCTTCTTGACACATCAAACAATGACAATAATCAAGGTATGTGTCTAATGGTCCAAATTGAAGAGAGTTGGCTATGGCATAAAAGATTAGGATACACAAACTTTGAAAATCTAGTTAGAATCAGTACAAATCAGAATGTTAGAGGTTTACCAATCCTTAACAAGCCAAAAAATTCTGTGTGCAAAGAATGTTTAAACGGTAAACAAACTAAAATCATCTTCAAAACAAAAGAACATTCTTCATCAAAACCTCTATAGCTAGTGCATACTAATTTATGTGGACCAACTAGAACAAGGTCTATTAATGGTGAAAAATACTTTGTGGATGATTATCCTAGAATGATATGGGTTACATTTCTTAAGCACAAATCATAAGCTTTTGAAAGGTTCAAATTTTTTCGTAAGATAGTTGAAAAGGAATCTAATCTGAACCTCAAATGTCTTCGATCTAACAAAGGAGGTGAGTTCACCTCTCAAGAGTTTATTGATTACTGTGAACAACATGGTATTAAAAGGCAGTATGCTGCAACTAAAACACCTCAGAAAAATGGGATAGTTGAACGTAAGAACAGAACTATAAAAGAAATGGCTAGAACAATGCTAGATGAAGCTAAGTTGCCTGATATGTACTGGAAAGAAGTTGTTCATATAGTTGTATACATTTTGAATAGAGTGCAGCTTAGGGTGAAATCTAAACACACTCCCTATGAACTATGGTATGGAAAAACAACTTCTATGAAGTATTTTAAAATTTTTGGAAGCAAGTGTTCTATCAAGAAAGATGATGATAACCTTGGCAGTTTTCAATCCAAGAGTGATGAGTGTATCTTTTTGGGATACTCAAATCACATCAAAGCTTATAAATGTCTTAACAAAAGGCTTAGTAATTAAAATTTGATGAAAGACCACATTTGAATGTTGAATCTTTGCAGGATAATGAGGAAGAAGAACTTGAACTTGAAATAATTTCAAAAGGAGCTGAAACAGCAAAGCCTAATGTTGATTTAGCAAGCCCTAAAATTGAAGAAGCAAGTCCTAAAAAAGGTGCATCAAAAGCTCCTTTGAAGACTCTAGCCAAATATCACCCCAAAGTTCAAATGATTGGAGATAAAAATGCAGGAGTTCAAACTAGGAGAAAGGTTGTTGAATCTGATGAAAAGGCTCAAATAGCTTTATGTTTAGTTACTTAGTTTGAGCCTAAATTTTTTAATGAAGCTCTCATAGATTCATGTTGGGTTAATGCTATGTAGGAAGAAATTGATCAGATTGAGAAAAATCAGACTTGGGAGTTAGTCCCAAGACTAGATGACAAGAATGTCATTGGAGGCAAATTGATATACAAAAACAAGCTTGATGAAAATGGCAATATTATTCGCAACAAAGCAAGATTTTTTTGCAAAGGCTATGCTCAACCATAAGGTATTGATTTTGGTGAAACCTTTGCACCTGTTGCTAGATTAGAATCTATCAAAATATTATTGGCTTATTTTGTTTATAAAGACTTTACTGTTTATCAAATGGATGTCAAAACTGCTTTTTTAAATGGCTATTTAGATGAAGAGGTCTATGTTGAACATCGTGAAGGATTTATTTGCAAAGATAAGCCTGATCATGTTTACAGATTAAAAAAGGCCCTCTATGGCTTAAAACAAGCACCTAGAGCTTAGTACTCTAGGCTGGACAGTCATTTTATTTCTAATGGCTTTGTTAGAGGAGGTGTAGACAACAATCTTTATGTTAAAACTGAAGGTTTTGATATTTTGGTTGTTGAAATTTACGTTGATGACACTATCTTTGGCTGCAATAATGTTACTTTGAGTAAAAAATTCTCTCATCTAATGGAATCTGAATTTGAAATGTCAATGTTGGGAGAATTAAATTTCTTCTTGGGTCTTCAAATCTCTCAATGTGAAAATGGAATATTTCTTTCTCAAACCAAGTATGCTAGAGAGATGCTTAAGAAATTTTAGATGGATGAATGCCATCCAGTTAGCACTCCAATGGTTACTGGATGAAAACTTACTAAGGTTGATGATTCTCCTGATACAAATCAAACTAAATATAGATCAATGATTGGCAGTCTATTATATTTAACTGCTTCTAGACCTAGCATCATGTAGGTGGTTTGCACAGTTGCACGGTTTCAGGAATCACCTAAAGAATCCCATGTCACTGTTGTTAAAAGGATTTTTAAATATATTCAGGGCACTCTTTCATTATGGTCTTTGGTATCCTAAAAGAAATGATTTATCTTTGATTTCTTATACTGATGCTGGCTGGGCTGGTTGTTTGGATGATAGGAAAAGCACCAGTGGTACAACATTCTTTCTTGGTGACCGTTTAGTGGCATGGTACAATAAGAAACAAGAGTCTCTTTCTCTCTCTACTGCTGAAGCAGAATACATTGTTGCCACTTCATGCTATACTCAAGTTCTTTGGATGAGTCAAACTCTATCTGATATGGGTATTGAAGTTCCTAAACCTATTTCTATTCTCTATGATAACACAAGTGTGATAAGTATCTCATAAAATCCTGTTATGCACTCTCGAACTAAACATATTGCTATCAAGTTTCATTTTCTGTGAGAAAAGGTACTGGCTAATGAAGTATGTTTACATTTCGTTGGATCACAAGATTAGGTGGCTAATATTTTTGCTAAGCTGTTAGCAAAAGAGTTATTTGAAAGGCTGAGACTTTGATTGGGAGTTATCTCTCAATCGTTACTTCTCTAATTCACCAAGCTTCAGCTTAGTGGGAGCATGTTTTATGTTTTGGTTTACTTACAGCTCTCCTACAGTCTTGGTTGCTACACTGTTACTCTTTTTGCAGTTGATTCTCATGGTACTTAGTTGGCTTCTCAGTTGTGTTTCATGGCATTGCAGATTCTTCTCTTCTATCCTTTGTCATTGACACAAAAAGGGGGAGAGTCATTTGTGTTTTTCCATCAAGGACAAAGGGGGAGTTTGTTGGATATCGGTTGTGTTTACGGTTTGTCCTTGATGACAAAATCACTTTCAGTTGGTTCTCTTTGATGATCAGTCTCAGATTGGATCCTTATGCTTTATTATGGTACTTCTTTGATGTCATTGGCATTGGTTTACATTCAGATGGCTTCAGTTGGTTTTGACATTCTTCATTTATTCATGGACAACCTTGTGTGTTTTCACAGTTGATATAGTTTGTTGTGTTCTGATGCCTCGAGTTCCATGTGTAGACAGCTGGCATTCACCATTTATGCTTTCAGATGTTTGTGATGATCAGTTCAGTATGAAGGTTCTTCAAGTGAAGGTATATCTTATTTTTATCACTATTGTTGCATATACTCCTTCACATGGTATTCAGCTTGCTTGCTTCATTGGAAAAATTCGGTCATTAACGCATGATAGCCTATTTGATTTCATTGCTTGATCTCTTCACAATATATCATATTGGTACATATATTTGTAGTGCTTATGCACTTAAGGTTGATATCATTCTCTTGATCTTCCATGCTCATACATTTTTAATTGGCTTGAAGGTGATTTTCATTGGTGAGTTTTTCTTGATAAATGACTTCATTCTTCATAAGCTACCTACCCATTCATATATAAGAGAAGGTAATGATTCTTGGGCTTCATTCTTAAAAATTTTAACTATGGGTAAAGTCATTAAAATTAACTTTGGGAAAAGACATCGATTGCCATTATTCCTCCTATGCTTATGTCAATTTTATGAGATTACTTGTCAAATATCAAAAAGTCACTTTGCAAGTGTTATATGTTATCATTTAGCATGATTAAGAGATAATAATTTGGTCGGCCTCCTTTGGACAACGATTTAATCATATTTATTTTGATTATTATTATGTTATTTTGACTTGGAGTGGACTTCAAATCTCTCTTCTTTTCAAAATAATGATTCGTTTGAAAGGAAAGAATGATTAGGGAAAACTTTTTGAGTTTATTCACTTGGCTGGGTATGGAACCCTAGCCACCACCATTATTATTTGCCTCTCTATTGTAGCTTACACATGGTTGTTTCCTGAGATGTTGAGTCTTTGAAAGTTTTTTGGACTATGAACTCAGTGTAAATGAGAGCTCGACCTGCATATTGATCATCATTATTCAATGGAAGTCAATGGTTGGCATCAAATCTCTGGAATTTATTTGAATGCTGCACAAACATGCATCTTTATTTGGTGTTTTTATTTAGCAAATGGCAGTCCTTGGGCGTTATTTTTTTTGGAAATCTCTTTATGGATGGAGACGTTTTTCTTTGCATAAATAGATTTTTGCAGAAGACATTTTGACTCACTCATATCAATGGTTATTGTGTTCATTATTTGAAATGGAATGGTTATAAGGTAGAATATTCTTTGAGCTTTGAGAGTTTATGATTTTTCAGTTTTGGACAGTCGTGGTTTTGATGAAAATGTATCAGATGCAAATTTGAAATCTCTTCTTCAACACAAAATTTAATGCTTTCAACATTTGGGTATTCCAAAAATTTGTTTCTATTGAAGATTATTGTATTTGTTTAGGGTTTTGTAATAGTAAGTGCAGATTTGAAGAAGCTTTGTGACTTATTCTTGTCAAAACATTGATAAACCAGTCAAATTTTATTTATAGCCTATTGTTCAAGGCATTACACTTGCATACATTTACTTTTCTGACACATATTCTTAAAATGGCAATAGATTTTCAGTTTCCTCTGATAAACACATCTTTGAAAACTTTCTTTTGACAGACATACTGAAAATATTGTATAGAAACCAGTGTTGTAAACACTGTGAGAACTCCAGTTGTAATTCTAGAACACTGTCCTTTGGCTGTATCAAAAAATGTGTTGAGAAACTCTGTAATGAAAATCTAAAAAACAAAGATGCAAAGATACTGTAATATTCTTGTCTATGTAATATTTTAAGGATTCAATTTTTTGAATTCTTAGGGTATTAGGTAGACGAGAAAACTGAGAGTTATGAGCTTGACTGAAAATAGAGAGATCCTTTGAGATATTATTATTGTTCAGAAATATAATTTGAGGGGTTGGTGCTCCTTGAGTGGGTGTTCAAAAATCAGCCTATAAGGCATTGTGAATAGTTGATTAAAAGATTAAGCTTGCAAGGAATTTCGAGAATGGTTTTTATACCCCAGGAGGGTTTTCCACACGGTAAATCTTGTGTCTCTTTGTACTTCTGTGATCTCACTGCTTTACTGAGTTGTTTACTGCTTTGTTCATTGATTGGTTACTACTTTTCTCAATTTTTATTCTAAATGATTACATTCAAACTATGAATGCTTTAATCATTTTAATATTGAGATAATATTTGAGCTATGGTTTATTTTTATGAAAAAATTGTTCAAAACTTTTTTGACACTGATTTGCCCCCTCCCCTCTCAGTGTAATTTTCACTTCAACAAAAGGAACCCTCCAATGAATCTAACAAGTATAGATGACAATGTGGCATAGGCATCAACCATTTCTCTCCATAAAATCTCATAACCACATATCTGGTCATCCTTGAATACTCTCCTTAGTGCATCAGTCCTTCCCTGCTCAGTCAAATCATATAAGAACAACTGCCTAACAATAGGAATCTGTCGAATCTGATATACGTCCTCTAGCGTCACTATGATCTCGCAAGTGGGAAAATTAAAGGAGTTATGGTTGCTATGCCACCTCTCTGCTAAAGTTGTCAACAAACCCCTATTGATCCTAATCTGGGGCATATATATCAGAGAGGACAATCCACATCGTGCGATAATAGCTACCTCAAGCTACGTCAGGTGGGGAATCAACTTCCATGTCCTGGGGAAGCTCTCTTGAATCTAAAAACTTGTCAAAGGCTCCTATAATCACAAAATCGTAAATCAGCCAATCAATCAATCAACATCAATAAACCTATCAATAAATCAAAATCAATCAGCCTATCAATCTAATCAGCTCTAGTGAGACTTTGATCAAATCTCATGAGAATCAATCTATCAATCAACCTTGCATATCACGAGGTTTATCTATCATTCAACCTTGTCTATCATGAGGTTTATCAATCAATTTGATCTCGCCTATCCTGAGTTTAATCAATCAATCAACCTATCATTAATCCTTTCCTATCATGAGGTCAATCAATCAATCAAACTATCATTGATTCTCGCCTATCATGAGTTCAATTATCATCATCCTATCATTGAATGTCACCTATCATGAGATCAATGGACATCTAATCTATCAACATCATCAATCATCATCAAATCAAAGGCTGACATGATCAAACATTATCAAAATCAAGGAGTCTAATAAAAAAAATCTTCAATCTAGTCTAAATTTTGCCAGTGTGCTAGAATAGTGATTCAATGCACTAAAACAAGGCTTCAATGCAACAAAACCATAAATGCGCTGCAAAATTATTTCAATGCACTATAACAAAATTTCTATGCGTCAAATCATCCTATGCACTATATCATCTCATCGATGTGCTAAATCAATTCACCTAAGCGCTAAATCACGTATGCGCTACAACAATTCTTCAATGCACTACTTCAGGCAACCGATGCACTACATGAACCTATGCACTAAAGTATTAACCCTATGTGCTAAAGCCCTAACCCTATGTGCTAAAAGTTCCAATGTGCTACAATAGACATCCTATGTGCTATTGTGGTGCTTGTATGTGCTAAAACAATGAAAATTGAATTTGAAAGTGGAAAATGGTGCAGAAAAATGAATTACACAAATTACGAGGAGGTTTTTTTGAGATACATACCAGAGGTCTATATGTTGTCGGGCGGTTGTTTCGTTGCACATGCTTGAATCAGTGTGTATGGTAAGAGATCACCATTTTGCTCGAAATTGCTAGATTGCTCAATCACCCTCCAATCTCTAAAATGCAAATGCACAAATGAAGTTTTAAATCACCTTTTTAACCTTTTTAAGGTTAATTAAGATGGATTTTTGTGGCATTGATTTATTTTATTTTCAAAGGGGCTTTAATTCATCACTTCATCACCTAGTGACTTCTACATCATTTTTTGGGAGATAAATCATTTCTAAACCATAAAATTTTGAAATCATCATCAACTCATCGAAAAATAATCAAAATTTTCAAAAAAAAATCAAAAATTCCTAAAAATCCAAAAATTCACCGATTTATCCCCCAAGGGGGCATATATTCGTCATCACTTGAAAATTAGGGTCTCGGGCATCGAAAAAAAATATTGCAGATATCAACAATAAAATTTTCTTTGAAGCAACGTGTAAACACATTAGTTCAAAGAGGGGAAAAATATATACACCTAAAATTAGTCAAGGAAATTAATTAATTACATACTAGCTATTTAATTAATGAACTTTAATTCATCTACTTATAAATAAATTCTCAATTTATTTATACAGTTCACACTTTTCTAAATTCTTCATCTTCAACTACATTCTTCTAAATTTAATTAAATAAACAAATGTCTATAGTTTGTTTTTATTTAATTAAATATCTTCTCACTAAGTCTGAATAATTTCAAATTCAAATTTAGTCACATGTCTATAACACCTTTTGGCCACATCATCAAATGTCACGTGTATTTAAATATGACTAATATTTAAATTACATAACAAACTTTTGACACATGGCTTTCTCACACACTTTATTCTCTCATATATTTGGCATGTTGTCTTTGGTCAAGGGAACATCCTCCATGATTCTTCCATCTCCACTGTTCATCTCTCATGTTTGAATCTTTGACCATTGATTGTTGCCACATCACAAGATGCTTTGGAAATCCTATAAATACAACCCCTTACTACAACATTTGACATGACATCTTTGAGCAAACTTATTATACAGGAATAACATTGGAGCATTTGGAGCATTTAGAGTTTTAGTTTAGATTATTTAGCATTTATCATTTGAGTATTGTAATATCATGTTAGATTAGAATCATGTTTTAGTTTATAGTTACATTTTAGTTATTATCTTAGTTTAAATACAACATTTGCATCATATAATCTAGCATCATTATCCATTGTCAAATATCACCATTATCATTTACATCATGCAATATCATTTAGGAACTTAGATTCTTGCATTTACAACATCTTGTTTCTTAGGTTGTCATCCAAACCAGTCATAGTGCATATCCAAATCTGAGAGCACTAATGATTTAAAGGATCCTTGAGAATTGAGAACAATGGAACACTTTTAGAGATTTGTTTTGCTGCAATTAGACTAGTTTTATGATTCAAATTTTTAATGTAATATGTCTCATTGATGTTTGTTTGTTTTATTATTGATTTACTAACCCCCACAATTTCACACTCACAATAATAAATTTATATTATATTACATATTAATATGTAACATAATTATTAGATAAATTGTATATTTATATAACAATTATTATTTTTTTCTTCTAATTATATTATACTGTCATTTGATTTTATTTTTATTTTGTTTGATATTTATAATATCTTTCTAATATTTAAAATTTTAATATATAATTATTTTTATATAACTTAATTGAGATATGATTAATAATTATTAATAATGTAACCTACAATTTACATTATAATGATTAATATATTATTTTTGTAATTTTCATAAAAATTAACATTAATGTAACATTTTTAAATAATTATGTTAATACTATAATTAACAAAACTAACATTTAATGTTATTTACATTAATAAAAATTACATTTATTTTTATTAAATCTAAAATACTATAAAGGCAAGTACTAGCCACTATGTGGCACTTGTTTCTCTTACATAGAAATGATTCTATATGATTTTAATTTTTAACAATGAATATTGTTTTCAAGGGAATTCTATTTATTCCTTCCATTACTCTAGTGTATATTTTTACACCTTTTTATCTTTGTATTTTATGATTTTGATTATTGTTGTAAGGACATGGTTATAGTGCTTCAAAACAATTCTAATATTACATATATCATCAAAAAATATTTATCCATTACTTTAATCAAGGTCAGTTTGAGGGCATTTTGTTAGCCTAGACTAGTCCACATATGTAACCTTTTCCTTTGATTGAGTTTTAATGCAATTAATATCACCAAATTCAAAGGCAAAATCTCCCACTCCTAAAGTCAACTTTCCCAAAAATTTTGTATTATACTATCAACTTGCACACTATTACCTCACATTGAATGATTAAGACCATACAATTATAATGTCTTGGGTCATTTGTTCAAAAGAAGATAGAGATTCATCATAGGTGTTGGATATCAAACCCAAAGTTGTATTCTAGTATTTTTTATTATTGATTATGCAAGCACAATGAACCATTACATATCAACACATCAAATTGAGAGAGCTATGCATATTTTATCCCTTTTATATTTATCAAACCTTATTATTATTTATGATTTAGTTTTGATTTCATTTATTGCTCTTGATTATTAGATTAGATTAGTAGTATGATAATCAATAAAAAGAATTTTTTTTACATATGTTTTGGTGAATCCTCAATTCATATACAACCTAGGGTTTTTCTTTAGGGTATGTGCATGGAGATGGGCCAAAAAGAGGTCAAAATAACTTAAAAATATTATTTTGTGGAATGATTAGCATTACATATTTCATTAAGAGATTCAACAAAAATACTACTACAATATTGAACTAATTATTATCTTTCTAATCATTTTCTATAATCTAAATAAACTAGCATTTTAATCTTTATTTTCTTATATTATTATTTTTGTATGCCATGAGATTTAGCATTTTCTTCATTTGTTCATTCAAATTTGAAAAAAAATGCTCCCTTTCTATATTTTATTATATACATATTGGAAAAATAAAATTTTGATTATATTTATGGTAGTTATAGGAAACATGCTCAATCATTTATTTTTCATGAGATGTCCACTTTGACAATTAATAAAAAATAATATTTATTACAAATAATAGAAAAATGTCACCAACAACAATGATCTTAAACATAGTTTTTTGGAAAAATAATTAATGAATCTAAGATGGGGAGCAAGCTCAACACTATTATATTTAATGAAAAAGGAATTTATTCTTTGAATTTAATTGTTTGACTATTAATTTTTAATAGTAAATAAAAAACTTAGTAGTTAGAAACTAGATAAAATGCTATAATTCATTTTCTTAAATCTATTGGTTTGTTTTTGTGCTTTAAGCTCCAACTGATTCCTAAAATAATCTAAATGAATAGTCAATTCTTATGCTCAATTTTCCAAGGGGTTGGCCAACAAACAAAAGAATAGTTTAATAGTTTTCCTCTCTGCACTTCAGGCTTTGCAGAACCTAGGAGAGTGATCCTATTCAATATCAACTAAGATTATACATAATTTATGAAGTATACTGCTCTCAAACAGATGCACTCTCTTCTTTATGACTAATATTCAAAGGTAAACAATAGAAAGAGCTAAATTCTTGGAGCTTCAATGCAATTACATGTCTTAGAGAAGGAAAATAACATTATATGATAATTAAAAACTACAATAGAAATTTGGTTTTAAGATTTGATGACCATGTAAAACATAACCAAAAAATTTGCTAAGACTGTTGTCTTAAACCTAGGCAATGAAGTCAAGGGAGATGCAATTAAAAACTCATACAATAGTATTTATTCTAATTCTGTTAAAGCTTAGTGGCAATCCCTTAAACTATCACTCCTTCAAAACTTTGTAATCAACTCTACTTAACAATCCTTGTATGTAACTAAAACATTCAACATTTCTCACAAAGCAAATTAATTCACTCCTTGCTCGAGAAATCTATGAAAGAAACAATCAGTCATAGAAAAACTATAAAGATGAATAGAAAATGATCCTTGATCAATTTATATTCATAAGTGTTAAAGATATATACAATTAGGAGACAATTGACTACAAAATTGTCATTGTATTTAATATTCTTGAGCTAGTACTATAATATAAAATTAATAATTGCATTGATATCCTTTCTTTATGAAGACCTAGCTTGGACATATACAGACTAAATACAAGGGCTCTGCCCACAACATTCTCCAAGATTATGATAAAATGGATATGAATTCCCTTTTATAGAAACAAGGGAGCAAACAAGCTTCAAGCCATGGATAGATGTCACATTTTAATTTGACAATCTTGTCCTTTAAGGATAAGAAAAAATAAGTTACAACTACTCCATGAGGAGAAATAGATCCCCTTACTAAAAGAAAAAATAATTGCACATGTCGTTGAAGGATATTCTTGTTGATTCCAAAATGATGAAAGAGGAAAGGTGCAAGTACAAGTACTTTGTTGCATTTTTCCATCACCTTTTATAACTTCAAAAACACTTGAGGAAGAAGATGACTAGGCCATGCAGGACAAAATAGGCTTCACCCTTGCAAAAAGATAAGAATAGTATTAGAGATACTTATTCAATATATTTCTCCACCCATGAACTATACTCTTCTTTTGAAGGCCACAAAAATTCCAAGAGTTTTTGCACTTTATTTTTATGAGCATTATATCTTGCATCTGGGATTGTTGTTGTTTCCTTTACAAAAATGTCTAGTCTGTCTCCAATGTAAACAAGTCGTCAATTAAATTATTTAGGAGAGTTAATTCTAGTTTTCCATCCTTGTAGATATAAGATGACAATGAGGGATTATTCTTGCAAACTCTACTTTCCATACATCCAAGGATTTGATTACTCTTAAATTATCCATAATTTTTGGCATAATCCCTTGTTCCATGCTTTCAAACATCTTCAATTTTGACTTGAATTACATATCAAGCTTAGTTTGAAAAGAAGAAACCTCTTATAGTAATTATATTTTCTCACTTATTTGTACTGAATTATTGGGGGAATTTCCATCAAATGATTTCATTTTAAAATCATTTTTTTATTGAGGTGAACCTCAAGACCCAACTACCTAGCACATCTTGGAAGTTATTTTGAATTTACCTATGGTTGGCATAGGATTTTTTAAGTCCATCAAATGCACTACAAGCTCCCTCAATCTTGCACAAGACACATGACAACCTATGACCCAAAAGATCATCAATAATGTCTATGGAAATATTTGAACAATAAAATAGCTCTAAGAAGGTAAAACAACTTATCTTTATTGATCAAAATATGCTCACAAACTATATACAAGTATGAAAGTGAGTTACAATGCTTATTCTTGCTAGAAAAAACCTTCAAAGGTTACAATACATAGCCTAAAATAGCTAGAAATCCTTGCCAACCTATCTTAGGCACCCCTTTATCTATACCCACATGGGAGAGAATCTAGGACAAACTTAAAGACCAAAAGACCTTTTCTTGCTTGACCAAACTCCACTTGGTGCTAGAAAAATAACTTCCTATTTTGACTCCAAGTTGAAAACACAACAAATTCTCTAGCAAGTTATAGAGGAATGAGTTGTTTGACTCCTTCGACTAATTTTTTTTCCATCTGTTATAATTTGTCTTGATGACCTTAAAACTACCATTTTCATCATGATAGGATGGATTTTATAGTAAATGTGAATTAAAACAAGGCGCCTGTAGGTATAAGGATAGGGCCCTTTGATCATTTAAATGGATATTCAAGTTTTCTTTATGACCTTTATTGAAGCTCGTCATTTTGTAAGCATTGACAACTTAGTCACTTGTATGTTCACCAATTTGTTTGTATTTTTCTATGATCCCTTTAATCATAGGAATGAATTCTTTCATGATGGTTATCTTGTTTGTCTATGCATTTTTTTTGTCATGTGTTATTCAAACTATCAAGAATTGATATGTCTCTTGAGAATGCCATCTTATTGTCACTGTCATGTTGAACTGACTATCTGTATCATTATTTCATTAATTGCCATGCTTATTCATGCTCCTCATACCCTCTCTTTATCTTTCCCATTATTTTTCCACACTCTTCATACATCCTACCACTAGTTTCCTGAGCATTTTTATCCTTATTTTCATTAGGATAACATGAAAGATATAACACAATGCACTAATCATCATAGCAAATATAACATTGCCATCTCTAGTTATTACAAAGAGTTTCTCATTAGGATTACTTAAAAAGTTTTAATTCCAAGAACTCATAATTTATTAAAGGGATTGTTTGTTACCTTTACACTATTGCAAATTATCTTTTAATTTCCTTTCACTTTTCAAACCTTTGACTATCAATAAACTCCATGTATTTTTCTCATCACTTAATAAATTCTAACTTTCCTTTCATTTGTTCACTATTATCCTTTATGCCTGAAGACCACTCTCCATGTCATCTTTCTTTAGAGTAAATTTTCCTTCATTGATACTATGACGACATACTTGTCATTTTTCTTACTACCTTCTACTACTAACCCTTCATAATGGTTTTCTTGTTGACTATTCATACTTAGTAGAATTGTACTAGATATTTTATTAAACCTATATCATATAAAGGCCAATGGCACCCATATGAGCTTCATGTGTGAGTTTTGAGGGTGTCACAAAAAATTCCCTTACAAAATGAATAAACTCTATGAACCTTTCCTAGCTATTTGTCAAACCAAATTTGATGAAATTCATGATGACATGGTAACACTTTTACATGATCTCTCATAGCCTACTTATAAACTCTTAAAATTGCTACTATGTCATATAGGATTGTACTATCATTGTATGGGTCTACTCTTGTGTCATGAATATTGTCAGGTGATCTCACAGTAGTGGTTTACAATTTTTGGCCAAAGTAGACACTGAAATAACTTTTTATAACTAAATATTTGCTTTCAGGCACCTATAGCGGCTAAATTGTGAGGAATTTGAAGATGATGCAAACTAGAGTTTCATGACATTTTGTCTGTAGATATTAAATATATTTTTTCAAAATTTTTGGAATTAGATTGCACCTCTTTTTCCATCTCCCTCGAAAACTAGTTTTTTCAAAAAACAACATTTTTAAGGAGTGACGCTCATATAAGGCATAGCATTTTTTTCATGAAGGATGAAATTCTAATTCTTTCGAATTTAGATTTGTAACTCTAATATCCAGTGCTTCCACTTGGTTAAATAGTATTTTATTGAATATTTTTTCCTTAATCATGTTTCAAAGTCAAACCAATTACAATTCAGACATAGGCGGACCCTATAACGTGTAACTTTTTTTGTATGTACCAAAATTCATTTTTTTTGTTTTTTGGATCAAGGACTTCAATATCTGGTGCGCTCATATTTTTCAAAAAAATTCTTAATAATCTTTTATTTTTCCACATGTGCAGAACAAAGAGCTTCATTTTTGGTGAAAAACCTATGTTTAATAAAACTAAAAAAACAAATAGATAATAAAACCAAAACATATTAAAATTTTAGTTGTTAGATAGCTCGTTCTGAGGACTACCTAATTCCAGTTGGGTTCATGAAGTCTCCTCCATCTTCATCCTCAACCTGAGCTTCGAAGGGAAATTTTTTGGGCTTTTTTGGTTCCAGAGAGCATGGAGGTGGGAAAAGGGGGGTTCGCTTGAACTAGGGGGGGTTCGAGCGAACCAAGGTTCATTCAAGCCCCCTTTCAAAAAGGGGTTTTCCTTTTTTGGTGGGATGGGGTCCACCTTACATTTAACTTTTTCACATGAACCAGGGTTCATTAGAACCCTTTTTTGGTTCGCTCAAACTAAAGGGTTCATTCGAACCCCAAAAACATTTTTTTTGGTATGGGGTCATTTTTTTCCACTTTTCCTTTCTCACCTAAATTATAAACCACTTTTGTGGGTTTACCCTATCTTTTACCTTTTTAACATTATTTTCCATGTTTCTTTTCTCTTATCTAAACTAAATTGTGTTGACATTTTGATTGAAATACCTCGCATGCCTTTGTCTTAACTTTAACCTTTATGGACTGTACTATCCTCTTTTTTGTCATAATGATGTGCCGTAGAAAAATGACCCCTTATCATTTTCATGGCCTTTTAGGTCTTGTTTCATGGTGTTTGATCTATTTTGCTCTGACTTTATGATGTAACATGGCTTGAACATGCATATTTAGGTACTAAAATTCAAATAATGACATCTTGTGAAGGTGTTGTGAAGTGTTGTAAGACATTTATACACTCTTCTAAACTCTATTCATTACAATTTACTAAAAATAACCTTTTCATCACTAATCAAGTCCTATTTTAAAGTGTTGTAAAGTCTTGTAGCAATATTTCATGCTTTTCTAAGCATAAATTCATTAGTTATCCCTTTCTTATGCTTTATTTGACTATTTTATGCCCTTATATGCTTTAATTAAGTGTATTTTTGAATGTAAGCTTGACAAACAACATTAAATACAAGATAATTCTTGAAACCCATTATTAGGTCCTAGGTGGGACTCATTCACCATGGGTGGTGAATGAGTCTCCCTTGGCTCCAAATTCAAAATATTTTAAATTTCCTTTCGGGTTTTTATTCAAAAACACTTAATTTCGGCCTATGATGAGGTATGAATGGGTTACTAAGGCACAAGATTCTATAAATAAGTGATTTTCATCTGATTTTACACCTCATTCATTCAAGTATTCATTCAAGCATTTAAGCATCTTACAACATCTTACAACATCTTATCAAGGACTATTCAATTATTTTGGAGCATCCATTGATACTACTTCAAATTTGCATCATCAAGGGTTTGGTAAGTTGATAGCATTTATATGTTATTTTATCATTCTCTTGTATTTCATTATTTCATTAAGGGTTTGATTACCAAAGTGGGGTTTGACCAAGGAAAACCCTTATTTGCTAACCCTCAACCATTTTCCCCCTCTTGCATGTGTGTTTGCAGACCTTTGTGTGTAGATTTTAGAAGCCTTTAGGTGATTGAAGATTGTTCAACAATTCAACTAGGTGCTTCAAGTCAAATCAATCATATTTCAAGCTTGAAGAAGGTTTTTTGTTCGTTTCCTGTAGAATTGACTTTGGCAACCCAACAAGCAGACTTTTCCAGATTTGGTGTTGCAGAGTTGTCTCCTGGTTTCTCAAAATCTTGGGAGAGGACTGATTCACCACCAGTGGTGAATGATCCCACCTTAAGACTAAAAATATGAATTTTTTCAAATTTCAGATCTCAACAGTCAGAAACCTACTTCCGACACTTTTTCACCAATAGTAGGACTAATTCACTATATACACCTAAAAATGGTCACATCACAATAGTCTGGTAAGTAATTAAATATTTTTAATATTTAATTAAATCTGTGAATTCAATCTATGTATAAATAAATCCAAATAATTTATTTATATTGTTCATTCTTTCATTTCAATTAAATAAATAAGTTTATTTAATCAGCTTTTCTTATTCATTTCTTAATTAATTAAATAAACATTATGATTTATTTATATTAATTATCAATAATCTTGGCTTGAATATTTTATTCAAATAAAGATTAAATATTTCTTCTCTTCTAAAAATCTTCTAAATTTCATTCATAATTAAATGTTTCAAAATATTTAATTAATTCCTCTCAAATCCATTCACAATTAAATATCTCAAAATATTTAATTAATTCCTCTAATATCCATTCACAATTAAATATTCCAAAATATTTAATTAATTCTTCTAAAGTCACATCACAATTAAATATTTCAAATATTTAATTGAAATATTCTATAGTCCTCAAATCAAAAATCAAACTCACATGAAATTAAATAAATTTATTTATTTAATAATTGGATTATCTTCAACAACCGTGAAACAAACTTCCAAAATAAAAAATTAATTTCTCTGTTCCTGTGCAAGCTTGTTCCCGTGGGTTGAAGACAAGGCTCCATTCTTCTCTCCAACCTCCCAACATTCTCCATCTTCCTCTCAACCTCTTCATCTCTCACCATTCAAATCTACCAGACAATCTCACAACCATTGATCTTTGCCAGCCAGGATCTTTCTTGCAAAAAGCTATAAAAAGGACTGTCGGGTCTTTGAAATCACAGAGAAGCTTTCATACAAGAAAACTATAGCCAATTTGCAATAGCATAGCCTTCTAGTATTCATAGCATTCTAGCATCATAGCATATAATAGAATCATTCCATATCATGGCCTATTCACCTCATATCATAGCATCCATAATTCATAGCCCCTGTGCATATTCGTATCAGCATTTTCACTCCACCAGCATATAGGATAGAGAAGCACTTTCCTTTGCACACTCGTTCTGCAGGTTGCCATTCGGAGAAGCTTTGCTTACACAATCTGACAGCAGCAGCTTCAAACAAATCCCTGGAGATAGAGGAAAATGGAACGGCTCTGAAGAAGCTCTGTTTGTTTCATTTGAATTCAATTTACTTAGTTTTCTTTGGCTTAATGTTTCATTTGTGTGATTTGTTTATTTTACTTTGATATTAACATATTTATCACACATTCACCACCCTAGGTGAATGAGTCCCATTGTGAATTTTCAGTAACTTTAGACAACATTAACAACATTCTAAATTCATCACATCTTTCCCAAGTGCACTCTGTTTCATCCCATTTCTTTATGTTTCTCATTATTTCATCTTTTAGTTTATTTTTTGCATATTACAATGTGTTTTCCAACATAGTTTAAATCTTAATTTTGCATTCATCATCATTCATATAAATCACTTAATTGCATTTAGTTTACTTCATTTAGCTTAGATAACATCACACATAACACAATTCGAATGAACCCTTAGCATTTTTTGGCCTAAGCTCTCTCCTTTTAGGTGACAAACCCTAGAAGAGTTAGAGAGTACATTGGAGCCAAAAATTAACAATTTAGTTTGGTGAACCTGCATTTAGAACACTTTGCATTTCTGATTTCATTCACATATTGCATCCTAGATTACATTTGTATCAACATTCAATAGGATATTTTTTTGTTCTTGCATTCTAGGAATTCTCATATTTCATTAGTGAAAACTTCATTTAGGTTTCATTTTTGCATTGCATATCATTGAAAAAACTAAAAAATTTCATTTTGTATCCTTAACTACATTTAGTAGATCATTAGATTCATTTTAAATTTTTTGAAAAAAACAAAAAAAATCATATTAGGACTCATTCGCCACCCTAGGTGAATCAGTCCCTCTGCACTTTTTAAACAACATTTATGTATTTTTTTTGGCATTTTTCATGCATTTCTATTTTTTGTAGTTACTTATTGGTTATAATTAGCATAATTTCTATTATTTGCATTTAGAACTCCTAGATTACTTTGCATTTGCATTCACCCTATCTTTTGTGGTACTTGTATGAGTGTTTGGTGCCCCACTGATAATACTTTAGTGAGACATAGTTCTAGACTCATGGCATAATGTGATAGCACTTTCATTCTAGACCTTGGGATCTCAAAAGATGGGTATGTGCAGGATCATGATGGGCCAAAAAGTGGCAATATGATGGTTATGTGGCTGACAACTATTTTTTTACCCAAAATTGATGTAACAAAAATTGTTTTTAAAGGATATTCTCAGCTTTCCACTGATATAAATTGTGTTTTACTTTGAAATTAATAAGTAATTATTATTCATTTTCTATTCAAATTATGACTAAAGTCCTAATTGATAGGTTGATTGAAAAACATCTATAACTTTCAAACGATATCACATTTTTTTAATCCAAAGCATGTGTCACATTCTATGCTTCACAAACTATAGGATTAAAAAATAAAAATTGAATTTCATGAAGTTTTGACCAATTCAAGGTGGTCAAACATACGAGTTTTTGTATTTTTTAAAAAGTTGTAATAAAAAATTCATAATTAATTATTTACTTGGAAAAAAATTACAAAAAAATATGCATCACATCGGGGCATGATTCCTTTACTTATATCTAAAATCTTATAAAAAAATATTATCATTTTATTGTGGTTAGGGTGGTCATACAGACACCTACTTCTTATTTTTTCCCTGGAATTTAAGTACCATTGTATTGAAATTTCAAATTTTCACTAAATAGATTTTTAAAAAAAAGAAACCTAGTAGTTTAGAAACTTCATTCAATTTGCTACAGATTCTATTCTTACATATTTTTGAAATAATATAGATAATTTATTCAAATTTTTATGTCAAGTTGCCTAACTCTAATTTTTTTGAATTTTTTGGCACTTAAGGGCCTGTTTTTTCCATGATGATCTTGCACATACCTAGCTCCTACTCCTAGTATGGACAATGGTGCATTAGGAATTGAAAATACCACTTCTATGCCTTCGCCTTTCCATCCAATGAATGTTGACACCCAAAACAACTCCCTCCCACAAGAAAAGGCCATAATATTCATGACGATTTTGCACATTTACAACAAGACTTGTCACTTGAAAAAATTTCCACCACCACCATACCTGCAATTGAAAACCTTCATCGTTTGATTGAAAGTGATGATGGCTTGCATGTTATGAAGAAAATTGTTGATATTTACAATAAACATGCCTCTTCTAATACCCAATCTGTAATCATTCTTGTAAGCCAAGGAGGACCTCATGTTCCTCCCCCTTCAGCCATAACATCCATACCAACTTATACCAATTCTCAAGTCACCACAACTATACATCAGGTTAATTATGTAGCTACTTCTTTCTCAATTCCAACTAGCATTCCTAGTTCTCTTGTGGCATTCCAAGTCCTCTCCACTACCTTCACCCCCCTTAGTCTTCCTTTCACTTCCCCTAACATCACATACACTCCACCATTTTCCCTTCCACCTCAAACCACTTACCCCAACCCTGTTCTTACACAACTCCTTAACACCATTTCTTCCATGCAACACCAACTTTGCACCATTAGCCAAGGTCAAACCACTCCACCCACATATCATGTCCATAGCAGCCCCTTATCCTTAGAAATCTTACATACCTTGATGCCATAAGGGATAGAAATTCCTTGGTTTGAGAAATACAATGGAAAGGAGATCCTATCAACCATGTTAATGCTCATACAACCTTGTGTAGTGGTTTTTTCCTCTATGATAAGCTGTTAGCCAAAAAAATTCCAAGGACCTTGAAAGATACTGCATTAGAATGGTTTTCCAATTTGCCTAATTATTCCATCTGATCCTTCAATGAATTGGTGGATTTCATAAGTCACTTTCAAGTTCACATGACCCCTAAAAAGACAATGGTTGACCTCATGAGATGTAAACAAAACACAGACAAAAAAGTAACTAATTTTATCTCATGATACCAATCCTTGTATGCTCAAATTCATGTGGAGATTCTTGATGCATATTTGCAAAAGATGTTTATCAAAAAATTTCACACAAATATGTAGGATAAACTAACTATGATTAAATTCTCTTCATTTATGCATTTATGTACAACCTTGTGTGAATATCATAACTCGGTTTCAAGTCGTGATTCAAAATCCACTTCTAACCATGCTGAAAAACCTAAACACAACAATCAAAACTTGCACAAACCAAATAGAGTCCTTTTACAATTCAATCTGCCTCCTCAAACACAACCACAACCAAATCAATTAGCTCTAAATCAAGTGGCAGTTGTTAAAGCAATAGTGCCTTATACCTATGGGGACCTAAAGAGACAATTTACTCCCCTACCTAATACCCTCCATAACACAATGAACCAATTACTTAAACAATGCATGCTCACTTTGCCACCCCTTAAACCACTTGATCCCAACCAGCCATTACCATCCACCTTAAAACCTAATGCTTATTGTCATTTTCATCACCAAAATGGACATGACACTGAACACTACAAGCATCTAAAACATCTAGTTCAAGACCTCATTGACTCAGGCCATTTATCCATTGTGGGTGTTAATGATCAAGGCAATAAGTCCATTGAACCCCCTAACCATAATTTACAAATTTTCACCAACCCCATGCCTAAACACAATATTTACTTTGTCAAGGCTAGTGAACCTTCAAATACTGATGTAATGAATGTTGATACAAATAGTGAACAACTTGATATAAATCCAACTGTTACCCAAGTTAGTCCTATGGATAAAATCGTGGGTACAATAGACGTTATCCCTCGTAAGGTCCAAAACAATAAACATCTTGATATCACTTTTTCCTGCTAAAGACATACTACAAAATCTTCCTGATGGTCCTCTTTACATAGCAGGAAGAATCTATGATAAGCCACCTAATGGGATATTAATAGATCCTGCTTGTGGTGAGAATGTGATCACAAAGGAGTTTATAGTATTACATGAGCTCTATCAAGATGACTATAATAAACCAACTGCATGGATTAAAACACATATTTTTTTTGCATGCCCTACGATTGGATCAATCGTACTCCCCTTATAGATATGACCTAAAACTTTGGATGTAACATTTTCAATTAGTCCACAATCCAACCAATTTCATTTGTAGCTAGGCCACCCTTGGCTTTGTTCAATGAAATCGGTCCCATATGTGGTTCACAAGTGTTTGAAGTTTCCACATGGCAATGAAATATTTACCATACACCATAGTGGCTTTAATCCCTTATCCTCTAAAGGTAACTTTTCCTTAGAATCCTATTGTCCTGAACCTATGGAACCCATCACCCATTGAAAGGACTTCCTTTTCATAACCTATCAAAAGTTCAAAGCCAAATGCATAGTCGAATTGTCTCTTCATAGCATGTCCCCATCCATTTCTGCACCTCCTATCATAGATGAAACCATGCTTCAACTTGAGTCCAACATCGAAGAAACCATACAACCTCCTGAACAACCACCCTTAGACACTTCCCCGCCATTTTTTAAATGACCAAGGGAAAAATAAACAACTCTTGTCATGCATCCTTGCATTACACAAGTATATAAAGCCAAAGAGAAAGTGATTAAACTATCCTCTTTGGTTTTTCTTGTTCTTCCCTCTTCGGAAGCAGAAGAACCTATGATGACTCAATCCACTCTTACATCTCAACAACTTCAAAACAGTATTAAATGAAATTGTGGTTCTAGGGAATGTAGGCATCATCGTCGTATCCTCGCTTGTCAATCACGCATAGAAGAAGATAAATAAAAAAAACTCTACCTTTGACAGAAGTAATAGATGATCACCCTCCTCATAACCCGCCACAAGATAGTCCAATCCAACCTTCACAATAAAATGAACCAATCGAATAGCCACAAATTTTGATACATCCTTCCTTGGAAATCACCCTTCATCCTCCCGTTGTCATCAATCTTGATGATGATGATGATGTTGGATGTTGTGTTGTGTTGCTAATATGTGTTTGTCATTGATGTCAACACTATTATTATTGTTGCATTAGAAGTTGTATATGTTGAGGATATTGAGAAAATTGTAATAAGAAGTGCTACAGGTTGTCAGTGGTGAAGTGAAGTTCTTTCTATCGGTGTGATTAGTACATTGATGTTAAGAGGTTGTGGACTAAAGGGTTTCTTTTTGAGTATATCTAGTTTATCAACGTCAAGTTTCAAAGATTTGCATGAAGATTTGATCGAGTTATGAAGATTTATATTTTGATAGTTTTTATGTTACTTTAGTTTGTGTTCCTGAATGAAGATCATGTGATTCTAGTAAGTTCAATTGCTATGGATGCTTCTCTAATGTTTTATGATGCTTGTGGATGTTTCTAGTTTGTGCTCTATTTGTGTTGCATGCCTACATTGATCATTGTGCTCATGATCCGAGATTTTCTCTTACATGTTCATGTTTTTCATGTTCTTAGCCAACAAGGTCTTGAAGCGTGTTGTAGATCTTCGAGGAGTAATTAATTAAAGTGGCTCGTGTTTGAGGATGTTATTTTCAGTCTTCGCTATGTTGTGGCTGACTTTGGTTGATTCACATGAATAATCCTTATTGATTTGGGCCGACTATTTATATTCATTTTATTATTTCTTTGGATCCAACTTATAGTGATGTAATTTCTTGTTGCAGATATATAAGAGTGATTGTTTTATCATTTAAAGGTGTGTGTGTGTGTGTGAAGTGCAAGAGTCCTATGTGTGAATAAAGTTATGATCATTCAAAGGCAGAGAAAAGAGAGAAGAAGAGTGAAGAAGAGTGAAGAAGTGTTCATGTGCTTAATCAGAACTATAACCAGGCATTAGCAAATGTTCTTAGTTCAAAGTCTGATGGATTTAATTAGAAAATTTATGTAAGATAGTGTCTTCCTTTGGGCAGTAAGCCTATTTTGTATTTGAGCACTGAGCTCTAGGAAATGTGCCTAAATGCATGTGCATTCCCCATTCATAATTTCTTATACTTTTAACAACCCTAATCTCCACCATGGTTTTTCCCCTAATAGGGTTTCCATGTAAAAATATTGGTGTTATGTGTGATTCTAATGTGTTGTTCATTTATGCTTTCATGATTAATAATCAGATCTAAGAATAAGGTTAATAAGTTGAATAAGTTTGATATTTGGTGACAATTGATTCACCCCCCCTCTTAGTTGTCTACCATTGAGTTGCCAATAGATAATGATGCAACGATAGAAAAATAGATCAAGAAGTATAGAATGATCTAAATTCTTTATTTTCATCTACAATGGGCTTAAAAGAAAAATCCTCTCCACCAAGTGAAGAACCTGGTATGAGTCCTAGTTCGGGACTTGCAATTCTTCCTTTTGAAAATCAACTGCCTCTCATTACACTGAACATGATTGGGAGGTTGATGACTTGTTAGATGGTTGACTTGCATTCGCCTTGCTAGCCCTTTTACATGTTTCTTTTATTTTGATTTTTCTTTCATGTATGTATCATGTTCCCCTGTAACGTGTGTTTGATGTTTCTCTCTCTTTGTAAACTTCTTAGATATTTGTACCTCTCTTCTTCTATTTGTCATGCATTGTCTTTTTCACTTTTTTTGTGTGTTCTCCTTTTGGGGATGACAAAAAGCATAGAGACGTCCTATGTCTCTTCCAAATTGACCCAAAAGGCCCTTATCTTTTTCACTTTTGTTTTGGGCTTTCCTTTTGGGGATGACGCAAGGCATTGAGACCGCAATGTCTCCTTCATGTTGACCCAAAATCTTTTTCATTTTCTTTCACATTTTCATTTTCTTTATTTTCACTTGTGTTTTCCTTTTCGGGATGATGCAAAGCATTGAGACCACAATGTCTCTTCCATGTTGACCCAAAATGGACTTTCTTTTTCTTTTATTTTCACTCTCTTTGTGTCATTCTTCCATTTCTATGTGCTTTGGGGAATGATGACTGTTCCGAGCGCTTTAATCAAAACATTGCAACAACAAACAAACTGACCCCAAATCCATAGATCCCTTATGTGTTTGGTGTGTTTTCTTTTTTGGGGGGCAACTCCCTTTCCTTGTTTCTCATTTTCCTTGACATGATGTAGCCTAAATTTGAAACATATGACTTGGCATAGGGCTTTCCAAGTTGGCTCTCATGTCTTATTTTTCCTTTTGCATTTTCTTCCCTTTACTACTTTAAAGTAATTTCTCACAGAACAATGTGTAGCAATTCCTTTAAACTGGGGGCATATATTACCATAATTCATTTACATTCTTGGTTCCTAGTGCATCATTTCCATTCATATGATGCGTTTGTTACTTTGTGGATGACATTGGGTGTTATTTCCTTCATAATTGTGATCTATCTTAGCATATTGCATTCCTCTTGGTGGCCTGATGCGACACACTACATCCCCTAAGTTGTGAATATACTATTCTTTGATTGGTCCTCTCTTGGAGACATTAGACATAATGCTCCCTAATTGACTGACCTTGCATGAACTGAACAAGACTCCTTTGAACATCTTTCATTTTACATTTTTACATTTTTACATTTTAATTTTTGCATTCTACATTTTTGCACTTTTTGCCACCTTGCATAATGCAACTTGCATGCCTGTGGTACCTTTTCTTTTTGTTCATGATTTCTAAGCATACAAATCTTTTCTTGTCTCATGGAGCACAAACCAATATTCATTTTTCCTTGTGGCACCTTGTTAAAGTTATTAGGAGATATAACTTTGATATGGTTGAGCAGGAAGCTCACCTAGTGACATGACTTTTCCCCATAGCCACCTTTGTGTTTGTGAGTGCATACCAACTAGTGTATGTATCTTACCTTTTGGGCTTTCTCATCCCATGAACGATCAGAAGTTCCATGGCCCCAAAGTGAGTATATTTTGGCCTTCTCACCCAATGGATCATTATGAGTTTTGTCACCCCATTGTGAGTATACATTCCTAATTAGCCTAGATCTAATCCACAACTAGTTGGATAAACGATCAAAGCTTCATCCGATTCTTTTCAACACCTATATGTTCCTTTGTTCTTATTCTTAGTTCACCATGGGATTTTTATCTTGGGGTCTTGATCATCCATCTTGATCATCGTCATTCCATATTGCTAACGTAAGTGTATTTGAACCCTCCTCTTGATGTTCGTGGCTACTTTAGTGTAAGTTTGATGCAAGTTCATTCTCTCACTAAAGTGGGGGCTAAATGTGTTGTAGAAAAATGGCCCCTTGTCATTTTCATGGCCTTTTAGGTCTTGTTTCATGGTCTTTGATCTATTTTTCTTTGATTTTATGATGTAACATGACTTGAACATGCATATTTAGGTACTAAAATTCAAATAATGATGTCTTGTGAAGGTGTTGTGAAGTGTTGTAAGACATTTCTACAATCTTCTAGACTCTATTCATTACAATTTATGTAAAAATCACCATTTCATCACTAATCAAGTCCTATTTTGAAGTGTTGTAAAGTCTTGTAATAAGATTTCATACTTTTCTAGGCATAACTTCATTATTTATCCCTTTCTTATGCTTTATTTGACCCTTTTATACCCGTATATGCTTTAATTAAGTGTATTTTTGAATGTAAGCCTGACAAACAACATTAAATACAAGATAATTCCTGACACCCATTTTCAAGTCCTAGGTGGGACCCATTCGCCATGGGTGGCGAATGAGTCCCCCTTGGCTCTAAATTCAAAATATTTAAATTTCCTTTTGGATTTTTATTCAAAAACACTTGATGTCGGCCTGTGATGAGGCATGAATGGGTTACTAAGGCACAAGATTGTATAAATTAGTGATTTTCACCTCATTTTACACCCCATTCATTCAAGTATTCATTCAATCATTCATTCACACATCATCTCAAGCATTCAAGCATCTTAAAACATCTTATCAAGCACTATTCAAGCATTTTGGAGCATCCATTGATACTACTTCAAATTTGCAACATCAAGGGTTTGGTAAGTTGATAGCATTTGCATGTTTTTAGTTTATCAGTCTCTTGCATTTCATTATTTCATTAAGGGTTTGATTACCAAAGTGGGGTTTGACCAAGGAAAACCCCTATTTTCTAAACCTCAACCATTTTTTCCCTCTTGCATGTGTGTTTGCAGACCTTTATGTGCATATTTTACAAGCATTTAGGTGATTGGAGATTGTTCAGCAAGTCAACTAGGTGCTTCAAGTCAAATAAATCATATTTCAAGCTTGAAGAAGGTTTTTTGTCTGTTTCCTACATAATTGACTTCGACAACCTGACAAGCAAGCTTTTCCAAATCTGGAGTTGTACATTTGTCTCCTAATTTCTCAAAAAATTGGGAGAGGGGCGATTCACCACCAGTGGTGAATGAGTCCCACCTTAAGATTGAAAATCTGAATTTCATCAGATTCTAGATCTCGACAATCAAAAACCTGCTTTCAACACTTTTTCACCCTGGGTGAATGAGTCCCACTGTGTATTTTTCAGTAACTTCAGACAACATTCAAAACATTCCAAATTCCTCACATCTTGCCCAAGTGCACTCTGTTTCATCCCATTTCTTTCTGTTTTGCATTATTTCATCTTTTAGTTCATTGTTTGCATATCACAATGTGTTTTCCAGCATAGTTTAAATCTTAATTTTGCATTCATCATAATTCATATAAATCACTTAACTGCATTTATTTTACTTCATTTAGCTTATAAAACATCATGCATAACATAATTTGAATGAACCCTTAGCATTTTTGGGGCCTATCTCTCTCCTTTTAGGTGAAAAACCCTAGAAGAGCTAGAGAAGTTCATAGGAAACAAAAATCTACGATTCAAATGACTTGCAACATATTTAAAATTTCCACAATGTAAATATTGTGTCATCCATCATATCTTGTGATCAACTTCATGCATGATTTATCTATTCTTGACTATTCATCTTCCCTCTAAACTTCTTAATACAGTCTCTTTGCTCACATTATTTTGAAACTCTCACAACCAATATTGTCCTTCCTCATTCATTGGCTTAGACCCACATAGTACTATCCTTTCAATTGTGTGTGTTTCAATATTCATATGGCTATACTACACCTAGCCTAAATGGACTTCATTTTCCATGTTTTCCTATTCAGATCATTTTACCTTTTCCGATCACATAGATTACTATTCATAGTTTCTCTTGAGCTCTATATATCATGTCTTGTAGCTTTGGATGTACTCTATCTTTTAATATCTTGGATGTTGGTCCTTTTTACATGGATTTATTTGGATAATGATAGGCCTACCTTTCTATACCACTTCCACCTTTCATGAACTATATCTTTTTTCTTAGGACTATCTTCTATAACTTTAGATCTACCCTTTGACAACAACTATGACCTACCTTTTGCATGGTGACTAACTAGTTTTTGATAGTCCATGGTATCTTAAAATGATGGATATGTTATACTATCTCCTCCCATCAGACAATGTCTCTACTCCATGTTCATGCATAGTCCTTTTGGCCCTTGAATCCTTGATACTTGGTGATAAAAATATTTTTTGTCCGCATAAATTTTAGCTTGAATGGACTTCACTATCTGTTTTCATCCCCTTGAGGTCATTTTACATTTTGTGAAGTGATATCATTGGACCTATGAAAACATCCCTTGTAGTGAGTTGACTCATAATGGCTATGTAGACACGTAAAATATATCAATTGATCTCGTGCACCTGATCCTGATTTACTAACACCAATTCATCCTAAATCACTTCTTTACTAACCATTTAATCGAATAATATTTATTTGATTAAATTCATCATATTTCATCTTTTAATTAAATAAATCACTTTATTTGATTAAATCATTATCTTCTATTAATTAAATAAATTATTATTTTTAATTAATCCTAATGTTCCTCTTTTGATTAAATAAATCAATTTAATTGATTTATAAATTCTTCTATTTCATTCAAAAAGGGCATCAAGTTGGAATATTCTTCAAATTTTAATTCTCCCTCCCAAATTTCCTATCCTCCAACTTGGCATTTATGACTCCTACAAGTCCTTTTTCTTGAGCCAAGTGGCAATAACTCTTCTTCCACATCTTCCTCCACAAGCTAACTTTTGAATTTCAAATATCCACCTAATGGAATTTATGTGTACATTCATCAAAATGTGCTCCACCTCTCTTCAATAGAATGTTGACAAGTGGCATTGTGTTATTGGTTGATCTTTAGTCCACATTCATCCTTTTTTCTCATTCTTCCATCGTTATCTTCTATAAATGGAGAGTTCTTTTACTAATTTTGGATCCAAAACTTGAGGCAAAGTCACTATCTACAGATTTGAAGCAAAGTTCATCTATTTTCATCCAAGTCTTCATAGTTTTTCATCACCATAGCTAGGTTATTGAGAATTTCATCAAGGATCACATTGTTCATCATCAAAGCTTGCAAGGAATTCGGAAAGGGATACTTTCCACATCAAAGTAGCATCAATTCCCCCATGGGATGATGGTTTGAATGTTTTGAGCAAGATTTAGTAGCTTTCATTTGTTTAATTTCACTTTGTTTCTTGTTATTGGAATTTGAATGAATTGCACGGGGAATTATTATTTTAGACTTGTTTGATGACTAACATTGGGTTGTTTGATGATGTTTGAGCAGGTCTAGATCAACCATTCACATTTTGGTGCTAGAAGGAGGGCATAAATCTCAAAATTAACACGTTTTTTAGCTATTTCCATTGTTTTTTCAGTTTTTTATCTTTCTAGGTCAAACAGCGATACTGGAGGAAATAGTGATGCATATGTGGTTTCTTTTTTTCCACAGAGCGACGCTTGTTTCACCAAAGTGACACTCAAATCCTCAAAAAATAGTGCTATCATTCTAACGTCGTTGTTTGCACTCAAATAGCACCGATGCCTTTGTGTTTCAAATGATAACGCCTTTGTTTTCTTGCTTTTGCACTCAATCTTAAAATAGTCGTATCTTGGTCATACTTTGGTCTTTTTTGAATTTTTTCTTTTTAAAATGGGGTAGAATTTCATAAGCTATCCAATTTTCTAGGTGTTTCTCAACTTTTATAGAGTTAAAATTTTCAAATTTTCACCTAAAGTCAAATCACATTGTAACATGGTCTGAATTTTAGGGTTTTTATGCTTAATCATTCATCTAACCCTCATATCTTCTTGTTTCTTGATCTCATCTAACATTTTGAGCATTGCTTCCAGGTTTTAAGAGTAGCATGGAGCATTGAAGTGAAAATCATTTGATATCCATTATCTAGGAAAAGGAGGAAATGAGGAGAAGACTTCTTATGGCATCATCTTATGCTCGTATCAAGTGTTTTTAAACACTTTGGGAGAAATTATAATCCCATTTTTAAGGCCTTTGTTATCTTCAAGTTTTTAGGATTCAAATAAATTTCATTTGGGTTTTAAAAAGAATAATCAAAGGGTTAAAAATAACTTTAGGAACTTAATTTCATTTGGGTTTTAAAAAGAATAATCAAAGGGTTAAAAAGAACTTTAGGAACTTACTAGAGTTGGTTTTGGATCTAAAAATTGAACAAGAAAACTTCACACTTCATCTTGGTGCTATAAAAAGAATCCATTATTTCTTTTGAAGTTAAAATGAACACGTGTTTTTTGTGTTTTACAATCTTTTTTACAAGTTAATATCATTTAAAAGGTGTATGCACTTCTCTCATGCTTCACGATGATCTTGAGAATCAAAAGTCTTCTGGTGATATTAGGTTGTCTAAAATATTTCCTCCACATTTCAATTTGGGCTCTTCAAAATTTAACAAATCTTGCTAGTGTGAGATAAGTATATTGCATGTGTTATCTCTTTGTTCAAGGTGATCCCACAAAACTGGTTTACAATTTTTGGGAGATTCTATTTTTTGCTGAAATCACATATTTTTAGAAAATATAATGATTTAAGCCTTAAAAGTTCCATTTAAAGCATTCCAATTGAAGAGGGTTTGATCAAACTACCTTATATCAAACCCCCTTGGATAGAACCCCGCTAATTTTAAACCATAACTATAACAGAGTCTCATTTACACCTATCAAAATGCTAATAAAAAGCCACTTTTGATTTACCTTTTGGGGGATCAAATGAATTCATTTAATTTTATTTTTTTGTAAGTATGTATTCCTTATTATAATCTTCCCAAAAAGTATAATTTAAAAAAAAATTAATTTAATTATTATATTTATTTTTTATTTTTTTAGAATGTAGGTTTTTCATTGAAAATCAAGCTCTATGTTCTGCACGTGGAAAAAAAGAAGATTATAAAAAAAAAATGAAAAATATGAGTGCAATAGACATTGAATTCCTTGATCCAACAAAAAAAATATTGAATATCGATACATACAAAAAAAGTTGTGTTATATAATTCGCCTATGTCTAAATTGTAATCGGTTTGACTTCAAAACTTGATTAAGGAAAAAGTATTCATTAAAACACTATGAAACCAATTGGAAGCACTAGATATCATAGTTAAAAATCTAAATTTGAAAAAAATAGAATTTTTTCCTTCATGGAAAAAATGTTATGTGTTATACAGTGAGTGTCACTCCTTAAAAATGGTGTTTACTAAAAAAACTAGTTTTCGAAGGAGATGGAAAAAGAAATGCAATCTAATTCCAAAAATTTTGAAAAAAATATATTTAGGATCTACATACAAAATTTCACAAATCACTAGTTTGCATCATCTTCAAATTCCTCACGGTTTATCTACTATAGGTGCCCAAAAGTGAAGATTTAGTTAGAAAAAATCAATTCTATGTCCGGTTTGACAAAAAATTGTAAACTAGTATTGTGGGATCACCCTTCATGGAAACAAAGATTGATTGAACTACATATGTACTTAATTTTATTTACCTTTAGAGGACCTGCTTGTTGGCCTTTCCATTGCACCAAAAGGTCAAATTTTCAATGCCTGATACAAGCATCAGTTAAGATCCACCGGAAGCGGTTAGACCATGTCACAAACCCAAGCATTGTGTTGCAAGGAAGACCAAGGGACACACCATTTTGCAGCAATCCCCCCCAGTACTAGCGAGGAGTTTGAACCTGTGACCAACTCTGATGCCAATTGTTGGCCTTGTCATTGCACCAAAAGGTCGACCTATCAATTCCCGATACAAGCATCAGTTAAGATCCATAGGAGGTGGTTGGACCATGTCACAAACCCAAGAATTGTGTTGCAAGGAAGACCAAGGGACACACCATCTTGCAACACTGCCTTGGTGGGAAAAATTACTCACCCCAAGGGAACAACCCAAGCAGTAACAAGCATAAGCCAAACTCTTCCAAACTGCTATATAAATTTGTGGTTGTGATAAAAATCGTAAACAATGGGAAGCAGTGCATGATAACTCTCCCCTAGTATCTTTATGATGCATAAAACCCTTATTCTAAGGATTGGGAGATCTCTCAGAAGGAGTTTATCATTGCACCCCCTAAATTGGATGCCCTTACTATGAACCCTTGTTTAGAATCCAAAATCCCAATATTTTTTGGTGTCAGGAGATCGGACCTTCGGAGTCGTCCCACATACTTGTGGTTCTTTGTAGAGATGAAAAGTTCATCATGGGAGATTCATGAGAATGGAAGCTTGGCTGACCCATAGAAGTGAGTGTTGTGGAGGAGAGCTAGTGTGGTCAAGATTCTAATCATCCACTCTGAATAAGTGCAATTGGATTTATCCAAGTGAGAATTCAACAAATATTTTCTTTTCCATCCTAGGATTGTGCAATTTTGAGTTACTTAAACACATTGTTTGGATCCAAAATATTGAAAACAAACATTCAACAAGGACATCAAATTCCAAACCCTTTAGTAGAAGCAAATACCTTTGAAAGAATCCAAGTGCTACCACTTGTCCCTTGGGATTTCATCATTTGGGCCCATTTCTCAATTTTCTCTCTAAAGTCAACATTAAGGAAACTATGGCTTGACCTCTTGATTCTCACATAATGGACCTTGTGGAATGAAAGAAGGCCTTGGCATAGAAATTTAGTTTGAAACTTAAGCAAGACAAGTGGATGTGGTAAAATTCAAGTCATTAACCAAGATTAAATCAATTGAACCCCACACATGTGCTTGTTATCTTTTTTCTGATGGTCTTCCAAGAAAAAGATTGGTCTTTTGGTTTGAACTACTCATAGGGTAGAGCATGTTCTTCACTATCTTGGTCTTGTAAAAAAATTACCTCTTAGGTTCATCTAGGGTCACAATCAAACACTTCATCCATCCATTATTTGAAGTTTCTACCATTAAATATACCCTCCATTATTTCGCTACACGAAGAATAGCTGGAATTTTCTTCTTATAATTAATGGTTTGAGTTTATTCTTATCCTTCAATTAAAAACTTTCAAAAGCAATGAGTTTATCCTCCTACATGAGAATTTCTCCTATGAAGCATCAAAATCTATAATCAAATCCTTGGTGAAATTTGTAGTGAGAACTAGTGTGGTACACAGTCTCCTTCAATCTCTTAATGTTATATTAACTAATTCATTTCATTGCAAGGCATCCTTCTTCAATAGATCTTTGAGGGGTGTTTTTTTGCAACTATAGTTCTTCACAAATCTTCTATAATATCCAATGATTCTTAGGAAACCCCTCAAGTTCTTAATGGTTTTAGGAACATGCCACTCCATCATTACTGATTTTTTTATAATCAACCTTTTCTCGTTCATGATACACTATGTGACCCAAGTACTCCACCTCTTTGAGACCAAAACCATGCTTGGAAGGTTTAACATTAACCTAGTTCTATTTGAGAACTCGGATTACATGATCTACATGGTGTAAATATTCTCAGCATGTCTTTCGATATTTAATCAATATATTATCAAAGAATACTAATACAAAAATTATTAAAATGACTTAAAGATTGAATTCATCAAGCTTTGAAATTTAGATGGAACATTACCAAGACCAAATAATATCACTAGAAACTCATAATAACCTTCATGAGTCATAAATGTTGTCTTGAGAATATTTTATTCCCTAATTCTACTTTGGTGATAACCTTCCCTAAGATTGTTTTATAAAATATAATTCCAAGTCATCTAGTAAATCATTAATGATTGGAATAGGAAACTTATTTTTGATGGTTTACTTATTGAGCTCTCTATGGTTCAGACACATGTACAAAGTTTCATCCTTCTTATTCACCATTACTACAAGAAATGAGTAAGAACTTTTGCTCTAACTAATATATTTTCCTTTAGCATTTCCATAACCATCTTAATCTCATTTTTTGTATATATAGGTACTTGTATGGCCTGATGTTGAGGGATTGGCCGCTATGTGGAACTAACTAACTAGCATGATCCTAATCCCTTTTAAGAGTCATTTCTTTATGTCTATCTCTCAAATCTATTGAGTGGTTCTCTATAATTTCTTATAAAACTAGTTGGGTAAGATCATTTAATTGATCAATTACTAATAAAAAATTTTGGGCCACAAATCCATTAGCCCCTTTGTTAATTTTTTTTCAATTGATGAGAGCTTACCATTTGTGGGATTTTTTCTCAACAACCTCTTAGTTCAACCATCCTACTGAATAAGTGAAACCTCATGAATAGCTACTATAATTTCATCTCAATTGTTCTTAATGTATTGAGCTACTCTAAATACTCCAAACATTATTGTTGGACCTATAATTTTAAAGATGAATCACTAACTTGTTGTTAATGAAGTTGTGAGTACTTCCCAAATTTATCAATATTGCTAATATCTCTTTCTTTAGGAAACCCACCACCTTAAGAGTTTGTGGGGCACTAACTCTAGTAAATGTGTGATGAGAAACGGTTGGTTGAGTATCTCCTAATTTCTCATCTAACTTATTATCACCCACTAATATTGGTTCTTCCTCCTCTTCTTCACTTGACTCTTCAATATGGAATAATTAATTTTTAGAGTACATTTATATCATTGACTATTATTTCTATCAGAGTTAAAATATAAACCTTTTTCATATCCCTTCTCTTCAATTTATTGTGGAGTTAGCCTAGTAGGTTGAAGAAGTTATTGCGTAGAAGATATTTTATCTCTTATATTTACCAAATTTATTACATTCTATTGGTCATAAACTTTAATTTTATTTATTTTTCTATCATTATTGTTTATGACATAAAATATGGATAGAACATGCATACCTCATATGTGATTGGGGCCCATAAACCCCATACAAACAATACCTCCAAATTGGGTATATGCATAGAAATGGTGGACCAAAAGAAGTCTTAAGTGGCCATTTTTTCCTTCTAAAATCAGGAAAAAACTAATCTTGGATGAGAAATTAATGATAGTTATGATCAAAATTTGAAGATGAAAGTACAATCTAGTCATAGTACTTTGAATCTACTTTCTAAAACACTTTTTTTAATGGTGGAGATAAATGGGTTCAAATATAGGGGCCACACAAAGTTCTCTTGTTTTTTTCAAAAAAACATAATATAGCACCTAGTGTAGCCCCCCTTAAAATGTTTTTTAGTATTTAAAAAATTTCTTTGATAAAAAATAGCTAACATCATATAATCTATACTCAATTTTCACTAATTTTTTACTAATTTTTAAAGTGAACATATTCTAAAAATAAAAAACTAATGTATGCCCCCCTAATTTTTTGGAAACTAATCAAACATTATTTTTTAAATTTGTATAGAATAAAGCCTAGTTTGTGAAAAAAAAATTGTTTCAAATTTTGATGAATAGGTGAAAAAGGTAACCAAAAATACCATACATATATTTTTTTAAAATATATAGACACTAATGTTCAAAGGAAATTCAAGATCAAAACCTAAGTAACATATTTGTACTGTTAAAAGATTATATTGTTATAAAGCTAAGAGAGTTCAATGTTACTGTGGTATTTTTTACTTGACATTGAGAGTATGTAAAACTGATGGGGAGCATGCTCAACATTGTGTCATTTTTTAGAATTTTCAAAATACACACATTTGGATGTTGATATGTAAGTCCAAATCTAAGGGTTGGCATTACCCAAAGAAAATTAAAATACGAGTGTGTCGTAACACACTCATGTTTTTATGAAGAAAAAATGAAGCTTTCCTCTTCATCTATATCTCCAAGTATCTTTCTCTCTCTGTGCATATCTTTTGCTACTTATATCTCCTTATCTGTTTATATCTCTCCCTCTCCCCTCTCCCGCTATTCCCCCTCTCTCTCTCACTCTTCCTACCTATCTCTCTCCCTTTCTCTACCTCTCTAACTCACTCTCCCCAAATATCTAGAGCTATTTCTCTATCCCCCCTCGTTCCCTCCTCCTCTCTATAATGTCCCTCTTTAGACCTCTCTCTCTAGAACTATCTCTCTACCTCTCCCTCTCTCCTTCCTTCATCTCTACTTCTCTTTATCTCATCTCTCCATCCCTATAGATATATCTCTATAGATCTCTCCCTCTACCCACTTCATATCTATATGTCTACCTACTCTTCCTCTCTCCCTCTCTATCTAGCTTGCATTAAAATCTAGGCTTATTTCATGCTTTATCCATGCATGTAACCAAAATTTTCCTTAAAATGACTTATTGGGTTGCATCTTGATGCTAGTCATGCTTTGGGTTTGAGTCTTCCTAGTGGATACAAAAGTGCATATATGTCTAATTTTATCATTATCGATATGTTTATTAGTTGAGTAAAGCTAATGTCTAGAGCTAGGCTATTAATTAACTTCATTTTATCCACACAATCAACCTATTAGTTGAGTAATATTTAAATTCGAAATCCCAAAGATCAAGTACATTCTAACTCATCAAATAGTTGAATTTCATGAATTGATATTTTTCTATGCATGAATGCTTGGTTGCCACATGGTCACATTTCATTGGTTCAAACCAAAATGTCCATATTTTCCTACACCCACAATAATCATGAACTTGATTTCAATTAGGTATTCACATGTGAATGCATAAAATATCACATCTAACCCATTCTATAGACCCTTAGGTCCCTATAAACACTAGTTAACTAGAGACTTTATGTCCCTTAAATCATAAAGTTTAATGCCCATAATTTATTTTATTATAAAATTTAATCTACTTACATTCTCTCTATCACACACACACATACATATATATACTTAGAAGTAACATTGTAACCCCATAGATCCAAACAAGCAAATAAATTATATTTTAATTCCACCTCACATCCACCAATAGCTAAAGTCTTGAGTTTGGATTCCTTGAACATTTATCAATGTGTATTACCATATCTCCATGCCATCTTGTCTATTGATACCATGTGTATTAAAAGGGGTATTCCCTTGAGGTATTTTGATAAGACAAAAATTGAAATAAGTCTATGATTTCCATGCCCTAGTGGCAATCAAGAACAAGATTTATAGACCTCACTAACAATAAATACAAGAAAAAAATATAAGTGCACCTAAAATATAACCATTTATAATCACCAAAGATGAGTGACCCCCTAAAATTAATTACACACTTATATCCCAAAATTGCATCATCACAACCTTCTAACTATGAATATAACACAATCTTACTAAAAATGTATACTTATAAAGTAATGGGTTTCAATGGTGAGAAATAAAGATGACCATATATGATATACAATATAATCATGAAACTGCCCAATCCAATTACACATTCCTACAACTCATACAAACATGATATTTCCCTTCCAATACTATCACTTCACTTTATATTTGATGACCTAGAATATACTTTCAACAATAGGGAAGGAAATTGGCTCAAAGACCAACCTCTATTGCATTTTACATTAGCATTTAAATTAAATGCATTCTAGCAATCCATCAAGGGTCACAAAAGATTTCTACTAGTCAAATCATTCAATTTGTTGGCATATCCTTATATAATGAAAATATCATTGGATCTAGTATATTATGATTTAGGATAACTAAAAATTCATTCACACACTCAAAGAGTATCATGGGACCTATTTATATACTTGTAACAATTAGGATCCTTAAAACATGAAAAATAAGGAAAATAAGAGAAAAGAGGGGTTATAATGAAATTTCTAGCCTAGACTTGAAATAAATTAATAAGAAGCATCAAATTCTTTATTTTTTGTTAGATTAATCATGCATTAGCTAATAATTAATTAACACTTAATTAATTATTAGTCTAATTTATTCTCATGCACTTAAGCTAAACTTAAAAGTTTTTTATTCAGTTAACTAAGAGCGTTTTTGTTAACTAAAGTGAGCAATTATTAGGGTTGCTCCTATATAACACTCAACCCTCATTGTATTATCACTCTAGCGATTTAGACTTAGGAGTTATTTATTCAATTAACTAAGAACTTTTTTGTTAATTGAAGTGAGCAATTATTAGGGTTGCTCCTATATAGCACTCAACCCTCATTGTATTATTACTCTAGACATTTACTCTCGAACTCTCAACCTCTAAGGACTCTTGTTTTCCTTGAATATTCTTGAGGTTCATTTTGTAGCTTTTTCTTGTTGAGCAATATTGCAATTATTTGTTTGCAGATCTCTTGCATGGAAGGTGTCTATGTTCGTTGTTTGATCCAATGGATCATGGTTTTCTGGTTTTTCACAATTCTAACATGGTATCAAAGCCTCAATTCAGCGAACCCCTTCTTGATTTATGAGTTTTTTCTTCAACAAGGGTTACAAGCTCCAGATCTGGAACCCCCTTTGCTTTTTTTTACAATTTTTGGTGCATTTTAGATAAGAAAATGATCAATATATTTTTCTTCGTGTATTTTTCAGAAAAAAAATTTTTAGTTTTGTTCAAAATCACAATATACTATTTGGGTATCTGCTAGATTTTGTAGATAGTGAACAAATCTTGCAAAAATGGTTGTCAAAATAGCCCATGTAGTTGTTTTCCTTCCAGGTGAAGTTTTTGTTTTTTACCAAATCTTATGTTCTATTTTTTGGATTCAAAAATGCTTTCTGGGTTTTGTTGGCAGCACTAGAATATTTTTTGGGTATGCATTAGTTTTTGCATATGATGAGAATTTTTTTCTAAAATCAAATTAGAAGGGTTGTTTTTGTTGACTATCAGCTAGAGAAATTGACCCCATTTTTAAAAAATGCATAACTTTTGTATACAAACTCCATTTTTCAAAAATGAGATATTGTTAGAAAGATGGTTCTACCAACTTTCTAGAGGTGTGGGTCGCATCACCTATTTTTTCTACTAGTGCATTCTATAGCCTATTGAAGTCAGAGGTCTTATTTTTAGTCCTGAGCTCATAACTTTTTGACTGAGTTTTCTATTTTTTACAATTCTAGCGACGTTGGAACCATTTTTCAGAGCTCTTCACAACCATCCACATGCTTTTTTTAGATTTATCTTCAGGTACATTTTATTCAGGTTTTTTTGTTTTCACACTATGGTGAATCACTTGGACGTATTAGCTCCTGGAAACTTTTCATTTGCATGAGATGACTTGTTTTTGGCTGTTCCATATGTATATTCTATCCTATTTTGACATTATAGGAATCTTTTTCATGCACATTCTCTGTTGTGGATGCACTGAGATAAAGTTCCATTCTAGTGTATATCCTTTTTGGGGATTTTTTACATCCTATTGTGCCTTTTATAATCACACTATAATATAAAGGGTCATCGGGGGTTGATGTTTTCCTTTGGTTTTCCATCACACCTTTGTTAAGTGAGTGTCCCTTCCATGAAAATAGTGAATCTCAATGATTCTTAGCTCATGCGTGTGTGCCTTAGTTTGCACACCCTTTATTTTGTAGATTGTTTCTCCTACATGCACTTCTTGGATTCACACAGTTTCAGTGTACTTGTCTTGGCTCTCCCTTTTTAACATTATGGTGGGTTTCTATTGTTGGTGCTAACGCTTCCTTGGTTTCGATTTGGAGTGATCTATATATCTATTTGTTGTTCCTATGTACCTTTGAATGTAGCGTGCATCAGTGGTTGGTTACATGAATTTTAGTGAGATGGATAATTTACAATATGGACATTCTTGCATTCCTATTTTTGGAGGTTCTTCTTTCAAAGCTATATCATTCATCATTCGACATCAGTCTACAACTTCTTCATGCTTCAATGTTGTTCTACATGTTCTTCTTTTTTGGCACATTATTTTGGTTGGAGGCTTCTTAGTCCTTCACCTTGATTTGGAGGATTTTCAATCCTTCATTCACCTTTCTCTAGGAGCTTTTAGAGAGGATTTTTCTCCCACTATGGTTTTCTCCTTTTCTCTAGTTGTGAGAGATCTCTTGTTTGTACATGGGTACCTCACTGGACCTTATTTTTTGGGACCCATAATGCATTATTTTTTAGGTTTTTTAGCTATCCCCTAAGTTCATCTTAAGGGGGGTGTTAGAGTAATCATGCATTATCTAATAATTAATTAACTTTTAATTCATTATTAGTCTAATTTATTCTCGTGCACTTAATCTAAACTAAGGAGTTCTTTATTTAGTTAAATGAGAGCTTTTTTGTTAACTGAAGTGAGCAATTATTGGGGTTGCACTCCTATATAGCACTCAACCCTAATTGTATTATTGCTTTGGAGATTTGAACTTAGGAATTCTTTATTTAGTTAACTAAGAGCTTTAGATAATTATGTCTCATCGCATGTAATGTTGAAACTTGTCCTGATCTAGTCCCTTTACTATTTAGGGTTGCTCCTATATAGCACTCAACCCTCATTGTATTATCTCTCTGATATTTTCTCTTCTTCTCTCGAACTCTCAACCTTTGAGGACTTTTATTTTCCTTGAAGATTCCTGAGGTTCTTTTGTATCTTTTTCTTATTGAGGAATATTGTGCATATTCTTTGTAGATCTCTTGCATGTGTGCCTTATTTTGCACACCCTTTTATTTGCAAGTTGTTTCTTTTCCATGCACTTCTTGGTTTCACATAGTTTTAGTGTACTTGTCTTGGCTCACCCTTTTCAGCATTATGGGGGGGTTTCTATTGGTGCTAATGCTTCCTTGGTTTCACATTTGTGTGATCTACATATATAGTTCTTGTTCCTATGTACTTTTAGATGCAACGTACATCAGTGGCTGGTTACATGGATTTCAATGAGATGGATCATTTACCATAGGGACACTCTTGCATTCCTATTTCTGGAGGTTCTTCATTTCAACACTATATCAATCATCATTCGACAACAGTCTATAGCTTCTTCGTGCTTCAATGATGTTCTGCATGTTGCTTTGATACCATGTTGTGTCTTTTGTATTCACACTATGATATAAAGTGCCATGGGGGGGTAGTGGCACCAATGGATAGGGAACCTCATGCAAGTGTCATGTAGGGGTGCATTTATACATGAATCAAAAAGCAATGCACACAAGTAAGATTTAAATATTTTTTAGTTTTATTTGTTCATAGGATAACTTGACAAAATAATATTATCTTGATTCTACCCTCCCTCTTGACCAAGAGTAAATTTGGCCACTCATGAAATCTATGTGAGAGATGATAGATTCTAGTGAAGTGGCGAGGGTAGATCAATAGAAGGTTGTTGTTGATAGATCTCTCAACTTTTGAATTATCATCTCAAGTTTTTTCTTGTTGTTTTCTATTTGTACTAATATTTTTTCTTATGTGTCAAGAGGATGTCAAGGAATTATTGGAGAGGTTTGTTGCGATTGTCTTACACTAGGATTTTAATGAATTAGGGAATGAGGGTCTTCATCAACTATCAGGGGATTCTAAATTCTGATAAATTAAATAAATTTTACCCAAAACCATTTCTTTCTAGTTATTTGATAAAAAAAATTCACTAAAAAAATGAAGAAAATTTACCTCCTTGACCTCGAGGATGTTGTGGCAGTATTTTGGTGGTGATTTGGCAACAAATTAGTGGTTAAATGGCAATTTCCCAAACACAAGTGCATTACTGAGCCAAGGTTGTAGACTATTGTTTTGCAAGTTAGAGGTCAAGTTTAAATGAGCTCGACCTCTTGATGTTTTCTTTTTTATGTGAAGCAAAATGAAAGTGCATTATAATGCACTCGTGTTATGAATTAAATGAGGCCAAAAATTGGAGTGGCCACTTTTTGGTCCCCCATCTTACTACATATACCCATAGAAATTGAGGAAAATTAGGTCAGCAAAGTACATAGTCTATCATGATAAATCCATAGGTTATATAACAAATCTGTATGTCACACAATTCATCCAAATTCACATAATTGACCTTGAGAGAATCACAAGTTTATGAAGCATTCCAAACAATAAGCACATCAAGGGCACCTATTTCTTTGTATTAGATTATTGAGTTATGTTTGACATCAAACTTTATTCTTCATCATATATCCCATAGATAAGTACACCATCTCTTGTATTTAATTTCTCAAATTAGCATTTATTATCATATAAATGTGTCGAGCATCAAACTTAGTGATAATATTTAAGCATCAAACTTAATTCTTCATCATAATTCTCACATATAAATAGACCTTTCGTTTATATTTAATTTCTTAAATTAACATTTGTTGTCACATGTATTTACCCAACTCATATATTTAAATTAATTATGTATTTAATAATAATGTAATTAATTAACCTGCCTACAAAAAATATTGTTTTCTTTTACAATAAATTTTAAAAACATTATTTTTTCCTTAAAATTTCCTCTATTAAATATATAAAAAACAACTTTATCTATACTTCAGACATTTAAAATGTAGATACATCACCTTCCACATAGTTCTGGTTTATTGAGGTGGCTCGTAAGAGTGAAACACGGCCAATGGCGTCATCAACAAAAAATTATAATCGAACAACATAGCCGGCCTTGTTCATCATTTTTTTATTAAAATAATTTAGGAAAGTCGTACGTCTCGCGAAGTATAAACATAACTAGTGGATAACTAATACCTTGGAATGGGCAGTGGCTTCTAGATTCTTAATCGGATCTCAATGACTTTTTTAAACATCAAATGCTTCATAAGTCAAACAGTCAATCTAAAATACAACTCGGAGCCAAAAGTCCTGATTCGTGATACCAAACATGCACCAATTTTCTACTAATCTACAAGTCAAAAGTGGAAAAAATTGGTTTGAGTTAATTTGACGCAGTGTTAAGGAAGGATCTCTGGAAATTTAGTACAGCTGACCGTTTCCAAGGTGAGCTCATGACTTTTCACTTTTGTTTTTTTTTAATCGAAACTGACAAAACCGCCTCAACCCATCGAATTCATCGCTAAAATTGATCACATGAAGCAATATTGCCTATAAGGTCTAACTGGGTTGCAGAGCACAGTTCTGATCTGAGTTACAAGAAGAACAAGGTGAGGTGCAGCTCTTACTTTTGTGTTCTTCTTTTGTGCATTGTAATGAATTTTTCATGTGTGATATCCGAGTATAGAGAGTCTAAATGCAATAATGATTCAACTTACACCGAGGGGAGTACATATTCTGACAATCTGAATCGAGTTATGACTGATCTGTTGAGGAATACACCTCAAAGTTCAGGGTTTAACACTTCTTCCATTGTCAAACGCCCAACAAGGTCTATGGCCTTCTGCAGTGTATTGGGAACGTGTCAACAGGGAAATGTTCAGACTGTGCACAACAGGCAAATAATTCTCTTAAGGAAGTATGCGCCAATGACATAGGTGGTCTAGTATTGATGGATGACTGCTTTCTGCGATATGACAACTCTGATTTCATTTCAACACTAGATGACAACGTATATATTTTGCTCACTAATGTCAATAACATCTCAGGCAATATGGACGATTTCAAAACCGCAACCTCTAGTCTTCTCTCCAATCTGTCTAATTTTGCTTCCGACTCCGCAAATAAGCGATACGCTATAGGATCGGCCAACTATTCCACATCTCAAAATGTATACGGGCCTGCTCAATGTTGGAGAGATTTATCCGTCGAGGATTGCAGAACATGCCTGGGTAAAGTAGGGAACGATGTGGAGAATTGTTGTTCTGGGAAACAAGGAGCTCAGGCTCTATTAGGGAGCTGTACGGTAAGATTTGAGAGAACCCCCTTTTTTGACACTACAGAGGCTTCACCACCGACTCCACCAATTTCCACACCTCCCACAAAAGGTCAGACCCAATCAAAGAATATGCGCAGCTACTACTTTTTTATTTTAAATGTTGGATTATAGTCTTCAATATGTTTATATTGAAAAGAATCTGCACTGCAGATAAATCTTCGAAAACATTACCAATAATTTTGGGAGTTATGGGAGGCCTGATTCTGGCGTTGGTTGTTTGTCTAATTGCAATTAGAAAAAGAGTGATATCTGCTATTTTTAGGATACCAGTTACTCTAGTTGCCCATAACGAAGGTGACGCTTATAATTTCCACCTTTTTATTTAGTCTTTTTTTCTGTTGGTTTTAGTATAACATTAAATTTTCTAAGCTTTTCCAGTTTCCATTCATCTACAGAAATGGTTACATATTCCTCCGAGTCCGGATTACTTATGCACGGCCAGCAACATTTTATCATGAGCTTAGAAGCATTGGCAGAAGCCACACAAAACTTTCATGAAAATAACAAGGTTGGAGAAGGAGGCTTTGGACCAGTATACAGGGTGGGGCTATATTGTATCTTCACCTGAATTGACACTGTAATCACAGATTATTAGGCTATTGTGGGGAAATTTTTCAAGGGGGATTCCGAGCTCTAATTCTGCTTTGATCTTTCAGGGAACAACTAGAGATGGAAAGGAAATAGCAGTTAAAAAGCTATCTGCAAGATCTTCCCAAGGTAAAAAGGAATTTATGAATGAAGTGAAGTTGATGGCTAACGTTCAGCACCGAAACCTTGTTAAGCTGTTGGGATGTTGCGCCGAGGGAGATGAAAGGTTGCTTGTTTATGAATATTTACCTAATAAGAGTTTGGACACTTTTCTGTTTGGTAAGTTACAGTTATATTTTTATTTGTTATTACCTATTAATATTGTAAAATTGCTTGAAAAAGATTATAAAATTGAGATGGAAATGGGATGACAGGTTCAGAAAAGCATAAAAAGTTAGATTGGCAAAAGCGTTATAACATCATTATTGGAATTGCTCGTGGTTTTCTCTATCTTCATGAAGATTCACAGTTGAAAATCATTCACAGAGATATTAAAGCAAACAATATTTTGCTTGATGACAAACTCAATCCTAAAATAGCAGACTTTGGTTTAGCCAAACTTTTCCCTGAAGACGAGACTCAAATCCAAACCAGAGTTGCAGGCACATAGTAAGCATTCCGACGATGATACCTGTGTCCTTTTGATTTCGGATTAATGATGGTTATTTTTTCATTTTACTGAGTGGAGTTATGTTTGTGGGGCAGCGGTTACATGGCTCCAGAGTATGCCATACGAGGACAGCTGTCAGTTAAAGCTGACGTTTATAGCTTTGGCGTGCTACTACTTGAGATTGTGAGCGGAAGGAAGAACACAGATCTCAATCTTCCAAACGAAATGCAAAATCTGTTGGAATGGGTAAAAAATCTTATTTACCACCATGTGTTTGTTTTCAATAATGGTTTTCAACATTAGACGCCAAAATTAAAATGAATTGATGATGTCGAATTTGTGATGCAGGCATGGAGACTGTACAGAGGAGGAAATGTGACGAGTATAGTCGAGTCAAGAGTAAAAGAGAGTTGGCCGAAAGAGCGCGTGGAACGATGCATTCACGTTGCGCTTTTGTGTATACAAGCTGACGCGACAATGCGTCCAAGTATGTCAAATGTTATTATGATGATAGCAAGCAATTCGGTGGCATTGCCAAATCCAACAAAGCCAGCATCAACCTTTTTGAGTGCTTTAGAATCAAGTGCAGAATTCGGAGTAGGAAGGTATGAGAAGGACATGACCGGAATGACCACTTCATCTGTGACGGGCATTCCATCTATAAATGACACCTCAGTTAGTGAGGTGGGACCGAGGTAAGGTGGGCATTGAAATTTGCAGTATCATAATTGCTGATAGGGAGAGGGGCCACCAGCTAGTTGTGCAGAGTTGAATTGTTGTGAATAGTATTTGTGATTATTATATTCAGTCTTATTATCTACTTTTGTCATCTATTTATACTTTATCCTGTCAACAATTAGGTAGTACACATGTAAATAAAAAATAATCAAATATTGGTCAAGATATAAGATAGGAGGATTATGAATGTTATATAAAAAAAACATAAATACATCCATTAACAAGTGAAATAATTTATTTATTTTTTGTTTGAAATAAAATATAGTCTTTCTACTATAAGTGTGTCATTTATAAAATAAGGTGCTCATTTAAACAAGTATTGTTATCATAATGAAAAAACATTATTCTTATACATACATTATTAGGGTAGCAATATATACGCATTGGAGTATTTCATATTAATAGTTTGTCCTATCATAAATATGAAAGGTGAGCACAATAAATATCTTGTATTTTGTCATAAAATGTGAAGGGTTGTCAAAAAAATTTATGTTCAACTATTGGTCCATTTGTGTTGGATATAAATTGTATTTTAAATAATAATGTGGTTTTTTTATAACATTTTTTTCATTCAACAGTTGATCCATTTGTGTTGGATATACGTACAAGTATTTTAAATAATAATGTGTTGTTTTATAACAATCTTTTTTGTTCAACAATTGATCCATTTGTGTTGGATATAAAAGGTTGGAGATAAAAAGGTTAATAGTTACCAAAAGATATTGTGATCATTTAGGTTGCATATAAGTTATATTTTAAATAAGAACAATTTATTGTGTTATTAACAAATTATTGTTTTTTTGTTCAACTACTATGGATACCATGGTTAAGTTTTGGTTCAATCTTTAATAAAAAGTCAATTTTCGAACACTTCTCACTAGACATTTTGATGTGGCAAGTTGTTTGATGAGTCACACCTTCAAACCTTAGTTATAGATAGATAAGAGGTTAATTCACATTTCAAAAAAAACAAAGGTCCTATAATATTCTATACAACCACTACATGCTCGCAAAGTTAGCTTGCACAACTATTGGCCCTATCCCCTAAAAGAAAAAAAACTCATGACTCTTGTTTGTGTTCTTTGAAGTAAAAGACACAAGCCTTGCATAGTTATGATTGCTCAAACATTTAATTGTATTCCCCTCAAAAAAAATAAAAAAATCTTTTAGTGGAGTTGATTCATGTCCATCTCATTTAGTAGAAAATGGAATAGGTTTTAAATTTGATTGTAGATTCAGAGATAGTGCTCGAATGTTTTGAGCTATTCCTATGTTATTTGTTATCTATGTTGATTTCTAAATGTTGAAAATAATATATAACTCAAAAAATTCGTTATCTATGTAACTTTGTAGTGTCAAAAAATGTCGTCGGTGACATTTTCACGCTTGTTTGGTACCTCCTTGTAAAATTGAGCCTAATGATACCTTGACTTAGTATTGTAATGTGTTTAACACACTCACATTAGGTCTTGGGCCCTTTGTGAACTAATGAATTTAAATGGTACCTTGCTAAAGTGTTGTAACACACTTTCACACTTTACTAATATTTTATCAATTAACTAAACCTAATAAACCTCTTTTTAACCAAAATGTACCTTAATCTTGCCTTATTTGAAGTGTTGTAGAGTGTTGTAGCATAATTTCACTCTTCTCTAGGGTTGTCATTAATAATTAGGCTTCTTTATGCTTTAATTGGCCTTATTTTGCATTCACAAGCCCATTTAATGCATCTTTTTGAGGATGATCCCAACACAAACCAATATCCAATCATAGTTCAGGTGTTTCA